>CM037014.1:1200000-1695000 GCA_020875875.1 Dioscorea alata | reverse complement strand
CATCCCAATTAAATTTAATCTTTTTTTTATAAAAAATATTATAAACCCTAGGATTAGATTAATTAAAATTCTCATACTTTTTTATAACAAAAATTAATTAAAAAAAAATAATCATCTATCAATCATCCATAATTAACAAAAATAAATAAATAAATATTTAAATAATATTCCAAGAAAATAATGCAAAAAATACTATGGAATAAAGAAAAATTGAGGTACTTACTTTTTCTCCCAACAAGAATTTTACTTTTGGTCTTTTACACTATTATGGTTTCTTTCTTATCTAATAGATCTTGTATATATAGGCTGTGCATGCAGGTTTTGAAATTCAAATATTACCGATTTTATTTATCCTTAAATATCGTTTTTTATTTCAAATTATCTTTCATATTTTTTGAATATATCTATATATATATCCTTACTTAAAATAAGGTTTTTAAATATGTCATAACAAATTGATGTAATAAAAGTCATATTGAATTATAACATTTGTTACATAGGTCGTAACAAGCGTCTTAATAAATAATATTGTACCAACATTTCTTTTAACGACTCTAAAATTTTAAAAAATATCGCAAAACAAAAACCTATTGTGACTATAAGTAGAAATGTCATTATAAAAGTAGGAACAAAAAAAAGTATACCAACATTTATTACAACTATCGCTTAAAAGTCATTTTAATGGTTTATAGTAACATTTATAAAAAATGTTGTTTCAAAAATGTCACAATAAGCATTTTTTGTTGTAGTGATATATATATATATATATATATATGTGTGTGTGTGTGTGTGTGTGTGTGTGTGTGAGAGAAAAGATGGCTTAGGTTCTTAAAATACTATTATTGTTGTAATACTCCCAATTTTCTCATATATTTGTTAGTGCTTTTTCTTAATTTGATGCATGCCCCCCTTGTTTTTTAAACACTCTTGCTCAAGTGATAGAATAATTACTTAATACTTTTAGTATTTCATTCCTCTCCTCAAATAGAGACCAAGAGTTTAATTAATCCGTCACCATTGCTTTCTATATATGATAATTTTATCAATTTTTTTTATAATTGAAACATTTGATTTGAACGTGAAACCTTTTCATAACAAATAGTATAAAGTTCGCTTGCAGGTTGAGTTGCATTTAGAAGCATTTATATTAGCTTGGGTCAAAGTAATCCAAATCGATCATTTAATTGGAGGTAACATAAGTTATAATTACAAAACTCTTATTTTATGATTTAATGCAACTCTTTAGTCTAAATACAAAAAGTGCATGAAAAATGAATCTCAAATAAAAAAAAAAGAGTTTTGTTTTCACTTAATAAATTATTCACATTAGCGAGAAATTTATTTCGTTAATAGCCCTTTATCTTAATTAAATCAGTGTAAATTTTCTTTTAAACTTATGGAACATAATGTGTGTGTGCATATATATATATATATATATATGATTTCTCACATTTCTTAGGCCTGTTTCTCAGTGTATCTCTTTGCATAATTCCTTTCCTTCCAATGAAACAAAGGAAAAATACTAAAGTTCAAATGTGTTAATTTGCTTACAAATGATCATATGTCAAGATGGAAGGCAAGAATGTTGATGAACTTTAATGGACTTTTGTGGCTTTCAATGAAAATCAAGGACAAACAAACATGATTGAAGGAGAAGGAATGCTTGTCTTTATAATCACTCTATTCTACATTCATCAAGATCAGTCATTTTTTAACAAGCTTTAGTTTGCAAGATATGTAACAGACCATGTGAATTGTGCTTTTCCTTTTTTTCCTTTTGTCCATCTCTAGCTTGTGTAAAATGTATCACTCTGAACTCTTTTAATCAAAACTAAAACCTTAAGTTTATACTTAACTGAAGTACTGATCACTTGCATGTGTACTAATTCTGAATTTATATTAATAACTATATGTAATCATATAGAAGAAGGGAAGCTAAATATTCTTCTCTTCCTTCATCTACTTTGATTTCAAGATAAGTACCGAAACAATACTTGAAAAGGCAGCTTTGATTTTTTTTCTTTTTTTTTTTTCTTCTCTTCTTGCAATGTGTGTTTTGCATTCCAGTACTCTTTGTTTCCATGGCTTTTCGAGAAGTTTCCATCAGTTAACTATATGCAACTCAAGCAATTCCTCTCACAATAGCACTGGATTGATACCTCCATTGAATCAGGCATGTTATTTCATGTTATTTCTGTTCTTCATTGTGTTTTATAGTTCTCTAATTAATTGAAGAGTATATATGTTGTTGTAGAGTGTTGTAGCATTAATACTAGGAGATGGGCCGGAGTCGAAACTATATCCATTGACGAAGAGGAGATCAGAAGCGGCAATACCAATCGGAGCTCGTTATCGGCTTATCGACATTGCTATTAGTAATTGCATCAACAGTGATATCACTAAGATATATACTTTAACTCAGACCAATTCCACTTCACTCAATTCTCATGTTTCAAGAGCTTATTCCAACATTGGAGTACTTGGAAAAGAAGGCTTCATTGATGTTCTTGCAGCTTGCCAAAGCCTCGAAAATCATTGTTGGTTTAAGGTCTCTTATTTTGTTTTCAATCCAATATAATATAATACAAATGCTTAAGGTAAATTCTAATATATATTTATATATATATATATGTCTAACACAGGGAAATGTCGACATGGTTCGAAAATGGTTGTGGTTACTCGAAAAGCATCCGGCGACCGAGTTTTTAATACTTCCCGGTCATCATCTCTATTTTATGGATTACCGGGAACTTATAAAGACTCATAGAGATAGTGAAGCAGATATCACCGTGTCGGTTTCATCTACATATCAGATTAACTCTAGTTCTTCAAGCTATGGTTTCTTGATACTGGATAATGAAAGCCGAGTTCTTGGATTTAAAGAAGAATCCAGTATGGTAAGAACTAGTACTTTTTTGTATAACGAAAAATATTACCGAAGTTTCATGAGCTTTATTAATTATATTGATGTTTGAGGGAGAAGGATATTGGTGGTAGAAACATGGGAATATATGTATTCAAGAAAAATGCAATGGTGAAGATTTTGAAGGAGTACCTACCTAAAGCCAATGACTTTGAGAATGAAGTAATAAAAGGCGCGATTTCACTGGGAATGAAGGTAATTAAGTGAATGATCGATCGATCTTTCGGATTTTTCTTTTTTGGCAATATTTAATCGGATATATAATATCTAAAATTTCTGATATGTAAGGTTCAAGCTCACATGTTTGATGGAAAATGGGAGGATATGAATAGCATTGAATCATTTTATCATGCCAACATGGAAATCAAGTAAGTGATAGTATTTTTTGCCAAATTTTTAAGAACTATCACTAAAATATTTGTCTTGTTTGTAGTTTAATTGGTCAAGACTTTCCAATCTACACCATGCCATTGTGCTTACCACCAACTCAAATCTCAAATGCAAATATAAGTCAAAGCATGATTGGTGATGGTTGCATCATAAATGTAGGTAACTTGATTAATTATTGTTTATAAATTATATATACTTCAAAGCTTATAACTTTCTCTATTTGATTCTTTTAAGATAGAGGTGCAAAATAAGCAATTCGATCATCGGTATGAGGACGTTTATTGCTGATGGGGCTGTGATTGAGGATTCATTCATCATGGGTCGTGATTTCCATCATGTATGTATTTTTTTTTTTTCTTTTTGATGATCATTTTCATATGTTTATTAGTTTTCTTTTCTTAAATGGTTCTTGTTTGGGATTAATAGACAGATTTGAAGAACCAAAAGGAACTTGGTTCATGTACTCCCATTGGAATCGGAGAACAAACTCTTATTCGGAAGGCGATAATCGATAAGAATGCATGCATAGGAAAAAATGTCCAGGTACTAGAGTTTATAATACTTGTCAAGAATTATTATTTTTCTTTTTTATGATCATTAATAACAAGAATTTTTCTATTGTTTCTTTAGATTTGTAACTCAAATGGAGTCCAAGAATGTGAAAGAGAAGTAGAAGGATATATCATCTCTGGTGGCATTGTTACTGTTTTGAAGAATGCAGTGATCCCTGATAACAGCATCATTTAGTTCTCTAATTTAAAAATAGAGATTCTTAAAAAACAATAAAGAAAAATATCAATAAAGCATAGCAATGGTTTATGGGACCATGTGTTCTTGTTCTTTTGTTACTTTTATATATTGCTTCATTTAATTTGTTATTGAATGTAATAAAACAGTAAAAATTATACAAGATGGTGCAATGAGAATAATTAATTGACTGATAGTTTGTTTTATTGTAATTTTTTATTTGATAATGTTAGAAATGAATTCAACATTCTTTGATAAAGACATGATGAGAAAGTCAAGAGCAATCGATAATACATTGCAAAAGAGATCTCGAATTAGTGCTTTCAAGATCTCAATGCCGTGTATCATCAGAAACAAACTAATCTTTCGACGTCATATTGGATGTAAACCAAACATATTACATGGATCTAATTCATCCAAAGTTTAAGCGTATAGAATAAGAAATCGATGTTCATATATTCGAATTCATATTTTCAAAATTAAAGGGTATCAAACTATTAGTTAACCAAAACAAAAAGGAGAAAGATCAACAAAATCATAAACTTAGAAGGCAATATATATATATATATATATATATATATATATGATTGAAGGATTAGAGAAAGCAAAGTTAATAAAAGATAAAACATTATATCAGAACTACGTGTAAAGGAAAATACAATGCTTAGAATCACATGCCTTCTGTCAACCTTAACTCCATTATTTCATGTTCACAAGTAAGAACATTCAAGACTATCAGTTAAATGATTTCACCTTTCGGCAAACTTTGGTTATAGAACCCTACTAAGCTACCAAGTTCATCAATGCAATGATCACTTCGGCTTTCAGAATCGAAGAAATGAGTCATATTATCGCCCATTGATGGAGCTTGAGAAGTAGTAGTAGTAGTAGTAGTAGTAGTACTTGCTTCAATGAAGTTGTTGTTCTTGTGCCAAACAAACTTCTCTGAATCTAATAATGAAGAACAACTTCCAAATGTTGTTGAGCTCAGTTTGTATCTTTTGCTTGATGCACATCTGGTAGATTGGGATACTTTGGTTGACACCGTATCAGAGCATTGTGAGTTCTCACCTGCTCTTTTATAAACTCGACAAAGAGAAAGCTCAACCTACAAGATCATGATGTTTCAATAAATTATAAGTAAATCGAAAACCCTAAAATTTTTCCTAGTTATAAATACATATATATTATGTACCTTATGAAGTTGATCGGTCTTGATCTTTAGCAACCGATACTCATGCATGATCCAACTAGTACGATTGCCTTTCGGGGCCTTGCCGGTGTAGAAGACAAGAGTCCTTTTAAGACCGATTTCCCGAGAATTCTCCGCTTTGATTTTTCGATCAGCTCCGGTGGCCTTCCAATAACCTGAGCTTGTCACTCTATTAGGTCGATCACCGCTTCGATATTTTCGATCTCTTGGAACATAAAAGTACCATTCCTTGTCTCCAATTATGCCCCATGCTATATATCATGCATTACATTAAAAACCAATACTCATAAACTTAGAGAATATTTATCATATATATACATGAGGATATATAGATAGATAGATAGATAGATACCAGGGAGCTCCCAAGGATCATAGCTGTAAAGATTGATGAAAGGAATGAAGTCAATGATGAAGCTCTTTCCTTCAAGCTTTCGGCGGAGATAGAAGTCGATGAGCTCTTCGTCGGTAGGATGAAAGCGAAAGCCGGGCATGAGAAGATCATCTTGATGATTATCATCAGCATGATGATCTTGATCTTCTCCATGGAAAGCAAGTTGGATAGCCATTAATGGATCATCACTAGTATTATTATTATCATGAATCATGATCACTTCATTTGCTTTTTAACTCCACCTTCTAAATTTAAGTTGGAAGCAAGTGGTGAAAAAAGGATAAGAAGAAAGCTTTGAGTATGCATGCTTGTCTTTGTCTTTCTCTTTCTCTATCCTTGTCAATGGAGATGGGTCTTCATTCAGGAGTTAAAGATGAGAAAGAGACTTAAGAAGGACAGCTTGCAAGCACCCTCACTTCTAATGCAGATGATGGAAGGCAAAGCTCTTGTACCTTAAGGTTATATATATAGTAATTAACTCCTAATGTTTATCAAAGTTTTTATAATTACCAAAACACTGCACTCTTTTGTTTAGTTATATTAATCATCCTTTATGTTTCATAATGTCATTTGCTATTATTGTTTGCACCATAAGGTTTTTTGTATTATCTTTATTTATTTATTTATTTTTATCTTTTGCACTATTATTCTTTGCACCATAATCAATATAAAGTTATAAATAATAATAAAATTAAAATTAAGCACGAACCACCTCCGCAATAAAAGACTTGTAATTTATTTTTCTGATCCTAAATAAAATGTTATTTCAACTCACTCCTTCTCACAATAATAGTTGTGGTTCTGATCATTTTTATCAAATGAAAATAATAATAATAGTTAAAAATTACATATTTATATGTAAATTTTTAAATATATATATATATACATACACCGCTCATAAACTACTCATGTGAGGTCAAAAAAATTTAATAATGATAAACTAATAGATGAAAAAGGTAATAAAAATAATTATGACTTTACATATATTAATATATATCCCTGAAATTTTGGTGCAACTACCTTACAAAGAATATTCTTATAGTGTAGTAAATAGCTAATTATATAGTTTAATTTGTACCTCAAAAGATCACAACTTCTGATAACTTCAAGGATATACACACAAATATTAGTGTTTCATAAAAATATAATAAATATTATTTTTACTTGAGGTTTTTTTTAGCATATATATATATATATATATATATGAAAATAAAACCCTAATAATAATTAGGTAATTTGTGCTTGCTAAATTTGACTCTGTGAGTATCATCATCACCAAGGCAGGTTCATGCACAAAAAACCAAGTCATTTTTCCGATGTTACACCAAACCCTTCGAAAAGGTATAATAAGGACAAACACATCATAATCTTGATATAAGAACTAGTTTTATCTTTGAAAATTATGTTCTTTTTTAAATAGTTATTATGTGGCTAATTGTCTAAAACGTGGTAAATTAAAATAAAATCTTCATTGCCATAATATTGATAATTAATTTGCTATTCAAATAAAAAAAATGAACTAAATCAGTGCATTTGAGTTTATGCATCTGTCTAGAACTTATGATCACCTACTTCAATATATGTTTCCTAAATAAGAACCAAGTGTAATTTTTTCATTTTTTTGAAATAAAAAAGTAAAAGAAAAACATGAGTGACTTCAACCATTGTTTGTCAATTAATTTTTATTTTATTTGGGTTTGTAGAAACTTGAAGAACATTTATAATTTATAAAATCTTTGCCAAAATTGTCAATGACAAAGACAAGTTACCCTATATTTAATTAATAGAATCAAGAAATAAAGTTACTAGAGAGTGGAAAACAAGTTATAATCTAGAGGTTTCTAGTGATAAATTTTCAAATTTGTTTGTTGTTAGGGTTAGGTGTTGTATATTCATTTATATTAAAAACCCTAGTTGTCTAAGATTATATTATAATAACCTTTTCTTACACTGATTATTTGAAGGTAATATATAGAGATAATAAAAATAAGAAAATTTTTAATGTATTATATATGACATATAATAACAAATATTTTTTTAAAAAATTCTATGAGCTTTTTTAGTAGGTTGTTTATGGGAATAATCATTTTTATGGGTGCTATGAAAAAAAATATATCAATGATATTTAATCCAATCTAATTAGGTAAATTGATAAAAAAAACAATAGAATTTATATAGTCAAATTAAGTGGAGATGACGTAACTATTTGGTAAAAATTATTAGATTCGAATTAACTTTAGATTCTATCATTCCTATAGATTAATAAAAAGAAGAAAAAACAAAGTCTTTGTCACATTACCGACTAAGTTTGATTGATAAGAAATCATGGATCTAAGTTCTTTGTATCTTTGAATTTAAATATTATGATATCTATTAACAATTACATCATATAAAATAGCCGCCTAAAAAAATGTAGAATCAATACTCCTGTAATAAAAATCATCATATAATCAAATCAGCATTTTTTTAAGATTAATCTTTTTTGGAGCTCAAATTAACAAAGCAAATTTGTATGAAAAAATAGTAGCAATTTATATATAATTAGTTACATAATTGATTTTAATTAAAAAAAACCAAAGTATTATTTAAATCTCAATTCAAACATAAAAAAAAATTGAAAGGTAGCAAATAAAAAAATTAAATAAGTAAATAAATGCAATTAATTTCATTCGGTGGTGTAGGTTATGAAGGGATGGTTCATTTGGCGCCACCGTCCGTTTTCAATGAGGAATTAAAACAGTTTGACCAACATGTTGACTAGACTGTCTCGGTTTGACCAAATGTTTGTTGTGTTATCTCTCCATTGACTTGTCAACGTTATTGTACAACAATAATGTTTGCATAATAACAAGGACAATTTCATACCAGGCCCGGCCCTCGCCATAGGTGACCGAGGACTATACTTAGACTTAGGGCCCCAAAATTTTTTGGTATCCTAAAATTTTTATTTTTTTAAATTATAGCTCATAAAAAAAAAAAATATATATATATATATATATATATATATATATATATATATATATATATATATATATATATATATATATATATAGGCAAAACATCATCTATGAACGTCCATAACATCCATAGATAAGAAATCTATGAATGTCCAATTATCAGCCATTGGATCATGATCCAACAGCTGATATTGATGAATAGTATTACTATTTATTTTACTGTTTTGAATAGTAATTACTATATGTGATACTGTAGTAGCTACTATTTATCGTTGTTAGTCGTTGGATCAAGATCCAACGGTTGATAATAAACATCCATAGTTTTTTTTTATCTATGGGCATCCATAGATGATTGGTCCTCATATATATATATTTTACAAAGTAGACAAATGACAAAGTAAAAGACAAACAGGTATGAAGATGTACCAGTTATAATGGCTTGACTGACCTTCTAGGGATAACTTAGAATTTTCTACCGTACAAAAGGTTAAAAAAAATAGTATAATACCCGAATTAGTCCTCTATTTTTTTCTCTCTCTTCCTTTTTAGTCCCTTTACTCATAAATGCTTCAAACTAGTTCTTTTACTCTTGAAAATGAACCGACTTAGTCCCTTTAGCTCCTCTATTCTTGAAAATACATGGACTAGTTGGGCCATTTTTACGCATAGATGGACTAAGTAGGCCCATTTTCAAAAGAAGAGGGACTAATTGGGAGCATTTCTGAGTAGAGGGATCAAAAGGGTAGAGAAAGAAAAGTAGAGGGACCAATTTGGGTATTATACCTAAAAAAATCTCAAATCTCTAGAATTTTTTTTTATCAATATTTTATTTTATTGTAATTATTAATTATATATATATTATGTAATTTATTATTTAATAAAAATATTTTTTTAATGAATTTATTATAAATTTGTCTAGAGCCCCATTATCACTAGGATTGGCCCTGTTTAATACTAAATTCATATATGAATGTATATATGTGTGTATATATATACAAATTCATATAAAAATCATATTTGTTATCTCCTTTTATATGTATACAAAACAATCGCCATTAACATCATAAACTAATAATAGAAAACTAAATCGTAATTTTTCAAAAAAAAATAGAAGACTATTTAAGTTATTTACTTATTAAAAAAATTAAAAATAAGTTGATTGATTATTTTATTTAAACCACTCAAATCTCTACCTCCTCCTCAACAAAGCCTAATTGATGCATATTTTGTTGTCTTTTCAAAATAAATAAAAAATAAGCTTATTTTCAACTATATAAGATTATATATGAAGACAAAAATGTGAGAAAAAAAAATTCAAAAGTAATCCGTGAATTAATAACAGAATAATTTTCATATTATTGATAAAATTGGCCAAATATAATCAATTACAAATGTGATATTGGAAAATATTGTCGTTTTATAGGGTTCTATCAGCAAAAAAAAAAAATTTACACAATAATCACATGTTAATGTCATAAAAAAATATTACAAAAACTTTTACTGCAATTTAAAAAAAATGTATATATGTCACTGCCACAATAACAGTAAGATATTTGACTCATATAATTACAAGCAACTTCATCTATCAATTGGTTTCATTTTCCGACAGTTTTTTCTTAAGATCTTTTAATGCAAGAATAACTTCGGCGTCTAAATTATGCTGCAGCAATTTTCCTTGTACCGATGTCGACCTGATAATCAACAGAAATGCACAGAAGAACAGATGAAATTTTCAAGAGTAAAAAATCTCAAGTACAAAGATTCAAATAAAATTGACAACATATTAGAGTGTCATTCATGACTAGTTATACAAGAACACTAATGTAAAATTTAGAGTATTTTGAGGTTTCCAAACAATGGGCAATGGAAATTGTATTCCAAGAAATTGCATCATGGAAAGAATTTATTTAAGATAAACAACAGTTAAAAATTTACAACTCTTGTCAGTAATAAATAAATTATGATGATAATAACTTTTCTTTTTTTAAATAGTCTTACGAAAAAACCTTTTTGCTCCTCACAAATTTAAAATAAATCATGTGAAAAGGTTAATATGTAATTATAACAGACAAGAGATTTCAACTTAACTTTGCTCAAATTATAAAATGATAATAGCTACTTAATTGGACTTGATAACATATATGTAAGAGTCTATAAAGTTTTCCAACAAATATATGAAATGTGAAACTTTAGGAAGATGTGTGTGTGTATACATATATAAAGCTGCACAATTTTTTCAGATGAAATATGATGTATGTATCATCACAATTCTATCATGCAAGCAGTGAAGAGTTCCAATTAAATCACATGTTTCCTGTTTTAATTTATCGAAAAAGTGGTAGCCGATGAATAAAGTAAGATCATCGCAAATTAATTGAAATAATGTTGGCTAGGAAAGGATCAAACCTGTGTTCATCGAGAATTTGTTCGAACTCCCTTTGTGAAGCCTTGATCTATACAGAGTAGCATGATGAGAAATTTATTAAATTTGAAGTTAGAAGAATCAGAAGAAAACACAATGTACCAAGATGTAAATCGAATAAGATGAGAGTATCACTTAAATCATGATTAATAGATGCTGGTAAGGAAGGATATAAAAATTAGAAAAAAATTTACTCCCTCCGTTCCTTTTTATCTGTCACAAATCCATGTTCTTTTTTATCTGTCATTTTCTAACATCAAGAAACATTTATTATTTTTTTTCTAAAATTATCCTTAACAATCTATTCAATTCTCATACTGGAATTAAACATGAGAGAGATAATTTTGGAAAGATAACTACTTTTTTATAAAATTTTGTGAAATAACTAAGTTTCTTGGTACGTGAGATTCGGTTAACCACGACAGATAAAAAGAACGGATGGAGTACTTACCTTTGGCATTACTGATGAATAATAATAGTTTTCAAATTAAATTTTGATTTAGAAATAATTAATGAGAATGATTGTGAAATGAATCTCAAGAGTCACAGCTAACAAGTTCAGTTTGTGAAAAGAGCAACTGCTTCTTGAGTTCTCTAAATTAAAACTTTTTAGGTTACCATGCAACTGAAAATTGAAAATTTTGAGAGATTGCAGAAGAAGAAAGCATAATTAAGGAATGCTTCGGCAGGCAAATCATTATATTGCAAGTTTGCTTAACAACATTCAGCTAAGAGTTAAAAAGAAAAAGGGCTGCATATGAAGAAGTTATTATAAAAATGCCATGAATATTATTGTTGCAAATTGGATCATGTATGGTTGAATCAGAGATCATTTGAACCAACTTTTATCAAAGAGATTCAATAAGGTAAGGTATGTTTTACCTCTGAAACTAATGCTTTGCAACTCCACACAAATGCACCCTGGAAATATAAATAGATTAATTATAACAAGATAAATTAGCTACTTTCCATGCATTAATCATGCATTGACAAAAGAACCAACACAAAGATGCCTCATTTATAAAGAAATGACAGTTCTTATGAAGTTATAATGCATATCTCAAGTGGTTAGAAGGTAGGTGTACCATACATCTATACATACTCTTGTATAAGATGATACAGAGATTAAAAAAAAAAAGGTCATCTACTCAGTAAATGAAGTCACATATGTGGTTGCACACAGGGAATGCTGAATTTGAGGAAAGATTGTTTTGAAAGTGTAAAATAAATAAATGGCAAGTAATTTCAAGAGTCTACTCTGAATTAAGGCACTTACAGCTCCATGTGCTGCTTGTTGCTGGATGGAATCAGATGTCACAACCCATACTTTGGGACAGCCGTCCACCTTCAAAGCAACAACCTGTACAAGTGAACAAACCAAGCTGTGACCAGCCATCAGTAAATAATGGAATTTGTCATATGCACAGTCTATTGATGAAGCACATAAGATGAGAAGGTTTTGGAGGCTATAGAATGTGGCATATAATGTCGCAATATGATTAATTTGCAAAATGGTTCTAAGAAACAAATTTATAATTACATGACACAACAGCAAAATGGCTTGCCTCTTTCTCAATCCATGCATCTGCACAAGATTCACCTGAAAAAACTACATCAATCCTGCAATATTCAAAATAAGCCATGCTAGTAAACAAAATACAAAATGACAGAGATAAGGGACCAATGTAATGAAAAATTATCTCAACAAAGAACTCAATAACCAGAACCATAGCACATTGGGCTGCAAGCCCAAAATAAGATTTATATTAAGATTCTAATAGCATTTAATGAGCAGGTGTCATGATAAAGAAGTCCAATCAGAAAGCTAAATTGGAAATCTGAAGTTGATTCAAGAAAGCAGGAAAAGAAGCAGACATGGTAAAGAGAACTTATTTCAGAGGATTTAGTATTGCAAACGGCCAGTGCAACGAACAGGAAAACAATCCTACCCTGCAAAAGATTCCTTATGAGTTGCTAGGCCCGACATCATAGCATCAAATACCACCACAACTTTTACCTCTGCATCAAATATCCAGAAAGTTAAATTGGTAATCCTTAACTATCAAACAACAACTTAAATCACGCATTCTTGATCAAAATTACCAGCTCATCACAATACTTTCACTTTATGCATGTTAACTAGAAACCAGGAGTATAGGACATGCATGCTTACTGCTAACAACATATGCATGCAAGAGTAGAACAGATGGGGTACAACATGTGACACATCATTTCTGTAAACAAATTGACAATACAAGCAACTGTTGTTCAGTAAACAGCAGTGTCGTCAAATTTACCACCCAATGCAATATGCTTACTCATTGATTGAGCTCTCTCACAAAAGCAAAGAACAAAATCAAATGTTAAAAGCAACATGCATAATGTACCTTTTATTACACTAAATGTGATCAACTCATCAATTAGCTTTTGACGGGCCATATCAAGTCTTCCCTTCATGAAATGCTTCTTTAGCTTCGGCCAATAACCACACATATTGTAACCATCAACAAGCAGTACTGGAATAGCTGTCTCCAAGCCCTGATTTGTGCTAAATAAGGAAACATAAATATCTAAGACAACAAACTTATAAATTGAGTTTTCCAAAAACATTCATCAAAATCATCAAATGACATAATTATTGAATATAGGAAAAGGTGTGCTGACTAGTAAAGTTTTGAAGTAGGGTCTTGATAAAGTTCTGTATCTTCTGGAAGCTCCTCTTTCACTGTTTTCTTTTTGCGATACCTAGTGGTAGGCTTGGGTGCACTTGATTTCCGCTTTTGAAACTCCTGCAGAATATTCATCAGATAATTAATTTCAGCTTATGGTCAACCACATATATATATATAAGCAAGCATTTAATTTGAATTTTGCATTCACTGGCAAGGAGAGATTCCCACTGGTCATGCCAACAGATATATATGTATCCTATCACTTGGCCATGATCATGCAAACATATATAGATGGAAATCAAGGATTTGAAAAAGAACTACATGAGTTAAAAATATAAGAAACCTCCATGGCATTTGAGTAATGGTTATTTATTAAAAAGAGGTCCTATAGCCTAATGACATAGATGAACAAAACCCAGCTATGTGAGAAGAATGAACAATTGAAGCAGTAAATATCTTACCCTCCATAACCTTAAAAACTGCAAATTTTGTTTGACGTTGGACGTAATTCTTGGTGGCGCTTCATCAAGTCCCTAATAGCACAAACCGTCAAACTTCATGATAAAATGTTGAAGTTTAAAAAATACAGCAACTCTCCTATACATTTGCAATAGCACAAATATTTTAAATTAACTAACATAGAACATTTTATACAACTAAACTATCAGTGGTAACACAAAAATCACAGGATCGATTTTTCACAAATAAAAAATTTAGAAAAAGGAAAAAGAAAAACCTGCAAATTACATTTATTGGGCATTAACAATTAAAAGGATCAACAGATTGCCTAAAAACAATCCAAAGTTGACCTCAGGTCTAACATAAAAGCAAGGCATCAGACACATAATTGCAGGCGTACTAGATGGTATTCAACCTGTGCTAACCATGGGTCCCTAAGACATTTGAATTTTTTCCAAGTTGATTTCAGATAAGAAGTTATTCATAGATAAGTTGAAAAAATAAGAGAATAACTGTCAAATATGAAGATAGATGTTGATCAACAGAAAAGAATTGTCACTAAAGGTGTGAATTGAGTATCTACAAAATGCTTTTGTAGATGATTATAACGGCACCAAGTTTCCTTCAGTTTCTTAATTTAAACTAGTCAACTATAATTTTTATTGCTCAAGAACTTCATTTGAGCAATTTTCCAAGATTTCACCACTCAGATTCCTTCCCTCAAAAAGAGTTGCTATTGCCATGATTTACTGCATTTCACAAGCTTTCATTCAAAAATTGTAAAGTGCATGAGGGTTATAAGTTGATTTTTCTCTGCCCATAAAACATATATTTTTCATTTGATTGATAATCTATTATTAACTCATCAGTTACACTGAGACTGATTTTGAGTTTGTGACAGCAATTGCTGAATCCTTATTTAAAAGTAGGCAGGCTTCAGCATGATCAAAAGCCTCAAGAGTGAATAGAAAATCGTTTAACATTATAACTTCACAATCTGGTCACCATATATGTCACGTAATATTGAACTCTTTCTCATCAAAAAAGCTCATGTTTGTAAAGTTAGTGGCTCATATGTAAGTGAAGTTATCAACCCTTTCTTAAATATCTCATGAATAACAATTGCAGATCAATGAGACAGTGTTTTCAGCATTTATCAAATCTAACATTCAAATTTTCATCCACAAATAACATTTTAACAAACTATAATCAGGCACAATAAGCAAACAGCAGAGAATGTGTACTTGCTTCTAAAAGAGGGAAAAACTAAAACAATCCAATGTCATCTGGATTCAATTCATCTAGTCTCACAGTGTTGATGGTTGAATCACTTGCACGATATTAATTCAAACAAAAACCCACTGCTTCACCATTGAATTCAACACCAAAACAACAGACAATGCAAAAGCACAAGCTTTTCAAGGTTACAACCCATCAAAATCCATAAATTTCTCTAAAAATTATAGGAAAACAAGATGAAATCCTTGACATTGAAGCATTAAAAGTAATTGAGATGCAGCTTAAATAGAATTGAATTAGAGGGGAAAAAAACCAAAAAAGAGACCTTTTGGGGTTGGGATTTCTTGCTTCGAACAACAAGGAGGAGAGGCGAGACGGATGCGGTTCTCATGGAGATGAAATTCAGAGCTTCTCATCGATCTCTCCTCCCCTCAAGCTCACCACTTCCGACCTTCACTGGAGTTTTCATCACTGCCTTCAAAGCTTCCTTTTTTCGGATTTTTTTTATATTTTTGTTAAAGAAAATAGAAATATTTTTAGGATGGGAATAACTTGTGAATTGAAAGCCCGCCACGTGGCATTATGTTAATCGTGTGGCCGAAAAAAGTACAGCGTTTGGTTGGCCAGTAAATTAATTGTTAATTAAAATTAATTTTCATTTTTTGATTAATGATATTTTATTTATTTTATTATTTATTTTTTTTTGACAAGACAAACGTCAAACATCAAAAGGCGGGTACATGAAGGGGCGAACCTTTGAAAACCTCATAATACCCTCACTTGCGCGAACGAGTGATCGAACTCGGGAGCTACGCTCGAAAACCGAGACGAAAGCCCTACGCAAGGACCTGAGTACTAATAGATCCGTGGATCACCCATGAGAGCGTATAGTGGTGTCAAATGGGCCGGCCCGGCACGGCACGGGCCCATTGCGGGCCGGGCACTATGCGTGCTCGGGCCGGCACGGCCCGTCAAGCAATCGTGCCGGGCCGGCACGGCCCACCAACCACAAAGGTTGGCCCGGCATGTGGGCCGGCACGGCCCACCAACCACAAAGGTTGGCCCGGCATGTGGCCCGGCCCGGTTATATTATATTTATATTTTTTATTTTAAAAACCCTAAAAATATAAAAAAATCATAAAATTGCTAAAAATATAAATAAAAAAAATACCCTAAAATTCAAAAACATATAACTAAAAGCATTATTGACTAAAAAACAAAAAATATACCAAAAAAAATAAAAAAAACGAAAAAAAAACTTATATTTGCGTGCCGGGCCATGTTGGCCCGAAACGGGCCGCGGGCCGTGCCGGCCCTCGGGCTGCAAACTGCTAGCCGAGCATGGCCCAAGGCTTGGGCCGTGCCTAGCCCGGGCACGGTACTGTAGCACTGTGCTTGGGCCAAGCACGGCCCAACTCGTGCCGGGCCGTGCCGGGCCCGGGCCGGCACGGCCCATTTAACACCACTGAGTGCGTATGGGCTAGACATTCAATTCTCTGCCTGTACTCACGTCTTTGACAGCGTTGGTCATATATACATATATATATTAAAACAAAGGAAATCATTGATTGTTTTACCAGTATGATGGTCTAAGTGAGTTTGTTTAAGCAAATGATTTGAAGTACCTAAACTAGTTTAGAGCGTGTGGCTCCTCAAACCAAGTGAAAGACCAAAAAAAAAATCATTGATTATTCTTAAAAAAATAAAATAATTAAATTGCTTAATGATTTGATTCGAGAATTCGTTAAATTTATTAAATAGGTCAACAATTTTTTAGTTTATTTGGCGCTATGTTCCCGATGAAGATTGTTTATGTCCTAGGATAAATCTGAATCTCAACTCACACAAAATGATACACAAATATATTGAAAAATTAATTCTATGTCAGCGGAAGTTTCTAACATAATTAGTCCATATTCATTAAAAAAATTTAAATTATTGTTTTTAATTTAAAAAATAAATAAATAAAAATATAATTAGGATATTAATCTCATGTGATCACTTAGAAATAATCGATTTATTGTTAAAGTTGCTGAGTTTATAAAAACATGGTTAAATCAAAATAATATTTTTTTTAAGTTTGATTTTTCTCAAACAATATGAATGTTATACCATACGCGGTTATATGACACATCAAACGCGTAGAAGTAGACTAATATTTATATTAGCAAATTAAAAAATCTATGGCTAAGTACTTATTAATTCTTGAGTCATTAATTGTTTTCTTATTAGGTTCACTCATGTGCTTGTTCAGAATCCATAAAGTATTCCCAGTGGTGGTCAAAATTTTCTTGAAATACGTCTTTGAATTTATGATTTATTAATTATTTAGAATGATTTTTTTTTAATGAAATAGTTAGATCATAATTTATTTTTAAAAAATAAAGAAAAGAACAACAAGTCTCAGAAAAAGTACAAAGTAATATAAAAAAAAAGTCAACTATATGTGAAATACAGTGACTAGAAAAAACACAAAATAAACCTAATCAAAATATAATTTAAAAAGCTGTATTTTCTTAGATAGCCCAATAAAAAATGATCAGACTAGTCCTGTAGTAATGTGTATCTCTTAGAGACTATTTAGCTTTCTTTTCAGGGTTCAATAAATTCTATTTTTTTTTTACAATTTCGGCCTCCTCATCAGGGTGTTTTTAAAAAAAAATAAATAAATAAACCACTTTAATTAAACCAGAAAAGCTACAAGAAAAACTTCCCCACAAAAAGGAAAAGAGAGAGCAACATACCACTAGATACTAGATGTGATACAAATAACTCAGAAAAAAAAAAAAATCAAAAACCAAAAACCAGGCTTTCTCAGGTGTTAACCAGATCAAATAATAATAACACTGAAATAAGAGCCCAACTAAACAGTGAATGTGCAAAGAACTTGCAAGAAAAGCAACAGCATTGAGACATCACATGTGAAGAAAGCATGGCTTCATTCATTATTGATTTCAAAGTCCATTTACTTCCAAGCAAATCAAACTAACAAAGTCTTTGTTTTCATTAATTATAAATTTAAAAATATTATTATTGAGTCCTTATCAATAGGTTCATTAATTAGCAACCTTCAAAAACTAATAAAATAATGAACACTAAATCACTTTGCTAGTTGATTACAGCCCATCTAGCCAGGTCCATTCAAACAGTCAAACCATATATTATTATTTATGTAATTATTAATTATTAAATTAATGAAAACAATTAAAAAAAAGGAATATATAAAAACTTAGAACGGCACAAAAGGCGGGTTACATTGAACAAGGAATAAAAAGCAATAAACTAACCGTTATTTCCCGCCATATTTGACCCCTAACTGAATTTTAAAAAGGTGGGAAATAGTGAAGAGAAATGGTTCCATTAAAAGCTCTATGAAAACCTTCATTGTTCTCAATTGCACTTCAAAATAGAACAAAACAAGTAGAAATGGGTGGGATGGATGATTACCATAGAAAACCTTCGCAACAACAAAGCTCTTCGATCCGAAACAAGCTCAAGATCGTCTTATTAGTCCTCTCGACCAATATCCTCACTGTCTACCTTGTGGCCGGACCTTCGGCGAACTTCAAACTGTCGAAATACGGCCCGAAGTTTCAATTCTTTGACTCTGAAACACTCCTCCATGAGCTCAACTCCACACAAGCCAAACTCTCTTCAAGCCAGACTGAAATGGTGGAGCTCCGGCGGCGTCTCATGACCTCTAACTCACTCTTAGAAACACTCCTCACTGAGTTCGGAAAAGCTCAGAAGGAGAAGGCATTGCCGGAGGAGTCAGATGGTTGGCGACACAAGCTTTCCGGTGAGCTTAAGCTTGCTGTAGGTCCTCACAAACTCCCTTTAGGCTTCACACCGAATCTTGGCACTGATGAGATTTATCCTGCTCTTGGCACTGCTTGCCGGAGATACCAAGAAGAGCTGATGCAGTACATGAGCTATCAAATCGCCGGGGAATGCCCTGCTGATGATGTTTTCGCGCAGCATTTGATGCTCAAGGGTTGTGAGCCACTTCCTCGCCGGAGATGCCACCCAAAGCCCCCTGCCGGTTATGTTGAACCATCTCCATTTCCAGAGAGTCTCTGGACCATACCTCCAGACTCTAGCATCACCTGGGATGCATATACCTGCAAGAACTATCAATGTCTTGTTGAGAGAAACAAGGACAAGGGATCTTATGACTGCAAGGACTGCTTTGATCTTAATGGAAGGGAAAAGACAAGGTGGACCTTTGACAATGGTGAGCTTGACTATGGAATTGAGCAGGTGCTGAAGATGAAGCCGAAGGGGACCATACGTATCGGTCTTGACATTGGAGGTGGATCCGGGACGTTTGCTGCGAGAATGAGAGAGCATGAGGTTACCATTGTCACCACGACAATGAACTTCGATGGCCCGTTCAATAACTTCATTGCATCACGAGGGCTTGTGCCACTGCACATCAGTGTCGCGAATCGGCTTCCTTTCTTTGAGAATACGCTTGACATCGTGCATTCGATGCATGTGCTGAGCAACTGGATCCCAGACCTGATGTTGGAGTTTGCGCTGTTTGATATTTACAGGGTGCTGAGACCAGGCGGGCTGTTCTGGCTTGATCACTTCTTCTGCATCGGAGATCAGCTCAACTCCACGTATGTGCCTATATTTGATCGGATCGGGTTCAAGAAATTGAAATGGAATGCAGGAAG
The DNA here is from genome assembly GCA_020875875.1 of Dioscorea alata. Lineage (NCBI taxonomy): Eukaryota > Viridiplantae > Streptophyta > Magnoliopsida > Dioscoreales > Dioscoreaceae > Dioscorea > Dioscorea alata. The sequence goes on along the minus strand of CM037014.1, from coordinate 1,674,905 downwards.
GAAGCTCGACAGAGGGATCGAAAAAAATGAGTGGTACATTTCTGCCCTGCTTGAGAAACCAATGACTTGAATTAGAACATCCAAACTTACAGCAAACCAGCAGTACCTTAACTTGGTCTTTTAGTCTTTCAGTTTTCATCATTGTTTGTTTTATGAAATTTCTCTGTATCGGATAACAGAATATAATCCAACCGTTACTGATGCGATCTCTGTACAACAATGAGAGAAGGAATTAAAATGAAGTTTCATTCACATTCTGAACTTCCATTTCGATACAAACACCATAGTTGAAGCCAATTGTCTATACAACATATATGAAAATATATTAGCTCGATTCACTAAACAATAAGTTGAACCTGACCCTCTGTACATAGACACTCCACACACAATGTGATCAGCTTTTGTTGCAACAACAGCACACAAAAGAAAAACTTGTCTTGGAAGCCATTTATTTAATAATAGCGTTGCATTTAGTTAGTCTTGTAAGCCCAGCCATGTTCGCTGAGGAATGCTTGGACGGCTTGCTTGATGGCAAGATTAGGCGCTAACTGGTGCCGTTCGAGTGGTTCCCGTGTGAGAGGATCGAAGTTCCCCACCTTTATAGACAGTTGAAAAGGTTAAAGTTTTATGCTAAAAAGAATGCAAAAATAGAGGTCAAGCACAAAGTCACCTTCCGAAGATGCTCGAGAATAACAGCCCTCTCATATGTGACACCACTTGGAGTGATCACAGGATCCCGGAAGATATCAAGTGTAATTTTGCAACAAAGGTAGTCGGGTATCTAAATAATATCAATCCCAAGAATAATCATCAACGGTTCAAAGAGTGATAAAAATGCCACGTGAAAAGAGAATTATAAGACTCACTTCGGTCGGTTTATCCGCTTCAGCTGCTTTACTAAAAACCCTGCCTAATAATTCTAATTGTTCAGAGAGGCAGTCACGAGCAGCAGCATTTCCAGATTCATCCAAATTACGAGAGGTTTCAAGAAAATCATGCTCTATCAGCGCTTCATTACACAATTCCCTGAAATATATAGCATTAGTCTAGGTTAGACTATAGTCGTGCAGTGTGCATCAAAGGACACCAAAGACGGAATTCTCAGAACTGCTCATTTACGGGGATATGAGTGACCTACTTCAAACACTGCAGCTTCCACGCTCGTCGATCAGACAACTCTTCCCACTCCTTGTACTTGGCATCAGCAAGAACCGGCCAAATCTCGTCAATCATATATCCCGAAGGATCTGCACCCCTCCCAAGATCCAAAGCCTATGTCAAAAAAATTACATAAAAATTATTCATTAGCATCTGAGAACCATCTCCATTAACATGGAACATAAAGAAGATGAAGGTAACGTGAGAATAATGCAAATATATCAGAAAGTCATTGTCAGAAGATAATGGTCCCTAACCCTTTCAGTCAGAAAAAAAAAAAAAAAAAAAAAAAAACCTAAATTGCAGCTTACCTGCAGCAGATCTATAACCTTATTTCCAATAACTGTGGTTATTCACACAATAAGCTTTATTACAGCAGCTTTACCTTTACAGCTCCCACTCAACAATATAAAAATCTTTACAGCACAGCAATCATTACCAAAAGAAACCGACATTTCTTAACAAACACTTTTCAGGATTCATAAATTGAGAATAGAGGGATTAACCTTCTCCAATTCCTTGATCCCTCTGACTGTGTCTTGCTTCATCAACAGTGCACGCCCCAGCATATAGTGAGCCTGGAATAAAAACAAGTTAAATCATTCAATCACAAAAGCAATATATTCCGTATTGTTAAGGGTATCTGAGAGCGATTTCCAAATGTATGGTCGTGACCCAAAACTACTTGATACAAAGATGACGAAGAAAAAATGTTCAGAAACATATCTTAGAATAAAAAGGAGGTGTGGCGCATTTGATATACCTTGGAAATTCAAGGGTGGCAGAGTAAAACATATGAAGGATCAGATTCAGATGAAAATGGAGGCACCATTTATGTAGTAATTAAGCAATAGAACAGTTAAATTTTTTTTCAAAGGGTTTCAAAACCACCAACATTGGGCAAAACCCCTGAATGTTCTGAAACATATAGCAAGAAGTTCCTTCAATATATTACATGGAGTGCAAGATCCAAAGATGCGTCAAATTTAAGGAATAGAGAAAAATATCAGTGCAGCAAAAGCCAGAATTTGCATTGATTTTGAATTAGAACAAATAGACATCATTTCACAAGAAAGGATTCTGATATATTTTGACACAGGTCCCTAATGGATTCACCCTCCACTCAAGAGACCAATATTTACAATTAGCTCTTGAATGTAAGAATATCACCCACAAGAACTATGCTGACAATCAATGCATCTTTCAAGTAAGGAGAGAATAATAACTACGAGGTTGAACAACACTTCTACAATATTTGACCAAATTGCAGGAACCGTTAACGGATAGAAAGTTACAAGATGTTGCAACCAATAAATTTATCCATGAAGTAGAATGGGAGGAAAGGAGCCTCTTTTCAAGCATTAGAAAATGCTAACAACTCCCAACCACAGACAAAATTTTGATTGAAGAAAACTGATGAAAGCTCACCTTAACAGAGCTACTATCAAGTTCCAAAGCTCGTGTACAGTCTTCTTCAACTCCGGTCCAATCACTGCACAACCAAAGAAGAAGAAACAATCAATTTCTTCAAAATTCAAGAAAAAAGAATTCCAAGAGAAGTGAAAATGAGACAGGACAGTTGGTGTACAAACTTCCTCTTCATGCGACACAGAGCTCGATTCGTCCAATAAACTGATACATCTGGACAAAGCACAATCGCCTGAAAAGCCTCCCAATCAAGAACTAATAAGCATTCAATTCCACTATGAACAACAAATATGTCAAGAACTAAAGGAGGTATAAATTTTCAAATTAGATAAGGAAATATCATGGTTAAAATAGAGAGCATTAATGCTTTTTATCTTTAACGAACCTCACAGTTGACCGCAGTTGACTCGGGAAAGACTTCTAATTGACCCAGTATTAAAAAGATTAAATTTTGAACCAAAAATAAGGACGAATAACAAGCAAAAATCAGAAGAATTGGCAAGAATCAGAAAATTGGCAATAAAAAAACATGAAATTGAAAACTAATAGACGCAATCCATGTTAATCATTTTTTTGAAATAAAAATCAAACTTTGAACAAAGAACGGATCAAGAACAAACCTACTTGAACAAAATTCGCAACAAAGAACCAAAATTGGCCATAAAATCGAGTATATGCGGACCAGAAAACCACAAGAAAACATGCCATAAAGATCAAATCACCCATAAAAATGGGGGAATTTATCCAAAAAAAGGAAGGGGGAAGAGAGAGTACAACAAACATCAAAGATCCCAAATTTCGTCCAGATATATGGTTTCTCACCTCAGTGTAGGCGTCAATAGCCGCACCGAATCGCTCCTTTTTGAAGGCAGCGTTGCCGGCCTTGCGTAGCACCTCAGCCTGCTTTCTGACGCTCTTCGGCACTGTTGCCATCGCCTTCCTACTCTTCTCTTCTTCTCCGAGGTAAACAAAGAAACCCAAGAGAATCAAGCTCGCAGTATTCTCTTGTCCTTGGATCGCGAAAACCAAAGAAACGAAAAATGTGGACTTTGGTGAGAGGATTCACAATGAAACTGCGAGGCAAAAACGTCGCCTTTTACTCATCATTTTCCGAGATTTTATTTTTCTTTTTCGAAACAGTCCTCAATAAAAAATTTAATTCCTTTCATGTCCCTGAAAACTCAAAATTTTCAAAGTTTTTTTTAATGTTTATATTTAAAGATTTCCAGGTATTTTATGAAGTGGAAATTAGAAAAAAAAAATCAATGATAGTTTTTTTGAGTATGGACAGTGTGTTTTTTTTAAGAAAATTATAATGTAATTTTAAAAATGATAAATAAAAGAATTGTGAAATGATAAGAATAAATTCATATTTAGAATATTTTATGTCATGAAATTTATATATCTTTCAAAAATTAAAATTATTTTTTTTAATAATGATAGTTTGGATTTAACCTTTTTATTTTATATTTTATATTTTATAATGAAAATAGTGGTTTTGACATTAGTTATAATTGTAGTTTATATTTTTTATAAAACAAAAAAAATTATTGCATTTGTGGGAAAACCCATAGAAATTTGGCAAAAAATCTTATGGAGTTATGTATAACTATAAAGAATATATATATATATATATATATATATATATTAAAAACAAAGTATGTCAAGAGTTGTATAAAAAGCTCTTTTATTAAACATTAATCATAAATATGCAATATTAAATTAAATAAAAAATAATTAACTAACAGGGTTGATTTTGAGTTCAAATTTTTGTAAATAAAAAAAACTAATGAACTCTGGTGTTAAAAAAATAATAATAAAAATAAATTTATTCAAAAGTAAATAAATAAAATAGCATAATGAGTTTTTTTTTTTAATTCTATAATATTGTGGATATTCTTCGGAAGAGGTTTATTCCAAATGTTATAACTATTACATATTTTAAAATTCATTAAAAAATGCTTCATAGATCTTATCAAATTTTAATATAATTGTTATGTCTTATACGGACTTGAAAGTGTTGCTAAGATCCATCATCATGCTTTTTTTGTTTGTTGCATTTATTTAATAGTACTGAGGTCTCAATATGTTTGGCGATATATAATGTAGGAACAAATAAATACATAAATGCATAGTTATAAAACTTAATGATCTCCGTAAATTTATTGATGAACTAACTTACAGAATGTTTACAATAATATATCAAGAACTATAATTAACTGTTGTAAATTTTTTATGCTATTGAACTATGAAGAGATAGATAATATAACTCTTCTTACAAGTGACATGCACTGGGATATGGTAAATAGTGAATAAACAACATGCTACAATACTAGACCCTATAAAACAATATTTTTATAGTATCACGGATTGGGGTTTTTTTTTTATAAAAAATTATATATATATATAAATCACCCAAAATTATATATAAATTTGATTAAAAAGCTTTATGAGAAATGACTAAGAGGGTTGTTTTTGAAAAATCAAAAAGTTCAAAATTAAAAAAAATTCAAGGGGTTCAGTGTAAATAATTCAGAACCGCATCTAAATTCCAGAAAAAGCGAAAACTTATAAAGGAAAAGAACAGAGACGAGAAAAATAGTAAAGAGAGAAAAAAGGCGAGACATAAAACCCTAAAAACCCTAATTTTTCCTTTTGGAACCCTAATTTCTCATCGGCAATCGAGAGTTTTTCTAGCGTTCGTTCCTAATCCTCCATTCGAGGCGCTGTTTTCCCTTCGATTCGAGGTGAATCTTTGCTGATTTCCGCCATTAGAGATCCATTGAGGAAGCGGAGATGGAGACCGGAGCGGGGGCGTACAACCCGCGGACGGCGGAGGAGGTCTTCCGGGATTTCAGGGGCCGACGAGCTGGCATGATTAAGGCCCTCACTACTGGTATCGGTTCTCGAAATCCTTTTGGTGTTTTTTTTTAATCTATTTTTTCATTTTTGTTTTGTGTTTTGATGTCTGATATTAATGTTCTGTTTGATTGGTGTGGTTGTAGATGTGGAGAAGTTCTACAAGCAATGCGATCCCGGTTCGTTCTCTAAGCTTAAATCTTTGATTTTGTGGGTTTGGGTTGTCAATACGAAGGATGTCTGAGAATTGGTCTTCCTTTTTTTTTGTTTATTTGATGATTGATGGATGGACTACAAGGACTATGATTGTTTTCTTTTTCTAGTTTTATGTAGGTTTGACTCTCTGTATGACTGTGATTTTGCTCATCAGCGTTTATTATTCTTACGTTCTTGTTGCTTATCTACTCCTTTTAATTTTGCTGCATTCATGATTCCTGAATTTTTTTTTCTCTAAATTTTGACTGCAGGAACTTGATTTTAGTACTATGCAAGCCACAGTATGTTAATTAGATTTTTAATTGTAATAATGCTACAATTGATGTATGTTAGATTGTTGTTTCATTGTAGAGAAGGTTTGAGATTGTTTCATATGTTGTTTGCCGCAATTTCAGAAGAAAATGGGATTTATCATTTATGTTTGATTGAGTTGGTTATCAAGGTTAATACTTTTTTGTGATTAATTATATGGTATGGTTTACTGCAGAGAAGGAGAATTTATGCTTGTATGGACTGCCTGATGAGACATGGGAAGTTACTTTGCCTGCGGAAGAAGTGCCTCCTGAACTCCCTGAGCCAGCATTGGGCATTAATTTTGCCAGAGATGGGATGGAAGAAAAGGATTGGCTGGCGCTGGTTGCAGTTCACAGTGATGCGTGGTTGTTGGCTGTTGCATTTTATTTTGGAGCACGTTTTGGATTTGATAAGGATGCCAGGTAGCTTGATCTTTTTGTATTTGTCAGTCTTTCTATTCGTGTTTGCTGATGATTGACATACTATGGCTTCAAATTTGCTAGATATAATCCATGGACTTCTTTTTTACTAAGATACAGATTGTGGAACTATACACATTGGTATGATATAAGTTTACAACTTTCATGTTTGATTGAGTGCTATTTTTCAACACAGGTATACCATACATTGAGCAATCATGCTTGACATAGTAATAAAGGTATTAATGTTCATTGTGAAATATTTAAGTGCAATGTGGAGATTTTATTTTCAACCTAATTATAGCATACCAATTTCTTTCTTGTACACAAGGTTTAAAAGTTTAATTAGGGCATCTTGTAAACCTGTAGTCTGTTGACTCTGTCGCGCTGAAGTATGCTGAAAATAACTGAGCTCATACATCTATCTAAAAATTGTTACTGAGGTGCAACAGTTATTTACATTGTCATGCTTCACCAATTTACAAATAGGGACATTATTGGTGATTGAGTGTGACCATATGGTATATGTGTTTGGATAGTTAGTTATGTGCTGTTTTTAGCTTAAGAACTGTTGAATTAATATTACAGTTTTTCTGAGTAAAGAATGGTTTCCATATGGATGACACTATTGGCCCATTTTCCTACACTTGCTTCAACAAGCAGCTGCAGATGAAATTGTTGGTATGTGAAGCATGATTATGTATTATTGTTTTAAATAAGTTCTTCCATTGTGTTTTGTCTTTCCTGTTAGATCAATTTAGAAAATGAATTGATGCTGACCGGAATTTGTATGGTCTGACATTTGAAAAACGTTTTTAATGAGCAGTGTATAATTTCTTTCTAAAAAATGGTGGTTATATCCTGCAGAGCATTTTCTTGGTGTTTGCTTTTGCCTTTGTTTCTCAATAACTATATTGAATTTTCAAACAACAATAAAAAGTGATGGTTCTGCAGTTCAAAGTTCATGTTTATTGGCTAAACCAGTATAGACTTTGGTTGCTATGGTCTCATGATTGATTTGCCTGATGCACTGGTTTACTCAAGTATTTGAATAGCTGCCAAAATATTTTAGTCACATGATCCATGAAATTGAAATTTTTATGGACTGTCATATGGTATTGATTAGTAGATGTGCCTGAAAAATAATTGCATTTTACTGTAGTCACTTACAGGTTGATATTTAGGCATGGGTTGTCTTTTTTTTATTTGGGGAAAACTGAAACAAAATGGTGCATTTGCATGTTATTTGCTAAATAATAATGTTACTTTTGAATTTTTGGTTCATGTGCAAGTTAGTCTTTATTTTTTCTGTATGTCAATGATCCATGATGCATCAATTCGGATCCTTGTTCATCTCTTCCATTCCAGACGCGTCACATTTATTATTCTGCTGGCTTTGATAATTGACATCTTCTTTGTTTCCCTTATGGCAACACCATCACAGGAGGCGGCTCTTTCAAATGATCAACAATCTCCCCACCATATTTGAGGTTGTGACTGGAAGCGTGAAGAAGCAATCAAAAGAGAAAACTCCCAGTAGCAAGAACAACAAGCCAATCTCAAAGACGGTAACTATTAACTGCTTGCATGATCCATCATGTTTTTTCTTTCTTACCACCCTGACCTAATTTCCATTCTTTTCCTCATCAACAGCCTCAGCACCAGGATTCTCAAACCAAGTCCTCGAAGGCACCTCCACCAAAGGATGAAGAAGACAGTGGAGAAGAGGATGATGAGGAAGAGGATGACGAGGAGCATGGTAACACTCTGTGTGGGGCCTGTGGTGACAACTATGCAAATGACGAATTCTGGATCTGCTGTGACATGTGTGAGAAATGGTTCCATGGCAAGTGTGTAAAGATCACCCCCGCCCGAGCTGAACATATTAAGCAGTACAAGTGCCCTGCCTGCAGTAACAACAAGAGAGCTAGAGCATGATTCAAGCAGTAGTCATCTAGGTTGATTATATTAGAAACTGCCTACATAAACATCTTTGTTGGACCATTTTCAATGCAGATATGGAACTTTATCTGTATGGAAATCAGGATCTATGTTTCCAGACTTGTCGGTCTTCCATGTTTCCTTTTAATTTTCATTCATGTTTATTGTTCTCTTCAGGGCTGAAACACTGCTTTTGTCATGGATAACTGTCTTCATTGTCCAAAAGTGTGATGCTTCTTGTTAGCCTGCTATTTTGTTGATAACTTCAATCTTTGTCTCACTTTATCAAGATATGGGATGGACTTATTCTTGCATTTTCTCAATCTTAATGCATGAGCAGTATGAACTCTGAATCAAGGTTATGTCCAACTGTGTGGTTTTAATCTTATATTCTCAGCTTTTCACTTGCAATTTTGTGTGAGAATAAAACTCAAGCTACAAGATTGTGCAAAATTTCTCGGTGACATGATAATCCCGAAATACGTCACTCTGATCTTGATTTAGTGATTATTCATGCAGTCAATCAATTCAGTAAAATTATTTGGTACAAATAACATTAATCATACACAATTTACAATAGTTTGTATTGAGAACCTAAACTTCACCAATAATCATTGCAAGAGCATTTGCCATCTTTGAAGCTATGAAACCTATTGTTATCCCTCACCATGATCACTCTCTTCTCCAACTTTGAAACCATCTTAATAAAAACATGGCAATCCTCACAAATTCTAAGGTTTTTCACCACTCTAATCACTGTCCCTCCCTCCAAAACAAGCAGTCCAAATCCAACTGCCAACTTCTCACTGTGAGCTCTCACCATCTCTTCCTTCTCTTCATCTTCTACATCCCTTAGAACACAACTTCTATCAGCTATATACCCCATTGTTCTCATCCTCTTCCCCAAATCCTCCAACACTTTGTATATATCATCCAGCCGGTAATGTGATTGATCGCCAGAGACAAACCGATGAATTTTCCCACGAAATTCTAACCAACTAGATCCAACCGTTTTTAATACACCTCTTTCTCTCATCATTTTCCTTAGTTTCTCCACTTCTTTCCACCTTCTATTCGAGGCATAGATATTCGACAGCAAAATGTAGTTGCCTGAGTTTTCTGGTTCAAGCTCAAAGAGCTCTTTCGCCGCAAACTCACCAAGATCAACACGTTTGTGAATGCGGCTCGCATTAAGTAGAGCCCCAAAAACTCCTGAATGTGGCTTCACGGACATCTCACTGATCAAACTCCTCGCTTCATCTAATCGGCCAGCACGTCCTAATAGATCTACCATGCATGCATAGTGATCTACGGTCGGAGTTTTAATCATTGCAAACACTCGGAAACCTTCATCTAGTTGTCCAGAATGGCTCAAAGCAGTTAGTATTCCGATATATGTAATGGCATCTGGTTCAATTCCATCATTCTTCATTTTCTTCAACAACTTGAGAACCTCATAACCATTGCCATTAGCGGCAAGGCCTGATATCAGTGAATTGTATGAAAACACATCCCTCTTGGGCATTTCTTCGAAAATTTTCTTGCCTTCTTCCAAACTCCCACACCTTGAATAAAAGAAAATCAGCGAATTATACCCTGAAAGGCTTAAGGGAATCCTGTTTTCAGCAATGTAATCAACTACCGATCGGCCAAACTCTAAGATACCTAGATGCCCGCAAGCTGCGATAACACTTGACATTGTGAATTCATCCGGTTTCATATTATTCAACAACCACATCTCTTTGAATAGCTCAATTGCTCGAGTCCATTGTCCATGTTGCACATAGCCTGAGATCATCGTGTTCCATGAGATGACATCTTTTGCATGCATTCTATTAAACAACTTTCTTGCTGTTTGAATATCACCTTCTCTGATGTATGCCGAGATCATAGTGTTCCATGTCACTGAATTTCGATCCTTCATTGTAGCAAACATCTCGCTTGCTTTCTCCAAACACCCACATTTTGCATACATGTCTATAAGCGCGGTTTTAACATAAAAATTCAGATTCACTTGGCTTTCTTCGAGCTGTTGAACTAATGTTCTAGCAAGCTGCAAATCACCCTTGGACGCGCACGCAGAGATAACAGTGACCCAAGATGTCTCATTCGGGCGAACGCTGGAATTCATCATCTTATTGAACAAGAACAAGCATTCATCCGGCAGCCCGTTCTTCACATATCCCGAAAGCACCGCATTCCATGAGACAACACTTCTTTCCGGCATTAACTCAAACACTCTCCGTGCCTCCTCCAACTCTCCAGCCCTCGCAAGTCCACTAACCATCACAGTCCAAGAAACAACATTGCGCTCAGGCATTTCATCAAACACCTTGCAAGCATCTTCCTTGCTGCTCCATTTCCAAAACCCTGAGAGCATTGAATTCCAGTCAACAATTCCTCTGTCAGACATTTCATCAAATAAACTCAGTGCACACAAGAAAGGCCCATACTTTGCGTAGTAACACAAGACCGCATTGCGGATGTAGCGATCAGACATGAATCCCAGCTTCAAGACATGCGCATGGACTGTAACGGCGTGGCAGCCGAGAGACTTGATGAGCTGCGGGAAAGCAGAGGCGTCCGGGGATGAGCCGGAGAGCTGCACGGCGTTGCCGCGCTCATAGGCTTGGGCTGTTGTTCGTTGTGGCATTGTGGCGAACAGGTGTTGGGCGTGCCGTGACGCGGCCCGGAAACGCTCACAGAGCTTGGCATGCTTGTTGAGATTGGACATGCAAAGTGGATCACTTTTTATATTATATATATAAATAAAAATGGAAACATTGCAAAATTACTAGGGATGAAAATGGGTCGGGTCAGGTGCGGGTTTTGCCATACCTGCACCCGCACCCGCTAACCCACCACCACACCCGAACCCGACGGGTTTTCAAAATCTCAACCCACACCATCACCCGACGGATAATTGGGTACCCGCCAAAACACCTGCCTCGTCTTGATCCTATTTAAAAATATTTAAAATAAAATTAAAATACCAAGTAAAAAATTAAAAATGTCAATAAAAAATCTTAGTTTTTTTGTTTGAATAAACATCATAAAGTCGGAAATTGAAAATACACATTCAAAGCAACACAATAATAGACAAAACCACACAGTAGAAATTTAAAAACCTTAACTAAAAAAGAATTGAATATATATAATTGGGTATATTTGTTAATTGAATTTCGGGTCGAGTTCCGATCGGATATCAGGATACTTATACCTGCACCCGTTTTACATTAATCGGGTTTTACTCAAATCCCACCCGAAACTAGGTCAAATTGGGTTTTACTCAAATCCCACCCGAAACTAGGTCAAATTGGGTTTTACCTATCAAACTCGGGTCGGGTAAAGTCGGGTTTGGGGATTATTGCCATCACTAAATATTACATTGTTTAATTTATTAATTTCTATTAATTTATATTTTTTTTAATATGTATTACTTAAATATATGTCTGATGATTATTCAAAAAAAAAAAAATATATGTCTGATGAGTGTGTAAGCCCAATTAATATATAGCACTCATTAATCCAACGGTTCAAATTCGGCCATTCAATCCAACGGTTAAAAGCCGTGGAGGATGAAGACTATAAAAGGAGCAAAACCCCTCTTCGATGATCAGCACTGGCCTCATCGTGTTCCATGGAGAGAGATACCGATGGCGATCCCTCATCGGCGGCAATGGAGGATAGCATGGAGGTCGAGGAGAATCTCGAGGACTCCGTTGTGGAGATGATGGAGCAAACCGTAGCGGGTGAGAATGCGTCCGTTGATCCCGGTGGAGCTGCGTTGAAGGAGAAAAAACCTAGTAGCTCTTCCGAAGATGATGATTCGGACTCGGACTCGGATGACGAAGAGGCTGATGAGCTCCGGGTTGAAGCTCTGGAGAGATCTCTTGCCGAGAATCCTTTCAACTACGAGGCTCACGTTCAGGTATAGGATCCTGCTCCGTTGTTCTTGAATGGGTTTTGATTTTGTAGGTTCCTTGGATTCTTGAACTGTTGTTTTTTAATTGTGTTATTTTACGGTTAGGGTTTTACTGGGGTTTATCAGTTTAATGCAAGATGATTTTATGGTTAGGGTTTTGCTGGGGTTTATTAGTTTAATGCAAGATGATTTTAATTTTTATTCTTCGTTTGACTGCTTGATCGGAAGATTGAACTTTGTGCGTATGAGATTGTTGGATTTTTATCTGAGTGAACTTCTGTATTATGCTCTCCTGTAATTGTGCTCTTCTGTATTGAACTATGTGCTTGTTGATGGAGTGAAAGATTGCATGTTCTGCTTTAGGGTTTACATCTTCAGTGTGCTAATGCATAAGGTCGTTGGTTTCAAGATAATAAGCTATTGCGAAAATGCTGTAAACCAGGACCTGATGTAATCTGTAATCGTAAACTTCTTTCTTGGCTTTGAGATTTTATGTTCTCCATGGCATGAGCGGTCTATTGATGGATCACCTATTTACTTATCTTAGTAGTGGTTATCTGTGAAATATGAAATGTTGAAAGTATGCATCATTAATATTGTCTCCACTTTCCTTATTCAGTGTATTCATCATCTGAGAAAACTTGGACATATTGAGAAACTAAGAAAAGCGAGGGAGTCAATGAATGAGCATTTTCCTTTAACACCTAAAATGTGGCAGGATTGGACAAAGGATGAATGTTCTCTTAGTTCAAGGTACATGGGATTTTAACCTTTTCCCTATTCTCTATAAGGCTGCTATTTAGATTTTGTTATTACTTAGTTATTGAACTTTTTATACTCTTGGTACTATCTTACATGACTATAGCATTCTATTGAAGTATCTTTTGTGCAATCTAAAATATTTGATGTCTTTACTCATGCTTAATTTTCTGTCAAAGTTTCGTTCATAGAAATGACATGAAGCTTGTCAAATAATCAGATTGGCAGGTTTTGATTTGCTTATCGCAAATGTTGGCATAGATAATTCATAACTATTAATATATGCTCTTGAAGTCAGATATCTGTACCTTGTGCTGAACAATTTCTGACAAGGCAGGTTCTTTGCTTCTTTTATGCAGCTCTGAAGATTTTACTAACGTTGAGAAACTTTATGAACGTGGAGTGTATGAATATTTGGTAGGTCTAAATTGTTCAGCGGAAATTAAGCCAAATTATTGTTATATCTGTTGAGTGACCATCTCTTCCCATCTCTTTGATGCAGTCTGTGCCTCTATGGTGTGATTATTTAGATTTTGTTCAAGAACATGATCAATCAGTCTCTCAGTGTTCACCTACTGGTATCTCGAAGATGAGGAGTTTGTTTGAGCGAGCTATTACAGCTGCTGGTTTACATGTTGTCGAAGGCAATGGGATTTGGGAAGCATACAGAGATTTTGAGCAAGCTATATTTCTTACTATTGCTGAAGACAATAATGAGGTTAGATTGATGCCCACCTGCAATTAAATCTTCATGTTATTACTTGCATGTGCCACTTTATCTCAATGCAATAAAGATGAACTAAAATTGTTTACCACAAACACAAACAGGTTTATTAGTATTTTGTTATTGACAGTGGAGGAACACATGAAATTCTTTTATTCTGACTAAGGAAATGAAAAAAAAAAAGTAGATTTAACTCATCTTCTATGTTTGTAGGAAAAAGCTAAACAGGTTAATCGCATACGATCTCTATTTCACCGTCAATTATCTGTTCCTTTGGCTGATTTAAAATCCACATTGATGGCTTACAAGCTTTGGGAGGTTGAACAAGGAAATGCTATAGATATTGACTCTGCTGACATGGACGGAATTCCATCTAATGTTGTCTCATCGTATAAAAAAGCCATGGAGATGTACAAAGCTCGCACAATTTATGAGGACCCCTTACTTAATCAGGATGCAACTGACAATGATAAGCTACAACATTTCATGGTATCTGAGCAAAGTTTTTATTGTACTCAGCATTTCTCTATCTTTTCATTCTTAAAAACAGTTCATTAATCTTATCAGTTGATTTGTTGCTTATTTATTTCACATGCTTTACTAACAACCGTACATTTAAAAGGATTAAAAGTACAAACCCTTGCTGTATGCGTGCATGCTCAAAGTCTTTCTACATGATAAATATTACTCCTTGAAAGCTATTGCCTGAGGTGTTCACTTTAAAGTTGTCCGCTGCTAACTTCAGAATCCTTAGCACTCAAGTTGCAGCACAGAATTATACTGATCTTTTCCACTGGTTTGGATTTTAATTAAAAGATAGCCCTATTGCTTTGAATGACATAATTATTTGTGTTTTTCGTTATATTCCAGTTAAGTTGCTGTTCTACTGCCGTGAAAGTTTATGCTGTTGATTGATTCTCTCTTTGAATACATTTCACTTGTTAAGAAAGGCTATTTATCAGGTTCTCATTGTTGACATTTGCCAATCTGGCCATTTGATTCCTCTTGATATGAGGATGGTATTGATTTATGTATTGTAGCACAAAGCAATTAATTAATTTAATAAGCTCATTTTTTTTTTTTGGAAGATGTTGATGCTCATGAAAGGTATTTGCCTGCATGATTATATGGAGGAATTAATCATATACCATTTTGTTACCTTGAAATGGGGTATTTTAAAGCCTGACAATGATACTTACTTTTGCTTATTAGAAGATATTGACATGATTTTTTTACTTGATGTTTAAGTTTCTTGTTGTTCATTAAAAGGCTTGTAATAATTCGTATTCCCATATCATTGATGTAGAACTATATAAAATTTGAGGAATCATCTGGAGATCCTGCTCGTGTTCAAATTCTCTTTGAACGTGCTGTTTCAGAACTTCCTGTGTCTAGTGATCTATGGGTTGCTTATACGAGCTATCTGGACAGAACCCTCAAGGTTGTTCTCCCTCCAAGTTTTGACATTTTGCTATTGATATGAAAACCTTAAATCTGGGAGGTCATGTTTTGATGCAGGTTCCCAATGTTCTGAAAAATGTCTATTCTAGAGCCACTAAAAACTGTTCTTGGGTTGGAGATCTATGGGTTTGTTACATGCTGTCACTGGAACGTATCTGTGCTTCCGAGGAAGAGTTGAGTGCAGTAAGTTTCTACCTTATTTGGTTTTTTAAAGTAATGCTATGAAATGATGTGAGTTACAGTAAAATATATCCTAGATGTTTAACTGTTGGTAGTCATTGGTTTTAAAAATGGCTTTTGTGCCATAAGAAAAACATATTTGCTCTGCTAGAAAGAGGAAACACTGTTGCTTTGTTGTTTAGACTTATATTAAAAGACAGACATTATAGTCTGTTTTAGTCATGTAATCAATATGGACATTATCTGTGATAATCTCTTGTTGTAACTGTTAAATTTCTGTGCTTCATCTAAGTAAGTTTTATCTGGGTGTTATTGGGTTCTGATTTACAGTAGCCACAGTTGTGTGAAGCAATACAGGAAATGATGGGAGTTTTGAATAAGATGTGATAGAGAAATGTTTGAAAGTAATCCATGTTGCCCAAATTAATTGGGTTGTACTTCTTGCACATGTTAATGATACTGTACATTGTTGCCAGAATGACGAAAGCTTTAATGTTTTTATTTCAGGTATTTGAGAAGTCTTTACAATGTTCTCTCCCAAGTTTCAAAGAGGTAACATTGAGGAGCATGCATGACAAACTTCTACCTTACATTCATTACCCTGAAAGTTGAAAACAAGGACTGTTCTCACTCATTCAATCTACTATTAGTTAGGAACTACAATATGATATTTGGTGCTTGCGCCAATTTGTAAGTTTTTTTTTTTGGGCCTCTTATACAGTATATGGATCTTTTTCTCACCCGAGTTGATGGTTTAAGACGAAGAGTTTCTGTGGTTGGTACAAATGATGGTTTTCAAGGACATACTTTGATCAGAGATGTCTTTCAGGTGTGTTTTCCACTAGTAGACTGATCATTATTTATCCTATTTGTTTTGCTGGACTCATCGGGACAAGTTATATTCTTGTGGTAATTACTAGTTTTCAGTGTGCAATATCCTATTGGTCCTGGTATAAAGTGGAATGTTGCTTGAATTCGCTGAAGCTATTAAATTAGATAGTTTGGTTGGGTTCCCCTTTATTGTGTTAGCATGGTTTGGAGCAAATATGGAGTAAAATTCTCTTGTTGAGTGTGTGTACATTCATTCTTTGTTTAGTTTATCTATTACTTTTGGAACGTAACTCTGTTTGGATAATTTTTCTTAAACTTTAGCTTTCTTTAGTTATTCTGTGTTTGTTATTCCTTTATTTAAAAAAAAAATTATTGGCTTCACAACCTTTATTAGATAAATTAGGTATTTTCCTTGGGTGTATAATCCCATCCTGATCATTCTCATAAGAAACCTATTGGATATGCCCCTAGTCTTAGATGTTCATCTCTGTTCTTAAATGAAATGTGAAGGAATTGCATTGACCAACAAACATGTGCAAGGTTTGGGTTGGTCACTTGGGTTAACCATTTGTCTTTTGGTTCACTGATGCAAAAACCCAGTTTTAGTGTTAGCCTGGGTATTGCGCTGTTCTGATGGTCCCATCAACCTATGTTAATTTACCATCAAGTGTAACATCATTTTCTACATCTGACATGGACGGCATGTTGACACTTTCACTGTACAATGATAAGGCCCTTGATGTTGAACATCAACCTATGTTAATTTACCATCAAGTATAACATCATTTTCTACATCTGACATGGACGACATGTTGACACTTTCACTGTACAATGATAAGGCCCTTGATGTTGAACACTCCATCCACACCCTTTACCTACACAACTTTCTTTTGAATGTATTTCTATGCGTGCACATCCGTGTGCGTGCATCTTTTTGATATTATGGTTTTTGCAAGTGCCTTTTAATCTTATATCCTTGTGTTTGAAGTGTACCTTCATCACCATGAACTTGAGTGGCTATTGTTTTACTATCCTGTTTCAAAAATTCATTGAATTTTGTTGACTTTTCCCAAGGGTTATGTATAATTTTTACTTAAAAACCTTCAATGCAATAGGTTATTCTGATCCACATTATTTGGAATTGACCTCCAATTTTTAATGTTAAAAAAAACCTACTATTAATCAGCTTCATCTTTCAGTCTGTCATTTTGGCAGTCATATTGCTTTGGTTTGCCAAACTCAATCTGATCTCAATGCAGGACCGAAATGATTAGTGTTCATAAGAGCATTGATGATTTCACAGATCCCCTTTGTGTTCTTTTCCTGTTTGGTGTTTTTCCATCTTTTTCTAAGGCATTAGACATTTTTTTTCTATCTACACTAGAGCCTCAGTCAGTTTTCCTGTTTGTTCCCCTCTTTTTCATGGTGTGCATGAAGGCATTCATGCTTTATCAACTTGTTAGTCCTTTTGCCTGCCACCTTGTTCGTGAATTAATATGTGGTAATACGAGCTGATTACTTGTGGCTTTTAGTAACTTCATTTTGTATATATTTACTTGGAGGAATGTCTTTTTTTCTTAATATCTTGCATGTAGGTCTTCATTTGCTGCTTCAATTTGTTGAGAAATCTAATGAATATTTATCTGTTTATCTTATTCTGCTGATTTTATAAATGCAGCGAGCTGTTGACTACTTGTCTCCAGACATGGTTAGCATTAACGATTTGTTGAATTTGCATGCATATTGGGCCCGTTTAGAAGCCAAACTTGGAAATGATTTGGTTGCTGCAAGGGGTGTCTGGGAAAGCTTAATTAAGAAAAGGTATGCTTCTTGATGGTTTGTTCTTATCATTTTGTCATGAGACTTGGTTTAACTGATGTTTCTAAGAATAACAAATATGTATCTCTTGTATCAGTTGGATAAATGATTCTTTTGGCATTGTGCTAACCATAGGTGTACCATTTATTTCAGTGGGTCTCTGCTTGAAGTTTGGCAAGCTTATATAGCAATGGAAATTGAGATCGGTCATATTATTGAGGCAAGATCTATTTACAAGAGATGCTACAGCAAAAGGTTTCCAGGAACTGGCTCAGAGGTAGAGTTTTTCAGCTTATGTTGCAAAAATATTACCCAATATGTTGCTAGGCCATCCTTTATTACTCTTTTGCAGTATAGGTCTGGTTTCGAGTGTTGTACAAGATAACATTAATAGGCTCCTTGACAAACTTTTCAGTAGGTTAGGCTTTGTGCATAATCATCTTGATGGAAATCTGATGGCCCACCAATTAGGTTTACTTATTTTAGGAGACTTAAAGGGCGAAAGGGGAATTAACAAGCAAGGAATAAATGAATAATCCCAGGAGGAAGGCTAATCAAATATGGAAAGTAAAATCAGAAAGGAAGTTTTAATTTTATGTATTTATTTTTTCATTTTTTGTAATTCAATTGTATTCCTCTTCACGAGTAAAGCATTAAATTAGGGGAGATTAGGGTCTTGTTTTATGTAGATTGCTTTTGTAATTCAATCCCATTTTGTCTTGAGCATGAAATGATTGATTTGGAAGAAATAAAAATGCTGCAAGGTGAGGGTTGGGATAGGAATTGAAATACCTTAAACTCCTCATCCTCTTGTACATGAGTGTTTGGTTTCACCTTGGCACAAGGTGGGATTTTTACAGGTTTTGTAGCGAGGTAGGTTCTATGTTATTTCCTTTTCCTATTTGAATAAGCTAAAATTTCCGGGCTTTATCAAAATCATTTCAGAAATTCAAAAATTTTCACTTTGACATTGCATGAAGGCCTTAGAGTGCATGTCCTGGAAAAAAAGAAAATCACTAAGTTGCAACATTGACAAGTTCATCACTGGTCATGTAATATTTTGTAAAAGCTTCATAAAGTGTGTGCATAAAAAAATGGTGTTTGGAGTCATCATTCTTCACAGTGTTACCAATGTGATAACTCACACAACTTTGTATGAAGCAAACAAGGGGCCTATGACAAAAAATAAATTCAATAAGATGCGCTGTGCACAATTTACTGACAGATTCATGTAGTTCTTTGTAGAAGTTGTATGTAGTGTAAGCATGGAAAATTGGTGCTCAGATATGTCATTCATGACAGTGCTAGTAATTTGATAACGCACAGAACATTGTATGAAGCAACAATGGAACATATGGCAAGGAACAAAATTCACTTAGTCGCACTGTGCACAATTAGAAATGCAAGTGGGGCGGGGCGGGGCGGGGAATGGGATCCATGTCCTGTCCCCGTCCCCACTCCCCTACAGGGTGGGGCTTCCCCGCCCCAAAATTCCCTGTGGGGGAGATGCCCTGCCGTCATTGCCTCGCAGGGATCTGGGGAATCCTGGGAATCCCCGCCCCGCCTGATTTTTTTTTTCAACATACACATCATACATAAAATAAAATTAATAACATTCTTATTTGGCTAATCATTCCTATAATACATCATTGTAACCTTTTAAGTGTAAACTATACTAATATATAAATTATAGCAATTTTCACTGTTTAACATCTCAATCAATCAATTATTGATATTGTACCAGCTCAGGAGAGCATGTTATACAGGCAGAAATTAATGTGAATGTAATGGCACAGATTTTATGGAACAAAAAAAAGGCTAAAAATGAAAAGTCCTCAGAAAATTGTGTCCAAGGTAGAACATTGTTGTTACACCATGCAGAATTTGTATTGTCATGCATTGCCAAATATATAGTACTATTTACTCTCATGAATTTCTATCACATCCATGGTCAAAAGATGTAGCATTTGCTTAGACATTAATTTGGTTTTAGAATTAGTTGAGGGATTCAACATAATTGGGTGATATATTGGCTATGAATAGAATAAACTGCAATATGTTGTGATCTTAACTATGTCCAAATAAATTTATTTTAGTTATTATTAGAGGTATTTGTTAGGTAGTTTGTCTAATTGGATGCAAACATTATTTGTAGTATCATGTTATTAAGGTGTGAATTGACCCTTTGTGTCTAATTTATATTTTGCTAATCTTTATCTCACTTTCCTTTGCTTTGATGCGGTTTGTTTTCTTTTGCATGAAATTGCCTGTGTTCTTTTTTTTCAATAAACATTTTGTGCACTGTGCTGTCAGGATATATGCTATTCTTGGTTGCGGTTCGAAAGGGAACATGGTAATTTGGATGATTATGATCTTGCGGTTAAAAAGGTATTGGTCCTTTTGAGCAATTAGTTTTCTCTTGTCAGGCTTCCAGTCATTTAAGGGAAATAACCATTCTCTGCATGCTTGGGAAGGGGACCTTTTTACTATTTCACCTAATAGTGTGTAAGCATTAAAGTTTTCAGGCAGCATTTTTATTTTTATTTTTATTATATTGATGTCAAGTGGTTCTTTTATATGAGTAATTGCTTTTTTTATTCTTTTCAGTTCTTTTTTTTTTTTGGGCAATCTGCTTGGAGACTTCTTGCAATTTAGTCATGTATGCACATATTTGTATCTGCATTTGTAAATAGAATTATGTTTTATACAGCTGCCTGATGGTGTTTTTGATGGCTTGTGGTGAACTTATATATGAACTCATGAAGTCCTTGCAAAATGAGGAATTTGAAGTTTATCTGCACTAATATTTACTTGATTTAAGCTTTTGTTGCCATTGTGCGAGTTCAAATTCTATTTTTAACTGTTGGTAAGATTTATGTATTGTGACAAAAGTAAGATGCATTGATCTGATTTAGTGTCTAATTGTATGTTCATATTCAACCAATTTATGCAGGAAATCTTCATGTGGACATGTTGATTATTGGTTATTGTTGGTATGAGGAATAATGTTGGTAATGCTTAACAAATCCAATTGTCATTGCTTGCTGGTTGTTCATTACATAATTCTCATGACGATGACAAGGAATGAAGTAGTTGTGCCTTGTAACGAGAGTGGTTTCCACTACTTGGCAGGTTCTGAAAAATAGAATGATTTATCAATGAAAATGGCATGAGTAAAATTTCCCTAGATAAGATGATTTAAGAAACTGATTAATAGTGACAGTGCAAAATTCAAAATTTTGCAGGGAGCATCTTTTACATGATTGAGCATTAAGTTTCAAGTCTTGAGGTTCACCACACTGACTTCTTTGCCTATACATGACTATAATCTGTTCAAGAATTTTGTTTTTAAGAGATCATGTTTTTTCTTTTGAGTGCATAATCTTGCTGAATAATCATGCCTAGCTGGTTATTGCATGCGCTAAACTCATATAATCATGTCTAAAATTCTCATAATGTCAGATTTCCTGGGGTTCATTAACTTCTCCTTATTAACTTATTTTTAGATTTTGCTCTGAATTATTTTAGGTGACACCTCGTCTGCAAGAGCTCATCATGTTCAAGAATCAACAAGAGCATAAAAATAGCATCATGTCTGCTCAAAAAGATAGTACAAAGGATGTATCACATAAGAGGAAAATGACTAACTTGGCTAGTGATAAGCAGTCTCCTGCAAAGAAACAGAAACATTCTTCACCCAAGTCAGTTAAAACATCTTACAAAGACAACATGAAGCAATCAGATGGTGTACGAGGACTGGGCGAGAATGATGAGGTGGCCTCCTTGCCTGAAGTTTCAGAAAGTCATGCCATTGATGAGAAAGCAGCAGGCAGCTCCAACTCCAACGAGTCAAAATCAAAATTTTACAAAGATCAGTGCACAGCGTTTATATCTAATCTTGGCTTTCAGGCGAGTCTATCTTTATCTATAATCTTTAATAACATGAAGATACCTGAATTAAGATTCCTTTGCAGGCAAATGAGGGACACCTGCGTGATTTTTTTGCTGACTGTGGTGGAGTAACTGCTATACGTATCCTTAAGGATAAATTCACTGGAAAATCAAGGGTTTATCTCTTTTCCTATCTACATATGCTTTTTAGTTGCATAATCCTATTTACACATGCATGTTAGTTGTAGAATGTTCACCTGTACTAGCATGCATTCTGAAGTTGACAGTATGTTCTTTGTTATATTGATATGATGTGATATGTGTAAACATGCACATGTGGATGTCTTTGTTTTTCTGACACAATCAAAGGTCCTCATCTTTCCGCATCAAGGCATGTGTTTTGTCATCCAGTGCCTTGTTATGGATACTTGCATATTCCACTTGAATGTTGAATGCAGAGGATTCACATAATCAACTTGTTATTCTGCATCAATACTCTCCTACGATCAACTGATTTATATTCATAACCAAGATTTAGATTTCTTAATAAGAAGCACCTGCTTGCAGGGCTTTGCATACGTGGACTTTTCAGATGAGGAGCATCTCAAAGCAGCAGTTGCTAAGAACAGGCAGAAGTTGCTTGGGCAGAAATTAAGTATTGCGCGCTCTGATCCAGCAAGGGGCAAAAAGAGAACAACCAGCGGCAAGGGACCTGGTCAACCTGGTGAGCAACTCGTTATCAATGTCACACCTTTATGTGCTTGAACTTGGTCATGCCCAATCTATAGTATAATCCTTAAAAGTTGTGGTTTTCCATGGATGCTCAGTATACTTGTCTAGTTTCATTTACATCTTGCCACATTTGTGATTACTTTAAAATATTTTCAGCAATGCACCGC
The DNA here is from genome assembly GCA_020875875.1 of Dioscorea alata. Classification (NCBI taxonomy): domain Eukaryota; kingdom Viridiplantae; phylum Streptophyta; class Magnoliopsida; order Dioscoreales; family Dioscoreaceae; genus Dioscorea; species Dioscorea alata. The sequence continues at coordinate 1,652,102 of CM037014.1, read as the reverse complement.
TATCATCTGTTGTGGTCAGTCAGTGACGTATGAGTTAACTTGAGCATATGCGCAAGCTTATATATTTCTATTATTGTGTGAATCTAACTTTTGCTGGGATATATGTGGGTATTTCCTGTATTGCACTCTCAGCAATCTATTTTCACTTTGTTTTTAATGAAAATTCGGTCCACTGTTGTCAGTCTGAATGAGTTCTATGGGACCATATGTGCACTTACGCACTTGAGAATCATTTACAGGCAATATTTCGTGTAGAGAATAATTGCACCATACTGACTGTTGCATTTATGCAATTGATGATTTTTCAGAATATAACAAAGTAAAAGAATGCTGAAATACTACTTTAGATTCTATGTATCTTTAGTGCTGATTATATTTAGCGGGTCTTTGAGAACATGAGAGGCAATATTTAGGTTGAGCTAGGCCAAAACTGGCAGAAGATAAGATTAATGTCCTATTCCATGTGCAGTGAATCCAGTTGTACCTCGCTTGGTGGGTAAAATTCTTTCTTCTTTGGGTAGGGAGTTCACAGAAGGATATCAAGAAACATGCAATAACTCAATTGGTGAATTATAAAAAATTCAAAATATAATCCAGAATTTAGTTATTGTTCCTCATTAGACTGGTGAGTGAAATTGTTTCTTCTTTGGTAGGGAGTTCACAGAAAGATACCAAGAGACAGGCAATAACTCACACCTTCCTTCTTATTAGGAGAGAAGGTGCCTGCTTGAAATGTCAAATGACCTGAAACTGTCCTATTAGTATAATTTCACTCTTATATTCCTACTTTCCTGCCTGTGTAACTCGAGAGAATGATTTTAGCCAACGCCAAGAAGGTTAATTAAGCCTCAAGAAAACATTTGCTGTTTAAGGATAATGAAAAATTGTTGCATTTATAGGTGTCTGATCCATGTGCCACTTTTCCCTTGACTCGTAGATGAGAGTATATGGCACTGACAAATGATTACACTAATGTCATCTCATCTTTGCATTATGTACTTCAAAGTTTGAATAGATGTCACCGGTTTTTTGTGTCTGTGTGTATCTTATCCTTTTGCATAGAACAAATGCCACCATTTTTTTTGTCTGTCTTATCTTTGCATTTTATATTTCAAAATTTGAATACGCATCACCATTTTCTTGTGTATCTATTGTAAACTGTTCAAGTAGTTAGACTAAGCTCCATTTGAAAACAGTTATTACATCAGCAGTATTTATCATTATCAATTTCTTAACTCTTTCTTTTTAATTTGTAATTTTTATTACTGATATTCGACCTTCATGACATTTTTCTTGCTGCAGATCAAGGACAATCATCCAACATTTACCGTCGTGGCACAACGAGCTCATCTGGAGCAGATGTTCTTAAGAGTCATGAAACTAACATTAAACCAAAGGGAAGTAATACATTTGCTGCTCCTAGAGCTGTTGTCAGACCACTTGGATGGACAGATGGGAAAGCAAAACCCAAAGAAAGTCTTGAACCACCAAAATCAAATGAGCAATTCAGGGATTTGCTTCTAAAAAAGTGAACACTTCAATTTAGCATTTTCGTCAAGAATGTGAGTATTGTGGTAAATTCAAAGATGAATTATTACCCTATGTTTTGTAAAACATGCTAATTAACTAAATTTTGTATACTAACCAGGCTGTTGAATTATGTGTATTTTCTCATCATTTGTTTTTCAGTCTTGTCACCGAGGAAGTTCCTCATTTAGTCTCGGTCATCTAATCCCTTATTATTTTATGAACATTCAATTGTTGTCATGGTGAGGTGCCACTTCTCTCTTGCTCAAGAGAGACTCTTCATACTTCTTGACTGAGTTGCTCTGGCAATTGATGTTGGAGTTAATTTGTCTTGCTTGTTTAGCAGATTAGTAATTTATGGAACTTTCATTATTCTCCTTGCTTAAGGAATGTCCATGTTGCTTCCAAGATGTGTTGGATCTCAGGAAGTTTTAATTTTAACTGGTTGGAAGGAAGACAGTTTTATGGTGTTAATGTGAACTGCAGTTCTGTTTCACGAGATTGAAATGGCGATCATCTCTGTTGATTGGAGAGTATTTTATTTTTTTTATATGTATAAATTGGTGATTGTGCTGGAAAGCATAACCTTAGTGCTGCTTTCTTGTCTGCCTTTTTTATTGTTCCTCTTTTCTGGTGAGTATCATAAGCTCCAATTGCACTCATGCTTTGTTGACTGGTTTAACGGAAGGGGGGTCATTTAGTAACGCATCCTGCATGGAAGGTTGGCCTTCACTTTGCTTTATGTCCTTATTCCTTAATCTGCAACTTTGTTTGGCTCCTAATTTCTCTCTTTTGTTGACCTTTAACTCTACTAGGTTGATTTAAAAGGTTGTGTTCTATCAAGTACAGAACCAAAAAGCACTGGGCCTAGCTACACCAGGTTAGTGTATCAACTTAAATAGTTTATCTATTATATTACTGGATTGACTATGTATTGACTCTTGATACCATGAAGACCTGGATGAACTAACCCAACTTCAGTCCGGGAACTGGATTTTGACCAAATTGGAAGTGTAGTTGCCCCAAAAAACTTTCATAGGGGGTACACTGCATTCTTTTTAATTTGGTCGGAAAACTTAACATGACTCCTGTCCGGTCAGACCACCTTTCTTAGGCTTCACACCTCTGATGACAGCTCCATCTGCCGCACTACTCTGCCGCTATTTTTGTATCATTCCGCCTTTCTTCTGTCGTCTCTTTTCTTCTGTCTTTTCCTGTCTAATTTTTTTCTCCTTTTTTTTTCTGCCTGTCTCCCATGTCTGATGACGAGGGATTTTGGATCTTTGGTTGCCTCGGGAACACGTTCCATCATTTTAAAGATTCTTGCTCTCCAAATTACACCTCTGTTTGTCAATAATTTCATGTTCAAATTGATGTCAGATCCTTCATTCCAAGTCCTGTGCCATTTCTGGAGTTCTGTTCTACTTTAGCGTGAGCAGGTGTTGGCTTTAACATGCATCAACTGAGCAGCCTCACTTTAATTTGAGTGTTGATGGGGACTTTTGTTCCATCAACGGCCCTCTTGAGTCCTTTTCTATTGGTGTAAAATACTTGTATAGTCACGTTGATGACAGGTAGCCTACGACCGTACATCAGCTGAAAGAATCACTGTAGGCATTTTATATTATACACACGGTAATGGTGAGTTCGGCTTCCTCTTGAGATCAAACTTATACTTTGGACTTGAAGTGTTCGTTTTTGATGTAAGCTTAGCGTAACTGATTGGATCTTTCATGGTGGGCAGGTGACACCAAGGACTAAAGGGACACCAAAGTTGACACCAAAGTGAGTTAACTCCAAAGTATAGACATGGTCCTTGTTTAGCTCCTTGGCAACAAAATGCACTGTGAGTTGACACTTAAGTTTATATTGGACAATGCTTTCATTCTCTGGCCAAGACTCTAAAAGGGATTAAGAAACAAGCGACATATTCCTTGTTTGATTGCTCCATCCCCTTAACAGAATGCAATGACTCCACACTTCCACTTCAGTTTATTTGTTTCTTTATTAAAAGCAAAAAAAAAAATCCTCCACTCCGGTTCCTTTTTCTTCTTTGGATACCTAGAAGATTGATGGAAAGTGATCCTCGGAAAGAAAGAAAATTCCCGTGTCATCTCACTCGCCTCATTCTATATCTTGATTGGTTGATCCAAGGGAATGAGATCTGATTTTGGGTACTGCAACCTTGGGTCCCATAATGTCATGTGCATAGATCCCAAAGCCCAAGAGAATGAACACTGGTCCACTCATGCTTTAGAGAGTCATAGACGATGCTTATTCCGTTTATACTATTATTATCTTTATGGTAAGTTATTGATTTGCCAATTAAAATTTAATAGTTGATTTAACTAACAAATGGCTCAGCTTGTTGGCTTTATTTGGTTCCCTCATTCCCTGCCTGCATGGATCTAAACATATATGTATATTTTTGTATAACTTGCAGTGTTTTGTTTTTCAGCATTTGATGATGATAACAACAACTTTCCATTGCTTATTGGTAAGTATATTTATTATAAATAAGTCTTGTTTTGAAGATGATAGGTGAAGTTTTACCTTCATTGTTGATCATATTACCTTGTTAACTGTGGAATTGAGGTCAAGTCCAGGTTATATTGGGTGATATTATAGTTTGTGATGGGATTCCATCAATTCTATTAAATAGTGTTTTCAAGTCTTGTGATAGTGAGAAGTAGGCAGTGACTGGCAATTACAAAATACCAAACTAGTGATCTTTCCCTTTCTTGTTAGATGTGGGGCTAATATGGATATGAACGGTTTGGAAAAAGATGGGTCTTCTTAATTTGCATGCTTTGAGCCTCACATCCCCATTAACCATTTGGAGAACTGGTCACCTTTATCCACCCCAAGACAAGAACTCAAAAGTAATTAGCCTCTTCTTTTTTTTTATATTGCTTTACTTTGTTGCCAAACTAACAAGAAGATGAGGCACGCTTGCTTATAGATTCTATAACCAGACAAAAGAAATGAAGGACTACGCATGCAAAGTGTGATAAAAAAAAAAAAAAAGAAAAGATAGACCCCCTACTTTTTGCAATTTGCATCATGTATATGTTTTTCCTCTTTGCATACATATACTCTCATGATATTCCTTCTTATGTTAAATTCCATCATTTTCTTGGCTTTTGCTTCATACTTTGATTTTTTTCTTCCTTTTATTATTATTATTATTATTATTATTATTATTATTATTATTATGACTATTGATTGAACCTGTTCTCATTATGCTGTAGAATTATAAGTTTGCATATATACTTGTAATATTTTTATTTATGTTATATTATAGAAATTATTTTTCTTGTGGTTTCTGTTTTCAGCGTATTAATTTTTTTAAATCTTTTTTTTTTGTTTTTATGCTTGCATAATAATAGTTTATCAGTTTCAGTACATTTCAATTTTACAATATACATTGAGAAAGACAGAGAGATCTACCTAAAAGTGTTCCAACTTTAAAAAAATTAAAGCAAAAAAAAGGCTGGTCATTTAACCAACCCACTCAACAGAAACACAACATGGATGCAGACAATAATAAATCTTGTGTGTTCCTGTTTCTCATTGCAATTGCTTGTACCTTCTTCTGTTGCTCACCATTTCCTGGGATTGCATTGATGTTTCTTGTAGATGGAGAGAGAGAGAGAGGAGTATGGTGCAACCAACCACACCAAAGTGGGGCCTCAAAGACTTAAATTTTTATTGACACTGTATTCAACAACTTAGAGCAATTCAATGTCAAAACCTTCCTCTTCATGGGTATCTCACCCACTCACTATTTTCTTCCTCATTAAAGTTCATTGCAGTGTGGTAGTTTTACTGGACCATTTTTCTTTTCATATCAGTTTGTGTTTCATATTTAAATTGCTTATCAATTGAAGAGACTACAGATAAAAAATAGAGTTAGAGATAGAAAAAGAGAAACAGAAAGAAACAACTGTTGGGAAGTGTATTACTTTGTCATCATGTGTATTTATTTTTTCCCCTCATCTCTTGTCTAAAATAAATGGTCCATCCCAATTTAAATTCAAACTCTCAATTGTATTTCAAAATTTTCTTTTCCTCTGAAGAATACTTTTGATTTTATTTTTGGATCTCACTCAGTGTTTGTGTTTTGTGTATATGTGTGTTGTGTTTTAGTAGGACATGCACTCAATTGCAGACCATTGTTGGTACTGAGCAAGCAGACTTTCTCCACATGGGCATTTCCAAATACTTCTAAAGTGAGCAAGCATGATGCTATGGAAGCTCACAAGTCTTAACAGGTATAATGAGATGAAAAATATTATTTGTCTAAGTGGTGGAGTTTCCAAGCAAATCTATATGAGCATCTATCTATATCTCTTCTTATTCATTTCACAGGAGAAAATAAAAAGGAAAGAGTATGGATTGAGCATCTATCATAGCAATGACAGGTCCAATATCATCTCAATTCTCTCTTCATTTTTTTTTTAGTTTATAATATTCTTTAGTGTATTTAGATAAAGAAAATATGATGACCATATAAAATCAAGATTAAATAATTATAAGAGATAATGATATGATTGTGTATCATATGCATCACAAAGTAAAGGATACAAAAATACAGGGAGATTAATAAGTGATAAATGTATAATTTATTTCATAAGATAATGTATCTATGGTGCATGTTTAATTTATGAATCAATAAATATGTATATATATGTAATTTTGCTTCCATTATACTAATGGTCCTTACTTTTTTTTCAAAAATAAAAAATAAAAATAAAAATAAATAAAGAAAGAAAGAAAATGTGGTCCATGAAACCCTAGCTTCCATGAAGCAAATCAAATATAGAGATAGAGAGAGAGAGAATTTGGGATAGCTCCATGTTTTATTAAATGTTTTTGGGACCATTAAATGATGAGCTGGATGTTGGAAGCACCTGATTGTTCACCAATCTTAATGTGGTTGTTCAGATTGGATTGGACTTTCTTGGTTCCTTGATTTGATTGAAACTATACAATGCCTTCTACATGGCTCAAAATATTTTAAAAACCAAAAGGGTAAATATTTCAATGAAATAAATTTTTCTAAACTTGTATTTTTATGTGTTTGAATTTTTGGTATTACATAAACAGTTTCATCATGCCAGTTGTTCAAAATAGCATAAGTTTGGGTTGCGGTTTTTTATTTAAATTTTTAACCGTTAGACTATTACTATAGTGATAAACTGTTAATATCTCCTTCTACTCTATAGCTCATGATTGAAAAAGAAAAACAAAATTTTATTTTTTATTTTATCATATTTAGTCTATTTTTTATTTTTAAATTTATAGAATGGGCACAAAATTTTCTCAACTTTGTGGATAAATATATGAAATGGACATCTTACTAGTCTAGATATTATTAATAATAAAATTATTTGTACCTGATTTAGAAATTAGAATATATTCTTTTTTTTTAAAAAAAAGGAAGAAGAAAGTTTGAAAATTAAAAATTTTAAATTTAAACTTGCTGAAATTTTTATTTTATTTTTTTATAACACCTCATGCAAGCCAACCAAGATTGGACAAGACCCTAATAAGCACATATCAATGACAAGAGATAAGGTTTATCTCATGCAGAGGGTGAACAGAGGCTTTGGTTGTGCTATCAGTGATTGAGATGTGATAGAAAAGCTCTTTTTTTTATTATTTTTTAATTATTTCTTTTTTCATATTTACCCTTACCAAATTTATATAATTGCATGTACAACATCTGTGACAAAGATTGCTAGGGTGTGTATGTAATAATTTTTGTTTGCAAGGATTATTATAACTTTTATGGTGGTATTGATATGTGTGAATTGTGATGAACTAGTGCTTGGCTGTGTAGCATTTATTAATAAGTTTTTTGTGGGCCAAGTTATTGTGTTGTTTTTGCTGACTTGAAATTAATTCCTTACCACATGCTTTTCTATCCAAATTACACACACACACACACACACACACACACACACACACACTTTTTTTTTAATTTATTTGAAAAAAAAAATTGTTATAAATTAATATCTATTGCCTAGAAATAATTCATTTCTTGAAACTAAAAACTAAAAACATTGGGTGTTGAGTTATGGAAGTAAAGATTCATACATATTTCTTTCAAATTTATTTCTTGTCATCAAAAGTTCCAATTGGACTTTAAAGACACTTTGAATGTTTGAATTATCAAACAAGAAGAAGAAAAGAGTGTAAGAATATGACTCTTTCTAAGAACTAACTTTTTTTTTTTTTCTAAGTTTTATTTATTATTATTATTATTATTATTATTATTATTATTATTATTATTATTTAATGAAAGAATCTCTCTAGTGAGTTTGTGGATCAGATAGTTTGATGATGAAGTCAAGGATAAGGAGACAATAAGAATTTTCATTCTTTACAAAAACATTCATGGCCCATACTACATTTGTCTTATATTACCAACAAGAACTAATTAATTCATTGACCATTAATCTCACTTATTTTTTTCTTAGTTTAACTAAATTAAGGAATAAAAATGTCAAAAAAAAAAAAAAAACCAAAGGAATTAGGGATTAAAGAGGATGAAAGAAAAAGAAAGAGATGCAAAAATTATCCTTGAAAAAGTATCTTTGAATTAAAGCAGAAGAAGATGGTGAAGAAGAATAAATAAAGCAATCTAGTATCCATTAAACACAAAAAGAAAAAAAAAAGAAAAAAAGTTAACAAAAATATACAACATTACCATGAAAAGTTTTTTAATTTATAAATATATATATATAAATAAACAAAAATGTTTGACTAATATTGATGCTAGTGATATCATCATCATAACATTAAGCTCAAAACCCAAGTGAGTGGAAATATCAATCACTTTTTTTTTAGCTTATATATAAATGATAATCCAATCATAGTATTATCATTCATGCACTAACTGAAATTAACTGAATCACAACCCACATGCTCACTTTGTTTAATATCTTGTCCCTACACATGTCCATATGATAATTCACTAGTACTTCAAACTCTTCAACATTTTTTTTTATTTTAATAACTAACTTCTTTTAATCAAATAATTCCTTTTTTTTTTACAATTATTAATATATATATATATATATATGGGCATTATGGGAGTTGGACCTTCTTTTCAAATTTTCTTCTCTCTCTGTGAGCCTATTCTGACACTCCTGTCTCTCTTTCTCTTTCTCTTTCTCTCTTAAGCTGGCGTAAGCTTGATGCCTGATATTGCAAGCAAAGCAAACATACCACGCTTTCCTTGAATCTTTCTCTCTATCTTTGTGTGTATGTGAGTATGGAAAACAAGAAAAAACACTATTAAACCAAAGTTCATCTTCTCTTTGTTTGCCTCAGTGTTAATAGTCTTGTTATTTCTGTAAACCTTCTTCAAAGTTGGAAGTCATGGAATGCAAGACTGATTTCCTTCTCTTCAACTTCTTTACTGTAAGTCCTACTTCTTAAACTCAACTAGTACTCCCTACATTTTTCTTTATTTTCTTCTTAACATTAACTTGAGAGAGAGAGAGAGAGAGAGAGAGAGAGAGAGAGAGAGAGAGAGAGAGAGAGAGAGAGTTTTGTTGTTTTATGTTGTTTCACTGTTGGATTAGTGGAAAACATTTAGGAAGTGTTGTTGTTGTAGGAAGTGAAGAACTAAGTAGTGCAGTGTTGCATTAGTGGAAAACATTTTGGAACTCTTTTCTTTCTTCTTGTTTTACAGTGTTTTTCAACTGTTGCATTAGTTGAAGTCATTTAGGAACTCAACATCATCTTCTTCTTCTTCTTCTTGTTCTATGAAGTGGTGGAGATCCAGTATCTAGTGTTTATCTTTCTAGTATTCTTTTTTCCTTAAAAAAAAAGAAAAAAAAAAAAGAAAAAGAAAGGAAAGAGGAATGGACCTTTCTGGGCATGAAGGAGTGGAGATGGCAATCCCAATAAGCAGCACTTACACTGTACAACAACGGCAACAACAACAACAACAACAAGCTCTTTCTCAAGGACTCATTAATGGCCCCCATCCTCCATCTGAAGAACAACATCAACACAACCAAAAGAAACCTTCTTCTTCTACTACTTCTCCTTCTCCTTCATGGGTCAAATACAAAGAGTGCTTGAAAAACCATGCAGCTTCCATTGGAGGCAATGCTACTGATGGTTGTGGTGAGTTCATGCCTAGTGGTGAAGAAGGCACCATTGAATCCTTCAAGTGCTCTGCTTGTAATTGCCACAGGAATTTCCACAGAAAAGAAACTGATGGTAATTAACTTTAACTTTCCATTCATTCATCATTCTCTTTCTTCTTATTTTTATTTTTTCATCCTCAAAAGAAAAAAATAATAACAAAAGTAAAAAATTTCTTTTTATTTATCATTATATCATCATCATCAGTTGCAGAAACATACAGTTTAGTGCCAAGATCAGCAGGAGGAGTTCAAATGGTGATGCCTTTGGGATCATTCCACACTTCAGAGTCTGATGAAATGGATAGACAACAACAACATCATCATCATCATCATCATCATCAACAGCAAGGTCCAGTTGTGAGGAAAAGGTTCAGGACAAAGTTCACTCAAGAGCAGAAGGAGAAGATGCTAGACTTTGCTGAGAGTGTGGGATGGAGGTTGCAGAAACAAGAGGAGAGTGTTGTGCAGCACTTTTGTCAAGAGATTGGTATCAAGAGGAGAGTTCTCAAGGTTTGGATGCACAACAACAAGCACAATCTTGCCAAGAAGGACCTTAATGACAGCAATGTTGTTGTTCATCCTCATCCTCATCCTCCTTCTCCTACTCATCATCATCACCATACTCCACTTCAGCTTGAATGAAATTAGTTACTGAATCAATGCATTTTAATGAATCAATTAATGACTCTCTTTCACTCTCCTTCAGTTGTTTCTTTGTTGTAACTTGTGTACTTTAGGAGCTTAATCTAATCTCTCTCTCTTTTTTTTTATTTTTAATTTTTTATTTTTATCTCATTTTCTTGTTTGTGTGTTTGTGTTGAGTTATGTTTTTTCTAGTTTCATTAATGGTGTGACATTGTGATGCATTGTACTTCTTTCACCATTGAGAAAAAAGGTTATGATCTTTCAGTTCTTTTCTTTTTTTCCTTATTCATGTCCTATAACCAATAAGCAATTACAACAAAGTTATATTCTGACTTCATTAAAGTGCTACTTAATTAATAACAATGCATCATCACAAACAAAACATTGATCACTTGAAAGCTTTAATTTATTATCATAAGAAAGCATAAGACAAGTCACTATGGGAATGACATACTAAAGCTCAAATTAAAAAATTCAAACTCTCTAGCAAGTTCCCTTGGCAACAAGTTCTTGAGCCATGGCCGGAGTCGGCAATGCCGGAATCGCTCCCTTCCTTATCGTGCAGATCGCGCCGCAAGCATTAGCGAATCGAAGAGCTTCCCTCAGCTTCTCTTCATTCTTCATAAACCAAAGAATACACAATAATTAATTTACAAACAATATATATCTAATCCAACTATTAATTATTCAATCCATTAACCAACCAACAAATCAACCTGATAGAGAGACCTATCCTTTGCCAATGAAACCAGAAGGCTTCCAACAAATGCATCACCAGCTCCTGTTGTATCTATTGTCTTCACTTGAAACCCTTCCACTCTTCCTTTGCATTCCTGATTTCCATTTTCCCCATTATTAACAATAACAAAAACCATATATATATATAAACAAATGTAAGGACCTTGGTAAAGTATCTGCATCCTTTCTCTCCATCAGTCACAACAAGCAACTTCAATCCTTCATGCCACAGTGACAAAACAACATCTTCCCTTTGTGGGTCACCATTTGTCAAAAATGCCACCTCATCATCACTAATCTATCACATACATAGATATTGTTGTTAGGATGAAAAACACAAGCTTATATATTCAAATTCGAACTATTACTACCTTTATAAAATCTGCCTCGGTCCAAATACTTTTAATTCCATCACGAGCCGCGTCATGAGAAGGCCAAAGCGGAAGCCGAACATTAGGATCATAAGATAAGAAAATGCCGGCTTCCTTAGCAGCACGCATAGCCGCAAGGTGCGCGGAGCGGCATGGCTCAGAAATAAGACTAATAGAACCATAATGAAATATCTTCGCACGGCGAATGAGCTCCATATTGAGCTCGGCCTCGGTTAGCAACATGTCGGCACTTGGATTACGATAGAACATGAATTCACGCTCACCATCACTCTTCAGTGTCACGAATGCGAGCGCGGTGCGTGCGTGCGTGTCGAAAAGAACTCCATCGTCTTTGACCCCATTCTTTCTTAGTATGTCAGCTAACATGTGACCGAATTCATCGTCGCCGAACTGTTTTGGTGAATGTATAGATAAAGAACATGATGATTCATAGATGATATGTATAACATTTTATAGAGACTTGATTCTTTGATTCCAAGTTTATTGGAAGTTAATTCTAAGTTTATAATTAGCATGAAATAGTGATGCAAATATATATAGATATGATTCCAAGCTTCATGGAAATTAATAGCAGGCAATGTTAGGTCTGTGTGTGTGGCCCTTCTTTGTGCTAATTTTATGCACACATGCCTCGTGATTCGTGTTCCGCGTGATAGAACTATATATATATATATATGGATGTAGCTTCTCTAGGGAACAGAGAGAGAGCCCCACAGAATCGAATCAGAGAGATCCGAAACCCGATAAGGATTCGGATTCGGATCCTACACTGAATTCTGACTCCGAATTTCGACCTAGTAGCTTTTTATTTTTATTTTTCAGGTATTAAATAAGTTATTATATAATCACTTGATTTTATCATCCTGGATAATAAAAATTCAAATTTTATCTATACATTTTTGAAAAAATATCTAATTTTATGTGTAATTCTAAGAGATTAATATATTATTATATAAAAAAAATTCATTATTTTTCTCCACATTTATTACTCATTAAAAATATTATTTTTTAAAATATAATAAACAAAAAAGTCTGGATTATTTTAAAAAGATATCCAGACAAATTATACTATTTAAGTATACAGAGAATTTTACCTTGTTTTAAATAATATACAAGATAAAAACCATAAATTTTTTTAAAATTTATTTAATCATTGAACTATATTATTATCATATGTGTTCTCGTATGTACATAAATCATATTTCCTACATGCGAGCACCTATTAACTCAGGAAAATCATTATTTTAAAATATAAAAAATGAACCAAATATAGATTTTTAATATTTAGATTCAATTCTCAGTCTATTAAAAAAAATTATTTTTATAAAAGACATGCACACAATTTATTTTGTATTTAGCATCCAATAAAATTAAATTTATTTTTTAATAAATAAATAATAGTGATTTTATTAAAAATAAAGTCAAAAATATATACAAGCATGAAGTTAATATCACAACACAAATATATGTTTATTTTTATTTTTAGTGTGTAAAACCAATATTACAACTCACGTGCTTTTTCTAGTGCGTAAAACTAATATCAAAAACTAATAGACGAAAAGACCATTGATAGAATTAAAATTTTTCATAATTATAAAATTAATTTAATCATCAAACTATATTATCATTATCATCTATCTATATATATATATATATATAAATAAGGGAAACGATATGGAAACGGGTTTCATACGGAAGAAGGACAGGGCCCCACCGAATCAAATCAGAAAAAGTGATCGGGCCCGTGATCAAGCGAAGCTCCGAAACCCGATAATCTTTGTTTATGCCACCCTCCTTATCGGATTCGGATGCCACACGGACTTCCAACTCCGAAACCCAAAATCCCATCCATTAAAATTTCTCTTTTTTTTCCTAATAGAAACATAAATTTCCACTTATAATCTTATTTCTTTCAAATAAAAAATAATAAAATTATTTTGAAAATTATTTTTCCACCAATAATTCAAATTCCAATTCCTTAGCGGATTGGATCCAGATCCGGATCCGGATCCGGATTCAATCTCGAAGGATCCGACCCGTGAGAGAGAGAGAGAGAGAGAGAGAGATCGTTGAGGAGGGTACCTTGCCGACGAAGGCGGAGCGGCCGCCGAGCTTGGAAATGGCGACGGCGACGTTGGCCGGGGCGCCGCCGGGAGCCTTGAGAAAGCCGGTAGACTCAGCCAGAGAAACTCCGGCGACGTCTGGCACGAAGTCGATGAGCATCTCCCCAAAGGATACCACCAGCCCCGCCCCTTCACCGCCTCCTTCCGCCGTGTTCCCCATCCCACAAACCCAATCCAAACCCTAAAACAAAACCCTAATTTCTCAAAGCCAATGAGAGTGTGAGGATTTGGGCATTTGGGGGGCTTTGTTTATATAGACCAAATTGGCAAGCTAATTATTAGTTTTTTTAATAATAATATATTATGAAATTTTAATTTTCATAATAATTTAATTTAATTTAATTTGAACTTATCCTTATTATCTCGTGTATACCACCATCTACTCCACTAAATTTCCCACTTTAATTATATTTCCATATTTATTTATTAACAAGTGATATATTGTCTAAAAAAGTTCATAATTAAATAATTTATGTTTTTTTTTATTAACATGCGACAGGCTCGGATGTATATGAATAGTATTTAAATAATACAGGAGTCCGTGTGAACAGTATATAAATAGTATATAAACAATGTATAAACAATACTGTTGGGAGAAAGATTTGAATCCATGACCGCTGATTTTTACATTTTGGTGTCAAAATAATTTTCTATTATTATTATTATTATTATTTTAATTTTTCAAAAAAATGGATAATGGTTTAGATGATGAAACGGTAAGAAAACTTAAATGTCTGCTTTTTAGGTAATAATGGACACGTTTTGCATGTTTGTTTAGATTCTTGTTTTGACTTTTTTTTCTTAATTTGTTTTATTTTAGTTTTTGATATTTTAATTAAATTTATTTTTAACTGTTTGAAAGATATGGTGGGATTGGATTCACTAAAATCCAAGTGAATTTCTCACCATTTTTTTAAATCAAATGGTGGATATTGTCTATGGATTAAATATATTCATCAATTGAATATTTTTATTTTGTAAAATAAATACTTGAGCTTTCTGATTAATATGGTATTCATTTTAGGTTTATATGTATATTTTGGATATAATATTCATTTCGGGTTACTATATCTTATACGGCAATAACGTATTAAGTGATTACTAATTTTAAAATATATGGACTAAAATAAACATACCAAGAATAGTGCATTTATGCTCAATATGCTTTTGTGTGTGTATATATATCACATTAAGTCACTTAGAATATTTTTCAAATATCCCCAAATATTAAAAAGTATGAGAGAGAAATTACATGAGAGAGATAGAGAGAGCTGGCATAGCTTAAACAGTAACCACCCTGGTGTACTTGGTCTCTAAACGGATAATTAGGTTGATATTTTATTTTTTATTTCTACACGGTAGGTTTAGTGGAAATAAATTCCAATTTTTAACCACAATAACTCCAAATCAAAAATTGATGTAATTCGTTGGAACGTTTTAAAATCATCATCCCTAGAATTTAACTCTACCATATGCGTCCTCTCTCTCTCTCTCTCTCTCTCTATATATATATATATATATATATATATATATATATATATATTTCAATTTTTATTTATTTATTTATTTATTATTTTTTTTAATGGATGGTTAATGATGAGAAAGGCAAAAGTTTTGAAAATAATAGAGTGGAGGAATAGCACCTCCATTATTTCCACCAACATTCTCAAAATGCATAAATAAAAACATGTTTTACCAATACATTTTGGAAAAATATATAAATCAACCACTTGATGTAAACAAAGTCTTATCATTCCACACATCAATACATTCACTAAGCACTAACAAAGGTTACAATCCAAACATGATTTTATTGCCAAGTTCATATGCACATTCAAAAAAAAAAAAAAAAAAAAGACACAAACATTAGCATGAAATCACAAAGCTAATAATCAAACTTAATAATTAAGCCTATGACAATTAAGTCTAACATTTCCATCATCACCTTCTTTAACATCAATTGAGCCCATCTTAAGCATTGCACTTTGAAAATCATAGAACCACCTAGCTTGGTTCATGGCATAAATATCCACAAAACCTCTAGTTTGATCATCCATGAACAATGTCTCATCAGAAGTTAGCAAACCATACCCTCTCTGCAATGCTCTAAAATAAGAGTTGTCGAAAGAAGTCGAAGTCATGTCTAAGTTCATCGTCGTGTTATCGTCTCCGGCGTTGCACTGCATCGATGCCATTCTCACTAAATTTGTGTTCATTGTTGAGTCTGAATTGCTTAGTCTATCCTTGAATGAAGCACATCTTGCTACTCCTATTGTATGTCCTCCTGAAAATTTAACTCATACATATAAGTTTATTATTATTATGATTATTATTATTATTATTTTAGTTAATGTTTGCACCTGATAAGGCAACTAAGTCTTGGATAGTGAAACCATGCCTTCCAAACATGGAAATGAGAGCAGTGCTGTTGAAATTAGGAGGAGGTAAGTTAATAGTGTCTTCTATTTTTGATCTTGATCCATCTCTTCTTCCTTGTAACACCGGATAAAATGGACCTCCAGCCTAAAAAAAAATATATTAGTTATTATGAATACACACACACACACACACACACACACTAAGTTTTACAATTTTACCTTGTAAAAGAAATCTCTCTTGGTATATATATGTTAATTTAAATCTATAATATGAGATTGATGGAGAATGAAAGTATTGTTGTAGTCTGTAAGTGTTAAAATTAGTCTATAATGCTTTTTAAAGTGTGGAAGTGTGAGAGTAGACATCTATTAATTCAAATTGCTATGATCGGAGATATATATCTTTGCTTTTGCTTGTTAATTAATTATACAATTATAACAATATGCATATGATGTTGTATTCTGTTAATTTTACTAACATAAACTTACCCAAACAACAGCATCTCTTGCAGAAATTGCAACAATATCAGCACATGAAACAACACCAGGGCATCGATTTTCGATAATTTGCTTGGCTTGATCTATGACTTCATACCCTCTCAAAATGATATTTGCAGGAGAATCCTTTTCTGCTATGTTACCCTCTGTTGAATCAATGAGCACTGATGCATCACACCCCTACACAAAATATACACTCAATACATTATTATCAATTTTGCTTTAATTAGTACTACTACTACTACTACTAGTAAACATAAACTCACTAAATATATCTAGCTAAGAGATGATATATATATATATACCTGCACAAAGCAATCATGGAAATGCAACCGGAGAAGAGGACCGGCGAGAGTTTGATCTCTTCGTAAAGCTTGGTTCACCGTCATCCTCACTATCATTTCAGCGAACGGACACGACATGCGGTAGTAATCCATACTTAGTGCCAATGCACCATAACTAGTGTATAACTCAATCAACATGAACACAAGAACCATTTGCTTGAAACTAGTCATCTTGTTCAACATGAAGAAGAAGAAGATAAGAACATGAATAGAAATATATAGATTTGATTTAATTGTGATGATCTTGAATGAAGTAAATAAGTGGGAGGCACTAGTAGTTGTATGTGTGTGTGGCATGCAACAAGTTAGAGTGGTCAAGGGAAACACTCAAAGAAGTTGGAAAAAGCTACTAGTGATAATTTTAATTACTAATTAAAAATATATCTTAGTATGGGAAAAAGATAACACATGTTGAAAATGGAGGTGCACTATTAAGGTAAGTGCATGGTCTAGTTGTAGGCACTTAGTTATACATTGACAAAATACATAGCATGGATTAGTATGGCTTTTGAAGTGCTTGAAGCATCATATGTCAAAAGATATATAAGTGTGTTAACTAGTCATGCTCTTAGTCACAATTTGATTTTTATTGTCCATTAATAGAGTGAGTGCAAGCTCACATAATCCCAACATTGACATTATATTATAAAGTTTTTATGAATTTAAGAAGTCAAGATGAAAGTTGCACCAAAGGACAATAAGTGGAGAGTGAACTAAAACTAGACTTAGGTACAGGTGTGACTTTTAGATAATTGTTGTTTCTTTAATCCAATATATTTGTGGTGTTTGATCTTTGAAGATGTTTAAATTGTTTTGAAAAACAAAAGAAGAAAAATTCTTAAAAAAAAAACAAAAACAAATTTTTTTTAATCAAAATACTCTTTTATTTTGAAAAAAATGTTTAGAATTTTTTCAAGGAAGAATAGTTATTCTTGAGTTTAAAGTATATGAAGCAAATAATAATAATATTAATAATTATTATAATTATAATTATATTAATTAATTAATTAATTAATTCACTTACAATGAAAGCAATAAATTTGTATTGAAACAATAAATAATTTTACTTATTTTAGAAGAAAAGATAGTGTGCCATCATATATATAAATATATAAACAAGATATTTACTTAATATTGAGTTCAAATTATTCAAATTAAATTTAAATGATATATAATTAGGGGACAAATTTGTCTAAATTATTACAATTCCTAGGAAATACCTTGCCTTTTCTTTCATTTTGCATCTTTGTTTTTCTAGCCACCCTGTTATTTATTCATTTATTTGTTCAATTAAAGATTGAATATTGTTTCCTTAATGTCATATGATATATCCATTTGGGAACACATAATTCCAATTGCCCAACATAAACATTAATCTTTTTAATAAACATATATATATATATTACTTATATGCTTTTGAAAAAAATGACTTACATATCTTTATAAAAATTATATTTACTTATATACTTATAATATGAAGTTAGTTTAAAAAATTTATTAAAAAAGGGGGGAAAACAAAAATCAATCTATATTTTAATAAAATTTTCAGTGATTTTCAACTGTAAAGGTATATAAGTTAGTAAAAATATTTTGCAAGAATATGACCAAACATGATTTTTATGATGACAATTTAGCAATTATCTACTTTTTACAGAGTTATACAATCAATTATCTTTATTATTATTGTTCTTTGTATCTCAATTAAAGTCAACTAATTGCTTGTATAATTCTTAACAAAAAAAAATATCATTTATATGTTTAAAATTTATTTATTTATTTATTTATTGAATGTATACATTATTTGCCCCCACATACTCTATTAAAAAAGATTACAAATTATATGAATATTGATTGTTTTAATAATAATAGAAATAGAATTTTATTTACATTCCCAAGCTACTCTCCAACAATGTTAATTATTGTTTATATGAAATGAAATAAAATAAACTTAATTTTTTAATATACAAAAATTAATTAATAACCAGTATAAATTTATAGGATATACATGTACAGGCTTTTTTTTTTTGTTATTTAACATTTAATTTCTTATTTTATGTTATATGTCAGTGCAAAGGGGTATGCACGTAAAAAAAAGGTATTTTAAGGGGTATACTTGGTTTTCTTGAAGGATATATTGAATTTTCAAGGGCATAGGCAAAAAAAAAAACTTATTATTTAATATTTTCTCTTTTCTCTACATTCATTTTGTGAAATAAAACAAATAAAATAAATAATTTATATTTTATTACAATTTGTAAGTTGATTTTCAAGACAGGTCCATAAATATATGTAAAAAGATAAAGATGTTTTATAGATTTATATAAGTAAATATGATTTATATGAGAATATATTAATAATTACTTATTTCTATAAAGGTATGCAAGCAATTTTTTTTTTTTTTTTTTTTAAATGTGTCACTTCAGCCTCTTTGCACTTCATTTACAAAATCAGTGTTATGTGGACTTGTTACAAAACAAAAATTTATCTCCTTCCATGTTTATCTTGCTCTAGATTAAAAGATATAAAAAGTTAAAACTACAAAATAAATGAAAATAAAAATAACTATAAAATTATGAAACTTTTTTTTTAACATCATCGTATTAACAATTACTATTTTTTTTTATAAAATACAACAAACACACGTTAGAAATATATACAAACATAAAACAAACTCAACAAACACCTGTGTCTTCATCTTGCTAACAAATATATGATAAACATGAAACAAGCTCAACAAATATTTATGTCCATACTTGCGTGGGCTTAACAATTACCACTTTGATTATATATTCCCACAAAAAAAAAAAAAAAAAAACAAGAATCCACTATTCAGTGTATGCTAAGATTAGAATTTGATATTCATGTCTAGAATCAAACATACGCTCAACATTCTTATCAAACCAATACATACATACATACAAACACATATATAAAACAATCAATGGGATGATGTTTTGGCAAGACCAGAGTTTGGTATAAAGAAGGCAAAGTGAAGATGAAAAGTAATATGAACTATGGAAGTTCCCAAGATTTCAAGAAACCAGCAATTGAATTGTTAAAGTTAAGATGCAGAAGCAGAGAAAACTCTTGCAGTTATCTTCCTGTTTTCGGCCTTTTCATACTGGAGCTGTTGAACGGGGATGCGCCGGGGCTCATGCTCGGGCTCATATGTGGGCTCTCTTCTCTTAAAGTTCCGTTGAGCATTGCTAGTTCTCGTAACTGTTGTTTCTTGTAGTAGTCCAAGGATTCATCCTGGAAAAACTTCGGCGAATTAATTGATTAGTAGTAGATTAATACATTCTGTGAAATGTAATGTTTATGTACCACTGGTTTTAGAAGATCTTCGAGTACTCCCACGGCTTGGCTTAATTGCGTGTCGATTACGTCTGCCGGAAGCTCAGCTTCCACAAGTACATGTAATGGCTCGTTTAGGTGCTCGTACCCGGGTTTGCCTCTTAGTTCTTCTTCCTACAGAGAATGCCGGAATTTCAATGTGACAGAGCAGGACAAACAATGGGTATAAATATTTCTCCAAGAATATGAACCATAGCACTTAAACAAGCAAGATTTATAAACCAATCAGAAAGAAGAGTGCATTATGGACTAGTATTTAGATAGATATAGTTTCAATTTTGCTCCGTTGAAGTAATTGGAATGCCCGGAAATTATATCGTCGGATCATCCTTCAAAACAACAAATATGAAAGCACCAAACACAAAGTATACCGACAAAATGGCATAAATAAGACTTCTTTTAGAGTGTAAAAAGATAAATGGCTAGATTGTACCTTAATAACATCCTTCACCGAACCCCGGCCACGTATATAAACTCTGCATTGCGTCGTAGCTTCAACTCTTTTCAATGAGTTACCCCTTGGCCCGAGCAACCGGCCAACAAAGTTGTACTGAGAGCAGCAAGTAACGAATCAAGTGAGAATTTTCGCTACCACATAAACTAATCGACAACCTTAATATGAAATAACATACATTAGGGAACTTGTCAATAGGAACATCTAATCTTACGACTTTCTTTACAACCGGAGTGCTAGTAACTACCGGTGTGCCATTCCATCCCATCGATGATGCTTGAAGGACCCTCATTCTTTGGAAAAAACCATTTTCCTGATCCAAAAACTAGTAGTAGAAAAAAAATATATCATTTAGCTGCAATCACTTGAACAATATCGGTAACATGAATATCTATGCTTTCTAAAGTTAGCATGATTTACAGAACAGTAAGAAGGGTGTTAAAAATTCCTGGGCGATAACCGTTACCTGTGGTTGAATTCCCGGCCAACCTTCGAAATCCATTTGCATGCCATTTGTAGGATAACCAGATAACCTTAATGGACTTCCATGTTCAATTCTCTCAGAATCGACTAAACCAGATGCTCGTAGAATCTCTGCATTGAGGTTAACTCTCAACATATTAACAATATAGACGGCAAATTTTGCTCACAAATCATATTCCCTAATGATATCTCAAAATTATGAATCAATGATGAAACTCTAAGATCTTACATTCATGCTCCCTAGAATTTTACAAACAGAGACATCATCAACACCCGGATAAAAGGAATCATTCATTCTAAAGAAGTAAGCAAACAATGAGATTGTTCGTTCACAAAAGATAAAGAAACAATATAGTTTAATTTCTATGATGAAATACCTTGATTTAGAAGTCTGCTGCAAAATGGCAGAACTTGCAAAAATGGTCCCAATTTTTGTTTCTCGGCAAGAAGTTCTGCCAAATATCTGCAAACATGCAACAAAGATCATGTTACAAAGTAGAATGCATGGTTCCGAGAATCCCTCAAATAGTATCGATTGATAATTAACATTAATGCATACAATATTTGCACAAAAACAATCATATTGAGCCAAATATTGTTAATTTGGACTTCCAAGAATAAACTTCACAAACCTAAAATGAAAACACACACACACATATACAGATACAAATACACAGACACAATTCTAATGTCTCTCTATTTATGAGATGCAAAACCTGAAACAAAACCATACAAGAACTGAATCACCATCTATCAATCATTTTGATCTTAAAAACACATTGAATATCATCCAAAACCCTAAAACAATCAAAAGGAGTGGAAACAGTTTCACTCTGAAGATGAAGAAACTTGCTCAAACACCTGATCAGCAATACACCAACACACAAACCACAACCAAAACTTCTCAAATCCACAACCCAACAACATCACAACCAAAACACAAGATTCAAAACATGATCAAATCACAAACAAATAAAAACAACAAAGAACAAGAACAGACCTTTCCCTATCAAGGGAAGAAGCAGAAGAAGGTCTAATAGATGGTGAGTGATGAGGGGAAGATTGGATCCCAGATGGAGAATACTGGAAGTAAGTCCCAGGTTGGATCCTCTCATCCATGTCTTGCTTTCCTCCTCCTCCTTGGAAATCTGCTTATGGAAGATTTTCTGAAACAAGGTCAAGAAAATATCTGTAGGGCCCAGTTTTGGACTGATTCTGGCAAAAGCAGTTTCTCTTTGCTCCTATCTCTCTCTCAATCTCTTCCCTCTCAATCTCTTCTTCACTCTCTCTCTCTGGTCTAGTTTGTGAAGAAGACAAAACCAAGAGAGGAAGTTGAGGGAAGAAGGAGAGAGAGAGAGAGAGAGAGAGATGAGGATGGTTGAGAAGGAATAGAGATGGAAAGAGAAACCCTGAAGAGGGAGACTTAGGATTCTTTGCCTAGCTGTATATATAACTCAAATGATTGAAGCTGATTCCCCCACTTCCAACATCTTGTTAAAAGCCTGCTCACTGTAAAGTCCATTATATATATATATATATATATATATATATATATATTACATGTGTGTGTATTAGTTTACCTCCCTCACATTGCCTTTTTAACTCACTTTACCTTTTTGTTTTCTACTCTCTTCCATTTGTCACTTCTTTGTTGGCATCCCAAATTTTCTATATAGATATATATATATATAGATATATATATATATATATATATATATTACATGTGTGTGTATATATATGCAAAACATCATCTGTGTACGTCCATAGATAAGAAATCTATTGATGTCCAATTATCAGCAATTGGATCACGATCCAACGGCTGATATTGATGAACGGTTGATAATAAACAGTTGATCATAATTCATGGTAGTTACTGTTCATCATTGTTAGCCATTGGATCGAGATCCATCGGTTAATAATGGACATCCATAGATTTTTTATCTATAGACGTCCACAGATAATTTATCCTCATATATATATATATATATATATATATATATATATATATAGAGAGAGAGAGAGAGAGAGAGAGAGGATCAATTCTCTTCATTATCAATTATTGGATTTTGATGCACTGGTTAATATTAATGAACATAGTTACTACAGTAACATACATTGGATTTTGATGCACGGTTAATATTAATGAACATAGTTACTACAGTAACATACACAGGAATTACTATTTGGAATGATATAATAAACAGTAATAATGTTCATTAACAGCGGATAATTAAATATTTATAGATTAAAAATTTATGGACATCCATAGAAGATGTAATTATATATATATATATATATATATATATATATATATATATATATATATATATATATATATATATATATATATATATATATATATATATATATATATATATTATTTGTTGAAGTAGATACCAAGCACATACAAGAGATTAAGGAATAAATTCATGTCAAATAAAAAGATTTAATAGTTGGGACTAAAAATTTATTATTATTACTGTTGTTTGTTGATGTATGTGTAAAACGGTGTTTATTTAATGACCGGATAGAATACGAAATTTGATATTAAATTGAAAAAAAATTTAGTAAATCATTATGCATTGCAGAAAATTGTTGGGTGTTGAGATGATATATTTATAGTTTGATTCATTTAAATTGTGTTGTGATATATATCTATTAGTTTGATGTGCATATACATATTTTTGTGTGTGTGCACGCGTGCCGAATGGTGTTGAAAATATTATAAAATATACGATTGATATTTAATTTGAGAAAATTCTTAAATACAACATTATATATTACACAAAATTATAGGATATATATTACAAAGTATTGGGACAATATATGAATGGTATAGATTCATTTGAATCATTACATGTGGTGTATATTTACTACTTTGGTGTATATTATAAATAAAATAAATTAAAAATATATATTTTAAAATGATATAAAACAGAAATTGTATCTCTAAAGATTAAACGTACATACACAAAATATCATTACAAAATAAAGATATATTTAATAATTCAATAAAGGAAGATAAAAAAATTATTTCTTATTGCTCTCAGGGTAAATTTTTTATTAGGCCACTAAACTTTGGTTTATTTTCACTTTGATCACCGAACTTCAATTTGCATTAATTTGGTCACTCAATTTTAATCTGATTTCAACAAGCAATAAATTATGGATTTCAACTCCCAATTGATTACATAATTATTTGAAAATCCGAGTTAGTCTTCGTCATGACACACTATTAAGTCTATTGAAGGTGTGCATGTCATCTATAAAGAACCACAACATTCATTTGGGGGATGAAATCTTTTAATTTACTACCCGATCAAATTAAATTAAAATTGAGTAACCAAACTGATACAAATTGAAGTCTAGTAATTAAAATGAAAATGAGCAAAAATTTAGTGACCTACTAAAAAATTTACCCAGCTCTCATATATATATATATATATATATATATATATATATATATATATATATATATACATTTTACATGTATTTTTCTAACAATTTGGAATTTTAGGATCCAATTCCCAAGAAATAGAAAGCACGGACAAATTGATGGTCAAATGTTGATTAAAAGCAGTGTGAATCATGGAATTTACTTGCGGTCTATGAATGAAATCGTGTTGAACACGATGCTAATCACGTGTTGCTCACTTTGAAATCAATTTCCCCTTTTTTTTTTTGGCTTTTTATATCATTATTTTTTAAATTAATAAAAATTAAATAAAATAAAAAAACTATAATAGAAACACGTTTTTTTTTATTTAAAAAAAGGGGTAACCGAGCAATATTTCATTAAAACAGTGAATGAGAAGTTTATGAATCGAAACTCGTTGGTCTCTAATACTGTGTATGTCTCTAATACTGTATATATATATATATATATATATATATATATTGTATAATATTATAAAAATACTATATATTACTCTTCATTCACTATTTATTGATCTTATATGAAAAGAGTCATTGATTATTACTTTCTCCGAAATTAAGGAGGTGATCTTGTAATTCTTGATCCATAAAGATGAGTTATCTCTTGACTCGAAATGGAAGCAGAGTAGGTTTGAAAAAAAAAATCTTAGAATGTCGAGGGTTACACACCAAAGAGTCTCTTAACGCTTTTTTTTGTCTTCCTATCTGAGTTATAAGAGGTAGTTCCTACAAAGAATTGGACTAATAATTGTTTATTAGTATAAACCCATATAATTATACAGACCCTCATGGGATAGTTTTTTTGTTATGTACAAAAATTTTTTTTTTCTGTTTTATCATTTTCTGAAAGTGGATAAATTGAGTGGATATGATCCATCCTTCTGAGGTAGCATGGTAGGAAGATTTACCATTGTGAGGTTATGATCTATAATATATCATTTTTGACACGTGCATACTATTATTGGCCCTTATGTCAATTTACACTATATGATAAATTCCTAGATGATTGTTAAACCACCAGTGTACCGTGCACCTCCATACTTTTTTTAACGATATTTATGGCTCTTCTAATATATATATATATATATTAATTTAATTTAATTTCACAAGAACTTATGCGAGCATTGAAGTGGCAGCTGGCCAAAGTATGAAACCAAACGTTGTGTCAATCGATGTCGGTTTCATCAACATTTGGGGACTAATAATTATCATCTATTTTATTATTATTATTTTTTTAAAAAATAATATAAAAATGAATAATGTTTACGCTTTTATTCTTTCTTTCAATAATTAGTTGAGTAAATTTAAATTTAAATTATTATTTTTTTAATGACAAGTCGCGCTTTTTTATTGGATACATCATTTGAAAATTTTGCCAATCTAAGTTATCTAACCAACGATGGTTATCAATTTATGGAACTATTTGCAAATAGTTTGAGCATGATTTAATATGTCAAATAATTGAGTTAAACTTCATAAGGTCAACAGGATGCGAATAATTAAAAATAATATAACATATGTAAAACATTCTTATTAAGAATTTTTTTTACTTATGTTATTATATTGTTAATTGAAAGTAAATGTCATTTATATATTTTTTATTTCAAAATATTATTTAATTATCAAAAAAAAGTCTTTGGTCGAGCAGCATTGACCATACTATAAAAGGCTTGATTTACAGGATTTAAAATGAGCTGGAAACAGTTATACTAAAGATAGCTAGCTTAGTTCTCATGTCGGCTAGATAAGGGTGCATTAATGGACCATTGATACTTCCTGTGCATAATTCCCCTATTTTGCATGCATTTGTTATACTTGTAAAATAATAATTTTTTTTAATAAAAACACGCATTTTGAGTTGCATTAGAAATATTGAGAAAGTTAAGTTAAATATATTTCTAATTTAATTATTTGATGTATAGATGACTTCCATTTTTCTCACGCCATGTAAATACATGATAAATCATGGGTTTAAATGATAAAATGAAATAAAAGGATTAAATATAAAGACCACCAAACTTCAAGGGGTTGTCAGTTAATTAGTAAATATTGAAATTCCAGGGTTTAATTTGTAAACTATGCTAAATCCTCTCGCGCTCGATGCTCCAAGGAATCATCCGCCATGATCGCGCGCTACTCCTATCTCTTCTTCGCTCTTGCATTGGCTTCGATGGGGGTAAAAGATCCGGAGAAGCCATCCATTGCTGGGCCTTCAAGCTGGGTTTCTATAAAGACAGGTTCTTGCAGACCGGGCTGCTCGATTTCTACTCAAAATGTGGATGTTTAGAAGGTGCGCGGCAAGTGTTCGATGAAATGGCCGATAGAGATGTAATCGCGCAAAATGCTATGATTGCAGCGTTTGGGGTGTATGGTTGCGTGGATGATGCCCGCAAGTTGTTTGATGGAATGATAGAGAGAAGCTCAGCGAGTTGGAACTCTATGATTAGTGTTTATTGTAAAAGGTGTGATCTTGAGGCTGCTAGAGAGTTGTTTGATAGAAATCCTGTTAAGGATGTGGTGTCATGGAATGCGATGATTGATGGGTATTGTAAGGTAGGGAGAATGGAGATGGCGTGGGAGTTGTTTGATAGGATGGGCAGTGCCAGGAACTCTGTTACTTGGAATACGGTGATCTCTGGGTATTTGCATTGCAGGGAGTTTGGAAAGGTGGTTTCGGTGTTTAGAATGATGCAAGAAGAGAATGTGAGACCGACAGAGGTCACTATGGTGAGCTTGCTATCTGCTTGTGCTCATTTGGGTGCTTTGGATATGGGTAGATGGATTCATGCTTACATTAAAAATCATAATTTTAAAGTTGATGTTGTTTTGGGTAATGCGCTTGTTGATATGTACTTCAAGTGTGGGAGTGCAGATATGGCTGTTGATGTCTTCCAACGGTTGCCGGTGAAGAATATTTATTGTTGGAATTCGGTTATTGTGGGACTGGGAATGCATGGTTATGGCGAACAAGCTGTAGAGGCATTTCATGAGATGGAGAAAGTGACTTCTTTTAAGCCGGATGGAGTTACTTTTGTGGGGCTCTTGTCAGGTTGCAGCCATTCTGGTTTGGTCGATGAAGGGAAAAAGTACTTCCATGAAATGCATCGAATTTATGGAGTGAAACCCAAAATAGAGCACTACGGGTGCATGGTAGATCTTTTATGCCGTTCTGGTCTTCTAAAAGAAGCATTGGATCTTATCGAAGCTATGTCAATTCCTCCAAACTGTGTTGTTTGGGGAAGCTTGCTCCGTGCTTGTAGGATATACAAAGATACAGAGTTAAGTGAGCAAGTGACGAAACGACTGTTGGAGTTGGACCCGAGCGACGGAGGCAATTATGTGTTTCTCTCAAATGTATATGCTGCATCAAAGCGTTGGGTTGATGTGGAAAAGTGCAGGAGAATAATGATTGAGAAGGGAGTGCGCAAAATACCCGGTTGTAGCTCAATTGAACTGAATAACATAGTTCATGAGTTTGTTGCTGGTGATACCTCACACCCACAATTCAAGAAAATTAATGCTTTCTTAGTTGAGATTGATAGGGAGCTGAGAAAACTTGGATATAGACCAGATGTGGACTCTGTTCTTCATGATATAGAAGAGGAGGAAAAGGAGGACGCAATTAAGTATCACAGTGAAAAGATAGCAATTGCTTTTGGGCTTCTGAACTCAACTGGGACAGGGCCTATTAGAATTGTAAAAAACCTTAGAATTTGTTATGATTGCCATGAGGCATCGAAACTAATAGCAAAACTGTTCCAAAGGGAGATAATTGTTAGAGATCGCAATCGGTTTCATCATTTTTGGGATGGGGCTTGTTCTTGTATGGACTATTGGTGATAAAATATAAGGTCAGCTAATCTATTGTCTTTGTGTTGTATCTTGGGATACCTTGATTTTAAAATACAGTTTAAGGCACTTTTATCCAATCTAGTAGTTGGATTTTCCTTCATATTGTATATTGAAGGTAAATGTTAATAATTATATTACAGGATTTATTGCGTGTTATATGTATATATGCTCCTTTTTCTCCATGATGTATGAGAATTCACTTTTAACTCATTTGTTCTTATTGGATACTGAATTACCTACACAGTAATATTACTAATGTGGGATCACATACAGCTGCATTATTTGGAATCCCAATTGGCTAGTTTATTTACACAACATACATCATCATTGACATTCATCTGAGTTGCTATACTTCACCAATTGGCTATAGTTTTCCTGTCCCTGTTAATTCAAATCATGTATTAAGATGAGGTTAAGTATATAATGACTTCAGAATGTATATTGGCATCACATATTGTCTGATTTTTCTGATTAAATTCAGAGTTCATCAGTGTGCATAGACATAAACATGAGACTAGAGGTTTACTGCCCCTCCATTACCAAGTAACAACAAACTAAACAGAGGTTCCGAGAGTTAGTGAAGATATTACTTAACAAGGAAAGGTGTATTAAGTGATTGTTATGCAGCTGGATCATCTTTTGTTTCGTATCCTAGATGAAGCGCTGTCTGATCTTGTTGGTGTGAGTAGTGAGCTGCTGCTTCTAACATGTTGATATGGTAGTAGTTTCGGGAGTCAAATGCTGGAAGTGTATCGAACTCTGCCCCAGACGATGCTACATTTGTATGTTGTACTCTTTCACTTTCTGCTATCTGGAAATAGATAAGATGCATGCTATGAGTTCGCCCATCAGATGAAAAGCATGAGCAAGATAATATTTATGTCTTAAATAAGTAGAAGCTAGCTTTGTGATAACTCTGGTTACTTTTAATCTGGCACTGAATTGAATAATTCACTTGTATGAGCACTTCAAGCATTTTGATAAAAAAGCTGAAAAGTTTTCATTTAATTATTCCAATAATTTATGATCACTTGCTCTGTTAAGATTAGGAATGAGGCACACAGACCATTCATTGCACTCAACCCTGTTTGGAAATGTTTTTCATTTAGAAAAATAGAAGAGAATAAAACTTGCAAACAGCTATGTTTTTCTATGTGGACATAAATGGCATGCATTTCTTTGATCTTTTCCCCTATTAGATTGTAAGAATTTAAATGACAGTTCAGTTAGTGTTGTCACCATTACCTTTGATCTGAGATACGTATTATCATTTTGAAGTTCCAGCTCCTACATTTGCACAAAGTCTTTTCAGTAATGAATCATATAGACCAAGAAGGAAAAGAATCACCAAAAAAGTTGAAGCGTATGACGTAACTCTTTTCTGCATGTACTCAATCTCCGCAAAGAGCAACTCATGCTGGTGATACAAAGACAAGATATGAGTAAGCCATGTAGACCAAGGAATGTAAATTAAATTGCATATGAGATTTTGTTGAAATAATTAATCCTTCCTTTGTAGCTTAACATGAATGTATATAGCACTTAACATGAATAATAGCTCATGTTCTTCTAATCAGATAGAATGGTTAATGGAAAATGCGGCAGTCAACTCCTCTGTATATAAATCATTAATTATTTTGTCTTCTATGGTGATAGTTTTTTAGTTACCAGTAAGGTGTCAAGTTCTTTTTATAATTAAGTGCTAAACTTGGTGAGCATACTCTAGTTACCAGAAGGCCTTGAGGTATGTAATTTTACCTTCTTTGATCTGATACGTGCAATTCCTCTTTCTAGTCTGCTTTCAAGTTGCTTGAGTTCCTTTATGGTTAAAGAACTTAAACCTTCTCCTGCCAAGTGCCTGGACGTTGTCGTACATACGTACATATGCACAAAGACATAATCACATCATAAGCTGTTTTAAGTTATTATGAGGATCTGATATTTGTAGGTCTCCTAGTGGAAGACATCAAATAGAAAGTCAAAATTTCTCTACTTTTCATTTTAACCAATGTTATATTTTACCTGTTTGCATTCTGTAGAATCTGTATTTGGTGACGCAACTTTGTTGCTTCCTGCTGGTAGTATTGCTGCAATTAAACCAGATTAGAACAACAAATGTTTTACATGGATTTGTTTTGAAAGATATTGTAATACAATACTTGTTTGACAATTCGTTGTCATTTTACCATGTCGAATCTTCCTAGTTTTCTTCTGAGATACTACAAATTGATTCATTTATTTATGTCACAAACAATTAGAGCAAAAAATGCATAGTTGCATGTGACTTGGGCATTGTTGGACTCTAGTTTATAGATGCAAGACATGTCAAATTAGTATAACAACTGAAAACTTAAGGATTTAGTTTTTATGGAAGATAAGAAAATAACTCACTTGAGAGTTGACCTCTATGATGCAACCTGAGTTTGAATTGTCAGCAATTGCCTTCTTGTACCTTTCGATTGTCGATTTTATACTGCACAAAACAAATCCAAAAACATTGTTATCAACCAAATGTCCTCAGAAGCTTGATTTGTCTCTGCATTATAGTTTTACACAATCGAACTAATTCTAGCATGCTTAGATAACTTAAACATAGATGATGAAATAGCAAACTCTGGCAAACATCAAGAGCTCCATGAGAGAATTTATTGTTGCATTGTCCAATATTGTTCTTTTATAATCATTTTGTCACATCGCTTGGACCAAATTTTCGTTTCAACGTTAATCAATCTCATCATTAGATTTCCTGAAGTGTATATCATCATTGGAGTGATGCGGGCAGTTTTGATTTCAACCAAACATCTTTCAACATGGTACTTCACATTGTTACTTATTAAGTGTGGTTCTTCTCAACAAAAATTCTAGTCTTGAAACTATAATTTACCGAAACGGTACACTGGCGACATTGTTTTTCTTATACTTCAAAACAGATATGAAATTTATGAGAATTTGAAGAGAAGGTTCATCAAGGTAAGCATGCAGAATATATGATTTACCTTTCCATTTAAGCACAAAATCTCAATTACTTGAATGAAAAGTTACATTAAAAAACAGCTGAAAATGTTTGGTTCTAGAAAGAAAGATCTGAACTTTTAGAGTCTTTGCACAATAAAGGAAACACAACAGAAAGAAGGCACAGTTTCTAATTTGGTGATTTTATGGTGTTTGGAAATGAATTTTCTTTCAGGTGTTTCTTTGGAAAGAGCAATTAGAGGAAGAAGGATGATTTCTTTTTGCATGCAAAACTACATTCAAATAGTTCAAGATTTAAGCAAATGACTGGGTGATATATGATGCAAGAAAATGAAAGAGAAGACTTAAAGAGAAACCCTAGAATTGAAGAACAAGAACAAGAAGAAAACCTTTTTAGGGTTTTATGTTTTCATTAATAATGCGCCTATATACTTTGAAAACTTGATAAATTTAACAATTTATATATGCATTTCAAAGTAGCTAGAACCATTTAGGCTTACGTTTAATTTCTAAGTAAGCCATTATTAGGGTTTAATATTTCTTTAATCTCCAGACTTTGAAAACATAATAATGTAATGACAAATTATGCATTTCAAATTATACATCAAATTCTCTACCTTCTTGATAAAAGCGCTAAAGCTAGAACCATTTGGGCAAAAGAGAAACCCTAACTAAAGAACAACAATGAGAACCAGTCTAGCTAGGGTTTGCTGTTTTTCTTAATCTGCATATATACTTTGGAAACAAAATCATCTAAAAATTTAACCATTCCTTAATTACATATGTAACTAATTCTCTACCGTCTTAATAAATGAACTGATGTTAAAACATTAGGGTTTTATTTAAGATCATGTTCAAAGAGGTAACCCTAATTGAAGAACAACAAGAGCAAGAAGAAACCTTTTAGGGTTTTTTCTTCTCCTTCATCTCCATACTTTGAAAACCTGATAATCCAACAAATTATATGTATAATTCTATATTATCTTGATAAATGAACTTAATTTAGGTCTTCTTGAGTTATTAGGGTTTTGACTCAAGGTACACAAAGACATGCAAACCCTAGTTGAACTTCAATCTCATGAACTGAACTGAACAAATTATGAAGGAAGAAGAGGAGAACATTTAGATTAAAGAAAATACTTGTCATTCGAGTATTCGTAAAGGCGACCACGGGTGGAGAAGACGATGAGAGCTACTTCGGCGTCGCATAACACTGAAAGTTCATAAGCCTTTTTCAGCAAACCATTGCGTCTCTTGCAGAATGTCACTTGTCGGTTTGTCGTGTTTTCGATCCTTTTTATTTCTATCTTTCCTCTCCCCATCTCCTCCCTTCCTTCTCCAGTTCTGCATCACCAACATGTCAAGATTGATATCAAGAAAATGTTGTTATTTTTATTTTTTTCTTTTTAGGTTTTAAGTTTCATCAAACATGAAGAACAAGATGAACTCAAAACCTTATTGTTTTTTAGAAAGAAAAAAAAAATCAATTTCAACAAGTAGATGGAAATGGTTTCATTAACAGAAGAGAATTCATTGTTTCCAGAGAAAATCATCACTTTCAAGATGTCAAATTTAATCATTTCACGAACCCATTGTTTTCAGAGAAATTAAATCACTTTCAGGAAGTGTTTATAAGAAAATAATTTCATGAATAGAACTCATTGTTTTCGTAGAAAATCACCTCCAAGAAGTAAAAGAAAACCATTTCATGAGCATATAAGAACTCATTTTTGTCAGAGAAAATCACTACCAAGAAGTAGAAGAAAATAGTTTCATGAGCATGAGAACTCTTTGTTTTCAAAGAAAATCAATTTCAAGAAGTAATTAAAGAAAAATTGTTTTAGGAGAAAATCACTGCCAAGAAGACAATTAGAACAATGAACACAAGAAATCATTGTTTTCAGAGAAAATTTCTTTCATGAAGAAGTAAAATAAATTAATTTTACCATTCCCATGAACACAAGAATTCATTGTTTTCAAAGAAAATCACTTTCAAGGAGCACAATAAACATAAGAAAACCAGTTTCAAAAAGCAAAAGAAACAAGTTTCAGAAAACCACTTTCAAGATGTAATTAAAAAGAAACCAGTTTCATGAACATGAAAACTGATTGCATATATATTTTCATAGAAAATTAAGCAGACCGTAAGTCCTGGTTTCCACCCGGAAGTGCCATGGCTTACAGTATGCAGTATGTATGGAAAACACACTTCCAAGAAGGAAAACAACACAAAGTGGAAGTTGTATTACCAGAAAAATATATTAATATA
Organism: Dioscorea alata; assembly: GCA_020875875.1. Lineage (NCBI taxonomy): Eukaryota > Viridiplantae > Streptophyta > Magnoliopsida > Dioscoreales > Dioscoreaceae > Dioscorea > Dioscorea alata. Next base: position 1,618,469 of record CM037014.1, on the reverse strand, counting down.
GAAGTGGAGATCTTCTAAAATGGCTTTGAAAGTGAAGATCAAAGGAAGAGGCAACAGTGTGGAGTTCCCTTGAAATCCGGTTTCCAGGGAAAATGAAGGAAAAGTGATGGTTCCAAGGTGGAAGTGATGACTTACAGGAAAATAGCCACTGCATGGATTTTGCTTTACATGCATTGGTTTTCCTTTTTATGTTTATGTTTTTCCACTTTCCAACGTTCTGGTGTCCCTCAGGTACAACTATAAACCATGCTTTAATTTACAGTGCGTCATGCTTATGTAACTCCACTTCCCACTTTGGATTTGTAACTGTAATATATTTGTATCTCCAAATCCTCAGTTTTGGTATTAGAATTTGGGATTTTGACTTACATGAAAATAGAAATGTAAGTCCAGATACCACTTCTTATGTATCTCATGATTTATGTATGTATCCATGTTATTGTATTTATTTCATGCTTATGTAACTCCACTTCCCACTTTGGATTTGTAACTGTAATATGTTTGTATCTCCAAATCCTCATTTTTGGTATTTAGATTTGGGATTTTGACTTACATGAAAATAGAAATGTAAGTCCAGATACCACCTCTTATGTATCTCATGATTTATGTATGTATCCATGTTATTGTATTTATTTCATGGTGATCATTTTGATCCTTTTTTGTTGTTATAAGATTATATTAAATAATATTAATTTTATGCTAAAATTTAATATACTTTGCATATTTATTGCAATGTGCAACCTTCATTTTTCTTTCAAGACAGAAGGATAAAATCATTAATAATTAAGAATATTTCTTGATTATGAGTAAAAAATATATTTTTTTAATTTATATAATTTTATATACTTGAAGAAATACATTTATGGCATATTCTTCTTTTTCGATATACATTAATTGTCACCTAAAACTTCATCTCAGCAATTTGTTAGTACCTAATCGTTGTTTGTCTGAAAAATAGATTAATTAACATAATTAAATTTTTTTGACATTTAAAAAAAATATTTTTTATGTTAATGACTTTTTGGTCTATTGGTATCATGTTTTTTATGTAAGATGTTTATATCTCATTACCGATTAGGCAAGTTCAAACCTTAGTTTACACGGAAAGAGGACACGACTGTGTATGATATTAACTCTATAACTATGCATGTCTTTGACATGTGGCCTGTTCATCTTCGTCAAAAAATTATATATGTATATATAAGCAAGAAATGCGGTTGTTGACATGAGCATGTGGTGGAGCCAAATGAGATTTAGGCATGATCATGAATATAAGAAGTTAAGATTCTCCATATTTGTTAAAGGTTGATGGCAAGGGTGTCTACACCTAAAACAGAAAAACCTAATATATATATATATATATATATATATATATATATATATATATATATATAGATATATATATTGTTTATATTTTCAGAAAAATTTCATCATTGATGAATTTAAATAATCTTATATTATTATTATTATTTTCAGAAAAATTTCATCATTGATGAATTTAAATAATCTTATATTATTATTATTTTCAAATTTCTGTTATCAAATTATTTGATGTGATTTAATTTTTGGTTAATTTATTAAAAAAATTAGAGAAATAAAATCAATTCAATTTGATCATTTTCATCGATTTGGACCACACAAAAAAAATAAAAAAAGAAAGTGTGGTTAAATTCAAATTTCTTTTACTTTACATGATATGATCAAAGATTTTATTCTAGAAATTTTGCCATAATTGTTAAGTATTCTCACTTTGAGTGATTACATGTTTATGGAATCATCTACTAAATTAAGAATATGTAAACATCATATGGAAACCAATATGATTTTTTATTCTATATACATGACTTTAACTAAATTCCTGATATACTTTTAGTCTTAAAATTATAAAAATTTTGTTTATTGCTATTAGAGAGATGCTGAAATTTATAGGATTAATTTAATTTTAAAATAAGATTAAAGTTTAGTGTGTTAATCTTCTATTAGAACAAAAAAGTTATAGCTTTTAAATATACCATAGTTTTATTCATTTATTTATTTTAGTTAAGAGAGATATTTCAGCAGAGTATCTCTTTAAAAAATTAAGTAATTTAGACACTCTTGTCTATTATTTTATTTAATTTTCTAGCAATCATATAACTGGTGAATATATAATATGTAGGATATGAGATTATTAAGAATATGATTTTAACAGCTTTCTTTTTAACTAGTTATATTATGGAAATACTAAAAATACTTAGTGTTTTGATTTTGTTCTAATACTCATTAACGTTATATATATTTTTAAATATTAACTATATTTTTCATTTTCTTTTGTTTATTTTTATTGTTTTTTTACATGAAGAATAGACAGCCCGAAGACCTGCTAGTTAGTCAGGAGTGTGCACAAATCTCAATGGAGCAAGTAGGGGCAGGGCATGTACTCACATGGGCACTAGACCACCCACATACAACCACAACTCACATTTTCCAAAAATGTGCTTTCACCTGAAAATCAAACTCTCACCACTCGGTGAAGAGCTCTATCGAAGACTTGAATACTAATATATCGTTTTATCATTGGCTTGACAATTTTTATTGTTGACTATTTTTATTGTTGGAACTTGAAAGTGGTGCTATTGTGACTTTAAATATACTCCATAATATATAATTATTTTATTTATAATGATTTATGACAAGCTAAAAAAATAAAAAAAAATAGAAATTAGAAAACAGGTGGCATGTTTCTTCTTGGGAACAGCTCCCTTCAAGTTTCTAAGTATGGAATGGTCACTTCTAAAAGGCCATGTATTCATGGTTGCCATGTTTTAGCTAGACAATCTCTGTCAATCATCTTCAACTTCAAAAGTTCAACAACAAAGATTTCAGAAATATCATCAACCTTAAAAACTAATACATACATACATACACTCTTTATGGAGATCTATTTGAATGAATAAAGTTAGTTTCATTGAAACAGTACTAGTTCAAACATGCAAAAAAAAAAACTTAAAATAATAATAATAATAATACAAAATCATTAGGAAAAAAAAATCCTCTTCTTCTCCTTTGGTTTGGATGGCCTGGCTACTTTTCTACAGTCTCGTTGTTCAAGTCCCCTTTTTCTAGCTTTTATCGTTCTCGTCTAGCTTGTACTTCTTTTTTTTTTCTTTTCTTGTACTTCTTTTTTTGTCTCCCTCACTTCTGGTGAGTGATTGTATTTTTTCTGTTGCCTTAATGTTTCTATCTTTCTGTTCTTTTATTAATAAAGTAATGATTTATCCATTAAAAAAAACAATAAAAAAAGTTACAACAAATATTTGCAAATCTAAAACGCAGTCACAACTATTAAGCCCAGTCTCTATTTTCTGAAATTGTCACTTGATCTAGGTGACATGCACAATCTCATACTCAACTAAAGATATATGATTCATTTTAGTAATTGTTTTTTTTTTTTTGGGTACTATTTGTATTTTTTATACTAAGGTTTAGTAAAAATAATACTGTTTCAGAGTTCTCTTCATTGACCTTCTTTCATATTTGTCTGTTTTTTTTTCTTTTTTTTTTTTTACTTCTTATTTTCTTCTATTTTTTCACCTCGTAATTTATGGTATGTAACTTCTCTCACTTCTTTGAGTAAATTGTGGTTTGCTTGTTTTTATCAAATTTTTTTTGCAAAATTTTAAAATAAATTTTATTTATAGTGGTCCTATTTTTTCAAAAGAAAAAAAATTATTAGAATTGGCTACAGTGAAATGATTATTTAAAAAAAATTTGTCATGAATCCCTCTCTATTTGGAAATCATCCTTATATTATCTTTGTTTTCATTGTAGTCCTTGTGAAGGACTACTGTAACATTTAAAATTTTCAAGGGGGTGGAAAGCAAAAATGCTGTTCTTCATATACCCCTTTCTTTTCTCCTGCGAAGGAGCTCAACAGTACCAATTCCGTCAGGATCCTGTTCTTCTCCTAGGATTTTATCGGTAAAAATCCTATTTTGATTCTTAATATGGCAGCAAATTGTAATTTTTATGCTTGAATTGTTCTTCAATGTTGTTCTCTGCCTTTGATTTCCACTGTGTTCATAGAATTCTTGGTTGGATTACTTTTTTTTTTTTAATTGTCTCTTTATGCTTATGATTAGAGCTCTGTTGTAATTGCTTTACTAATTCTAGATGTGATTCAATCGGCAAAGCTCTGTGCTTTTGCTGAATATTTTGATCTAAGTTGGACTCTTTTTGTGTGTCTTTGTTTGATATATTTTCCCTCAATTTGGAATTACTTATCACTTCCTTTTTATTTGTATCATTCTCTAGTTAAAAGCAGTGTTTTTTAAAGTTTATAAGCTCCTTTCATTGTTGTTTGTTTGATTTCCCTGTCTCGCCTGGTACCTGTTTGTGAAATTGCCTGAATGAACCTCTTCAAATCAAGTCTTGTTTATTATCCTATCTATTCAAGATTCCTACTTTTATTACAATTGGTTACAAAGTTATGTTTTTGTATTAGATTGGTTTCTTATGTCTATTGAGTTGGATTGAATGAATGCTTTAAATAACCTAAAACTTTTATTCATTACCATCCATTGCTTTGCTTGTATGTGAGATATTTTTCATGTTTATAGTACATAACTTTTAGGCATTTTGATTTGTGATTGAAATTTCTTTCACAATTTCTATGTATTAATACTTGTTCTATAACTAGTCCAAATATCGACTCAACTACTGAGGTTCGAAACCTTAGAATAGTTTAGGAACCAATAAACTTACATTTAGTTATTGTGTTCTTCGGCTTTATTTATTTATTTTTATGATCTAAAGTTGGTCACTTAGTAAAAACCTGTTGTGATTTCTGGGTGATGGAAGTTCGTTGTGCTACCGAACTTGGTCTATAACTCATACTTTATTTTACCTGATCTGATAGTCTTGCATCTTTCTGATCAATCACAAATTTTTTAATGAAGTGACTGTTTATCGCATTTCGCAGGTTGTAAGGTTATTGGTTTGCTAGAAATGCACCCTCCTTTAACATTACACCGCCATCCAATGTGTGCTGATGTATGTATATCACTTCTATGCTTTTATGTCGTACATTTAAAGGTTAAAAAAATGGAAAGAAAAAGTAGTTGATCTCCAACCGTCGACACTATATATTTTGTTTTTTCAATTTTAAGTAATAAAGTCAATGCGAACAATTGCTCATTGGCTGACTTGTATTCTGCTTTAGATCATCGAGCAGTTCCAAAAATGCCATGCTGATCATCCAATCTCAAAGTTCTTCGGCGAATGTACCGAACTGAAAGTAAAGCTCGACCGGTGTTTCAGGCAGGAAGTAAGTTTTGATTACTAATTAACTCCGCGGTGTTCTTCATCCGGTTATAATCTTCCTAATTTGATGCAAATTCTATTTTGCTCTTCTTGCATAACAGAAAGCTTTGAAGCGAAAAGCTAATTTCGAAGAGAGTAAAAAATTCAAGGAAAGACTACAAGCATACCGAAAAGAAATAAACGAGAAAAGTGAAGATCGAAACCAGCAAAGCGTATGATCAAATGAAGTTGTAACTCATGATGCATGTTTGCAAATACATTGGAGAGAAAAGCCATAGATCATTGCTTACAATTAAATGAGTTTATGTGATGTTTATGCTACCAATTCTTGAACTTGTGGAGCTTGAATGCTCTCCAATTTTTTTTTCTGATCATTCATGACAATATATGTTCTTGCTGCTTTGGAACAATGTTTTCAGTAATTTATGAAAAAAAAAATTAGTATGTTGTTATTGAAAAGGAATATGTAAATCTCTGTGAAATCTAAAATCATGATCATGTATGATTCTTGAAGGCAAAGAGAGAATATCAACCATGATTTTATTATTGGTAAAATAGTTTTCTGTATAACTGATTAATTTTTATATTAGAGTACCACAAAATTAAACATGGGTAAATTAAAAGAGCTATAATTAAGCACTTTATGAAGGTAAAAGAAAACTAAGAAATATTTAATAAGATAATAAAAAAGGTTCATGAATTTAAAAAAGTGATAATTTGACTTAATTTGTTATCATGCAAAGAGAAATGAACATGTAACCATTTTTGCAACAATAGAAGTGTACCACACTAAACTTGATTTTGACTCAAAATTGTGTTTTGACTTTGATTCTTAAACTTGAGAGATAAGTAAATATAGGACACTAGCAATTGTGACATTAATCTATTGTTTAGTTGAAAGATAAGAACTTTAGGTTAAATGATTCATTTATTTATTTATTTAGCATACTAACCTTTGATTTTGACCGGAGAAATTGTGGTCAGATTTTGATTACCAAACTTTGATGTAACTCATGACAAAATAACTCAATAAGATTACAATATTATATATATACGCTAACGAAAGCCATTATGTAATAAATGGCAACAATGACCAATCAAAACTCAAATCAATGCACAAACATGATGCATAATTCAATCCACATTAAAATTAATGGTCAATGTTGATGGCTATATGACCTTTCTTTAACCTTTATATATATATATATATACCACCCTGCTATCTGAATGAATCCACATAACTTAGAGTTTCAACATTTAAGTTCTTTTGAAAACATGGAACCTAAGCATCTTCTCACACCTTACAAGATGGGAAAGTTTGATCTATCTCACAGGTATATATAATAACAGCATTTTCATTCATGTTATATCATATATATTGATTGTTTTGAAACTTTGTTGATATTATTATTAATCTCTCTCTCTCTATATATATACATTAGGGTGGTATTGGCTCCATTGACAAGGCAAAGGTCATATGGCAGTGTCCCACAACCACATGCAATTCTATATTACTCACAAAGAACCACTCCTGGTGGCCTTCTCATATCAGAAGCCACAGGGATTTCAGACACTGCTCAAGGGTACATTTATATATATATATAACTTTTTTTATTGGTTTCTTTTAATTATAGAATTTAATATGGTATATATATATATATATATATATATATATATATATATATATATATATATATATATATATATAGTAGAGCCAATAGATCATGAATATTAATACTATATTAATATTTGAAAAAAAAAAAAAAAAAAGGTTTCCGGATACTCCTGGGATTTGGACAAAAGAGCAAGTGGAAGCTTGGAAGCCAATTGTGAAAGCAGTGCATGACAAGGGAGGTGTTTTCTTTTGCCAACTTTGGCATGTTGGAAGAGTTTCCAACAATGGTACGTAATTATCAATAACTCATGCATATATATGTATATATATATATATATATATCATTTGTTAAACTAATCTATGTCATTTTTATTTTTATTTCTAGGGTTTCAACCTAATGGTGAGCCACCAATCTCATCAACTGATAAACCCATTATATCGAAAACAAGGGAAGAGGTAGACATCACTGAGTTTTCACCCCCAAGGAGGCTAAAAACTAATGAAATTCCTCACATTATCAATGACTTCAGACTTGCAGCAAAAAATGCCATCGAAGCAGGTAAAACCCTAGTTCATCTTGCCTGGTTCCAGAATCAAGGTATTCCCTGGTTCTGATTTATCACAACTTGACATGTGTCTTTATATAATGTTGTTAATTTTTATGGGGAACACGTGCCAGGCTTGGATAGGTCAGAACCAGGGAATACCCTGGTTTTGGATCCAGGTAAACGCATGCATGCATCATTCTTATGGAAAACCTAAACCCTAACTAATCCTACACTAAGTACGTGAGTACATGCATGCTAAAACCCTAAACCCTAATCTTATACTAAGTACGTGAGTGCATGCATGCATGCAGGGTTTGATGGAGTGGAAATCCATGGAGGAAACACATACCTAATAGGACAATTCATGAAGGACAGTGTAAATGATCGAGACGACGAATACGGAGGAAGCCTAGAGAACCGATGTCGATTCGGTCTAGAAGTAGTAGAAGCCATTGTGAAGGAGATTGGAGCAGAAAGAGTAGGAGTAAGACTGTCACCATTCCTTGACCTAATGGATGAACCAGACTCAAACCCTAATGCCTTAGGGACTCTACATGGCAGAGTCCTTAAACAAGTTTAATATCCTATACTTGCATGTGATTGAACCAAGGATGGTTTTAATGGAAGGCAAGCTTCAAATCCCTCATGCAGTGCTTCCAATGAGGAAAGTGTTCATCAATGGAGCTCTCATTGTTGCAGGAGGGTATGATAAGGATGAAGGTGATAAAGTTATAAGAGAAGGTTATGCTGATTTAGTGGCATTTGGACGTTTGTTTTTGGCTAATCCTGATTTACCCAAGAGATTTGAGGTTAATGCAATCCTTAATAAGTATGATAGAAAGACTTTTTATACTTCTGATCCTGTTTTAGGGTACACTGATTACCCATTTCTTAATTAGTGATTGATTTATGTTTTTTTGATACTTTTTATATGTATTTTATTTTTTTTATCATGAAATTAAATCCGAATGAAATAAAATGTTTTTTTTTTTTTTTTGAGAGATCCACGCAAGTTCATGGACCAGACAATTGAATAAGTTGGCATGAGTACAAATTTTAATAAAATAAAAATTAATTTAATATATTTAGATTTAATAATATGATGATGATATATTAAAGGAGAGTGAAATTGAAAATATAGTTTTTATAGTTTCACATGGGTTGGTTAGAAAAATTAAAGTAATTTTGCAATAAATACAAAGCTTAACCATTTCTTTGCGTTATTTATAAAAAATAAATATATCACATAACAAAAATATGAGTTTTTAATAAAAATATAATAAACCATATGACTAAATTTCATAATTTTAGTACTTTTCTATAAATAAATTATCCTAGTAAATTTAAACATTTTGAAGATATATATATGCCACAAAAAATAGGCGGCAATCACATAAGAAATATAAAGTCATTTATTTTTCAATAAAAATACAGCAATTGAAACATATTCTTGGTCAAAATAAGATACTCAACTTGGTCAACAACATTTTCACTATATATATATATAAAGTCATTTGTCAAAATGACATAAAAGTCGTGTAACTATTTGGCAGTCAAAAGAGCAAGAGAGACGTGCAAGTATTTATAACTAAATAAGCCACTCAAAAACGTAGTTTGGTCATTAAACCTTTTTATTTTTTCTTATATATTATTTATTTATTTGTTGTTATTTGGTGGCTGTGAAGCAAAAACATTAAGACATTAAATAGTGCTCGTCGGAAGGACCATCTGTTGGCGAGTAAAAGATTTGAACTGAACCTGAAAATTGAAAACAAAAAAAATCAGTTAATTGAACAAGTCAATTCTGGTCCACGTCAGATTATAAAAAAACAAAAAAAAAAAAATGATCAAGACAAATTTGGGGTGTGTGTCACAAACAACGCTAACGACCATTTGGTCTATTGGTATTGGGTCCCTTGCGTAGGGTCTTCACCTCGAGTGTCAGGCAGGACGTTCTGCCTGAGTTCGAAACCTATCACGTGTAAGTGAGGGCGCAGTTTGGGTATCGAGCAGGACGTTCTACCCACGTGCACGTCCTTGAGTTCCGGTGCTTGTTACATTTCTTAAAAAAAAAAAAAAAAACCAACCGTTCGATCAATTGACATCATATCTCATACACGCAGCATTCATCTTTTTAAAAAGATGGCATGGACCCCAATTTTAAAAAAAATGGACATTGACCCAATTCATGCGAGTGGAAGGCACAAATATTATATAGTCCAACTCGAGAACTAAATAGTTGCACATGACATCACTGAACATCAAACAATCTTCATAAAAACTCATAACAAGAGGTTTCATCTCCTCCACTGAATCTAAAGAGAAACAAAGAAGATGGAACATGATGACCTTTCTCTTCTCACTCCTTACAAGATGAGCAACTTCCATCTCTCACACAGGTGATCAAATCCATCAACTACAAACTTTGTACTTATATGCATGTATGTTTTCAAATAAAGCTTAATTGATGTACATTTGTTAAATGAATATTAATTATAGCATGTTTTCAGGATTGTTTTAGGTCCTATGACAAGATCAAGATCATATGGTAATACACCACAGCCTCATGCAATCCTCTATTACTCTCAAAGAGCCACAAATGGTGGCCTTCTCATCAGTGAAGCAACTGGAGTTTCCAATACTGCACAAGGGTATGTTATTTCTCGTATTATTTTAACTAGACATATGTGAGGAATTATCCGCTTTGGCCTCTTAGATATCCAAACACTCCGGGAATTTGGACGAAAGAGCAAGTGGAAGCATGGAAGCCGATTGTAAAAGCAGTGCATGATAAAGGCGGAGTATTCTTTTGCCAAATTTGGCATGTCGGAAGGGTTTCGACCTACGGTATATAACTTAATTAACATATGCAAGTACTTTTAGCTAATCATGTTACAAATAAACTAATTAATTATTAAATCAAAAGATTACCAGCCAAATGGAGAAGCTCCGATATCCAGCACAGACAGAGCGGTCCAAGTCCTTCCTCAAACAGAACTAGATGCCACAGTTGAAAGTTATTTCGCCTCCTCGCCGTCTAACAACAATAGAGATCCCTCAAGTTGTCAATGACTTCAGACTTGCTGCAAGGAATGCCATTGAAGCTGGTGTGTTTTACATTGCTTGTCCAGGTTTTTCTAGCAAACATTTCACATAATGTTTATATATGCATATTTGTATGATTGAAGGCTTTGATGGAGTAGAGATTCATGGAGGACATGGATTCTTACTAGAACAATTCATGAAGGAGAGTGCCAATGACAGGACAGACAAATACGGTGGTGGGCTTGAGAACCGCTGCCGCTTCCCTCTGGAAGTAGTTGAAGCAATTGTCAATGAGATTGGCGGTGACCGTGTTGGAATGAGACTCACTCCCTTTGAGGACTTCTTGGATTGCTATGAGTCTGATCCAGAAGCTCTAGGCCTTCACATGGTTCGATCTTTGAACAAATTTGGAGTACTTTATTGTCATATGATTGAGCCAAGGATGTCAATGGCCGAGGAACGAAGGCAAATTCCGCATCAGCTCCGGAACATGAGAGAGGCCTTCAATGGTACCTTCATTGCTGCAGTAGGATATGATAGAGATGAAGGTAATAAGTGTGTTCGTGAGGGCTATACTGATCTTGTTTCATATGGACGCTTCTTCTTGGCCAACCCTGATCTGCCAAAGAGGTTTCAGTTGAAAGCACAGCTGAATAAGTACGATAGATCGACATTCTATACTTCTGATCCTGTTGTTGGATACACTGATTATCCATTCCTTGAGGATTGTGACGAATCGATGAATCAGGTTTAATTGCAAATGTAGTTTGAATGAGGACGTGAAAACTGCAGACAAAAAGAAAAACAATAGGAATTGTAGTCTCTGATTAAAAAATAATGAGCAAAACATAATTATGCATGAAAATATGGATCATGATTATGCTGAATTGATAGAAAGATCAAAAAGTTATTACTAGAACACTGAAGAGATACCTAATCAAATGCAATTGCAACAATCCCATGATCATATAATCACATAGGAGAACAACAACAAATTAAAGAAGGAAAAAACTCCATCACCCAAATACAATTTCTGCAATGTGTAGCCAAGGATGCCTCCACATAAAACACCCAATCCCACACCTAAAGCAAAAGCTGCAAGAAGTAAAAGACTCCATCACTCAAATAAACCTGATAATAGAGAATCTTAGAAGGCACTTTCAACTCAAAAAATAAGTAATGATACTAAAAGAAGATCAACCTTCTGTATTCCTACACTTTGGCTTTTCTAGTAGATGAGCACATAGCACAACAAACATAAGACTCATTTCTAAATATAAGGATGTTACATTATTTCTGTATACCATATTATACTATTTTCTACATTAGATCTTAGCTTTATACAGTCATTGCATCTGAACATAGGTGAGTATCTGTCCTAATGCGCGCTACCAGAGCTATTATTAAAGTGCACCACATGTTGAGCTCTCTTCAATGTTGTCATTTTTTTTAATTGTGTGTGTGTGGTAACAAAAGATAAAGTTCCAACAAAGTCACAAGGACAGTCTAGTCACTGAACAGAGAGGGTTAAATACTACAGACAGAGGACTCTCCACAGCTAGATGAATTGATGGGCCAATATTAATTACACTGAGCAACAATATATTTCATATGCATGGTGCTGTCATAGCCTTCTCAATGCTTTCTGGAGTGCAAACCTTCTGAGGTGCATGTGGGATAAAAGAAGAGAGAAAGACCTGTCCTTTGCAGTATCCGCGTGTATGAAATTGAAACAGTATGTAGACCAGCTAAATGCAGTCAACAGTTGTTCAATGTTAATGGCTTTCCATACTTTAAAAAAAAATTTAAAAAAAAATACAATCCCCACAATTAAGAACATATTATCCCCAAAACTACCATCAATAACTTCGCATACTAACAATCATTTAAACATATATTTTGTTGTACACTTGGTGGTTGCACTATTTAATCAGTTTGTTTTAGCAGGGAATTGGAAATATAGTGTTGTATGTATTCCCAATTTCACTCAGCAAAAACAGAGCCATATATTACACAAATATAAATTTTGCATATAAACAATGTGACCATGCATATTATCAAGGCAGAGAAGAAGAAGAAAAGAAACGTTTTCTTCTTCAAAGCTTACATCTAAGTACTCCAAATGCATTATCATTAATAGAAAACAGCAAGGAATAACCAAATCATCTCAGGTTTCCAACAGAAAATCAAGAACACAATTGAAATCATAATCAACACATAAAGTCAACAAGCTTAAACAGAATGCACAAAACCAGAAAAACACCAAAAGAATGTGAATTCTTACAAGCTCTTCTTCTCAATATACAAAAATAGTAACAATAATAATGGCAAGGACACTCAAGGTTGCTTCATGATTTGAAATAATTGAATGGCATATCAATCATGCATGTAATTGAACAGTATTCAGCCCCAAATTCAGCACCAATACCATTCTTTTGCTTGGAATCCAATTTGGTAGCATAATTGGTATAAAAGACAATGAAACACTAGAACATGCAAATCAAAAACCAAAAAAACCTCAACTTTCAGCTCTAGCACGCATAAAAAAAGCCCTAAAAGGACAGCAAGAAGATCAAAACCAGATTGCCAGACCTGTGAACCCTAAAGGGGATCGGAGACGATGAAATCCTTGACATTGGCCTCGTTCCACTTCGGCAGCGACACCCAATCACATAGCATCTCCTTCTAGCAATCGAAAACGAAGAATACGGTAACAACACCGAAGCTATTGAGCCCCGTCTCCATGGATTTCCACTCCTCCGCCATTGCTGAGCTCAAGGTCCATTGAGCAGCTAAAGTCGGTGTTTGAATTGCCGGTTTCTGTTGCCCGCTTTGGCATTATCTATTTATTTATTTATTTAATAATAAGTTTATAAAAGAGTTTTTATATAAATAAATGGTAAAAATTTATTTATTTTATATATTTTTAGATCCAAGTCAATAGCTTTATTTTTTGTAGAAAAATATAAAATGTATAAATTATACTTTGTCTATGTCGAAATAAATAATCAACAGATTATTATTATTATTATTAGTTGATTTTTTTTATTTTTATAAATTTGATGTTTCAAACTTTAAAGAATGGAATAATTATTTTTCATTTTTTTTTGTTTTAAAAAAAATTAGCACTTTATCAAATGGTATACAAAGCAAGGCACTTGAAAAAAATTAAAAGAAAATAGATATTTTTTTTTTACAAAGCAATAAAAGTGGGGTGTCAAAAGACATACAATGGTTCACCACTTACGATGGTTTAATGACCCTCTAAAAATTCATTAATTCTTAGAAACTAAACTAAGTTAATAAATCTCTTACTATGCAATCAGAAGAGAGAAAAATAAACATCCTCTTGTGAAAAATTGTACGATATTTAGTGTTGTGAATCGTACTATCGACCCAAGGATTTGACAAATGTGTTGAGGTTCACCACTTTTTATACTTCTGATCCTGTTTTAGGATTGATGATCATGGACCTGTTCTCAAGTAGAAAATTAAGCTCTATTTATGTTTGTTTTTAAATACTTTTTATATGTATTTTATTTTTTTATCGTGAACTTAAATCTGAATAAAATAAAATGTTTGTTTTTTTTATGAGAGATCCCCGCAAGTTCATGGACCAGACAATTGAATGAATTGGCATGAGTAAAAAAAATTAATAAAATAAAAATAAATTTAATATATTTTGATTTAATAAATATGATGATGATATATCAGAGGAGAGTGAAATTAAGAGTATAGTTTTTATAGTTTCACATGGATTGGTTTAGAAAATTTTAAGTAATTTTGAAATAATTATAAATGCAAAGCTCAACCATTTCTTTGCGTTATTTATAAAAATAAATATATCTTTTAACAAAAATATGAGTCTTTAATAAAAATATAATAAAACCATGTGACTAAATTTCACAATTTTGTAGCTTTTCTATAAATAAATTATCCTTGTAAATTTAAACATTTTGAAGAAATTTTAAATATAGTGAAAAAAAAAAGTTAAAAACCAACGCACAGATAGACATATAGATATATATATATTTATATATAGATAGGGCATTTGTTTTTTTTTAATTTATTTTTTATAAAAATAGGTAAATAACTAATTTATTGAAATAAAAAAATGACTAGTACATAAAGATTAAATGCAAAAAGAAGTAGAAAAACATAACAGAAAACACAAAGAAAGGATAAAAACACAAGACCAAACAAAATTAAAAGACCATGTGATGCATTTCTAGAGTCCATACATAAGAAAAAAAAACCCAAGAGCTCACGGTAATGTAGAAAGATTACTATGTATTACGTGGTAATTTGAAAATATTACCATATTTAGCATTGCACTGAGAAAGATTACCACTTGTTACGTGATAATCTGGATAGTAATATCACATTACCAACATGAGAATATTACCAAAAGATGGTAAACCTATTACCACCAAATTTAGTGTCTATCTTGGATTACCATAGTAATCTCATAATTTTTTATATTTTACCAAATTGATTACCATGAACCAAATAAAGTAATGAACTATTCCCAGTAATAAGAATTTCCAACTAAATATGGTTATATCAAATTACCATAATATTCTCAACTATATAACATTCCCCCCCATAACACCATGGTAATCTCATTATATAATAATATGTTATTACCACAAACCAAACGGCTCCTAAGAGTAAACAACTGAAAGGCCAAGTCCGCTGAAATGTTACAAAGCTCTGCTCACAAAAGGCTTTTGTCAAAATCTCATCAATGTCTTTCAAACGAACAAGAGAGACGTGCAAGTACTTGGGACTAAGATGAGCCACCTAAAAAGTTAGCTTAGCCTTAAACTTTTTTTTTTTCTTATATTTTATTTATTTCGTTGTTGTTGTTATTATTTGGTGGCTGTGAAGCAAAGACATTGATAGCTCTCATCAGTCATCTGGGATTGGACCAGCGGTGGGCAAGTAAAAAATTTGAACTGAACCTGAAAATTGAAACCAAAAAAATCAGTTAATTAAGACAAATTTGGGTTGTGAGGCCAACAAACATTTGGGCTGTTGACATCGTGTCCATTGTAAAGACATTCATTTTCTTGAAAAGATGGGTTCGAACATCATCTCATTTACAACGAGGACACAGACATTATTGAGCGGAGCTAGAGAATCACATATATAGTTGCACATGGCATCACTGACCATCAAACAATCTACTTATAAATACTCATAACAAGAGGTTTCATCTCCTCCACTAAATCTAAAGAGAAACAAAGAAGATGGAACATGATAAGGTTTCTCTTCTCACTCCTTACAAGATGGGCAACTTCCATCTCTCACACAGGTGATCAAATCCATCAACTACAAACTTTGCACTTATATGTATGTATGTTCTCAAATAAAGCTTAATTGATGCACATTTGCTAAATGAATATTAATTATAGCATGTTTTCAGGATTGTTTTAGGTCCTATGACAAGATCAAGATCATATGGTAATACACCACAGCCTCATGCAATCCTCTATTACTCTCAAAGAGCCACAAATGGTGGCCTTCTCATCAGTGAGGCCACTGGAGTTTCTAATACTGCACAAGGGTATGTTATTTCTCGTATTATTTTAACTAGACATATGTGAGGAATTATCCGCTTTGGCCTCTCAGATATCCAAACACTCCGGGAATTTGGACGAAAGACCAAGTGGAAGCATGGAAGCCGATTGTAAAAGCGGTGCATGATAAAGGCGGAGTATTCTTCTGCCAAATTTGGCATGTCGGAAGGGTTTCAACCTATGGTATATAACTTAACATATGCAAGTACTTCTAGCTAATCATGTTGCAAATAAATTAATTAATTATTCAATTAAAAGATTACCAGCCAAATGGAGAAGCCCCAATATCCAGCACAGACAAAGTGATCCAAGTCCCTCCTCAAACAGAACTAGATGTCACAGTAGAAAGTTATTCACCTCCTCGTCGTCTAACAACAACAGAGATCCCTCAAGTTGTCAATGACTTCAGGCTTGCTGCAAGGAATGCCATTGAAGCTGGTGTGTTATACATTGCTTGTCCAGGTTTTTCTAGCAAGCATTTCAGATAATGTTTATGTATGCATATTTGTATGATTGAAGGCTTTGATGGAGTAGAGATTCATGGAGGACATGGATACTTACTAGAACAATTCATGAAGGAGAGTGCCAATGACAGGACAGACAAATACGGTGGTGGGCTTGAGAACCGCTGCCGTTTCCCTTTGGAAGTAGTTGAAGCAGTTGTCGATGAGATTGGCGGAGACCATGTTGGAATGAGACTCACTCCATTTGAGGACTTCTTGGATTGCTATGAGTCTGATCCAGAAGCTCTAGGCCTTCACATGGTTCGATCTTTGAACAAATTTGGAGTACTCTACTGTCATATGATTGAGCCAAGGATGTCAATGGCAGAGGAACGAAGGCAAATTCCACATCGGCTTCGGAACATGAGAGAGGCCTTCAATTGTACCTTCATTGCTGCAGGAGGATATGATAGAGATGAAGGTAATAAGTGTGTTCGTGAAGGTTATACTGATCTTGTTTCATATGGACGCTTCTTCTTGGCCAACCCTGATCTGCCAAAGAGGTTTCAGTTGAAAGCACAGCTGAATAAGTACGATAGATCGACATTCTATACTTCTGATCCTGTTGTTGGATACACTGATTATCCATTCCTTGAGGATTGTGACGAATCGATGAATCAGGTTTAATTGCAAATGTAGTTTGAATGAGGATGTGAAAACTGCAGACAAAAAGAAAAACAATAGGAATTGTAGTCTCTGATTAAAAAATAATGAGCAAAACATAATTATGCATGACAATATGGATCATGATTATGCTGAATTGATAGAAAGATCAAAAAGTTGTTACTAGAACACTGAAGAGATGCCTAATCAAATGCAATTGCAACAATCCCATGATCATATAATCACATAGGAGAACAACAAATTAAAGAAGGAAAAGACTCCATCACCCAAATACAATTTCTGCAATGTGTAGCCAAGGATGCCTCCACATAAAACACCCAATAACCACACCTAAAGCAAAACCTGCAAGAAGGAAAAGACTACATCACCCAAATAAACCTGATAATAGAGAATTTTAGGAGGCACTTTCAACTCAAAAAATAAGCAATGATAAAGAAGATCTACCTTCTGTATTCCTACACTTTGGCTTTTCTGGTAGATGAGCACATAGCACAACAAACATAAGACTCATTTCTAAATATAAGGATGTTACATTATTTCTGTATATCATATTATACTATTTTCTACGTTAGATCTTAGCTTTATACAGTCATTGTATCTGAACATAGGTGAATATCTGTCCTAATGCGCTACCAGAGCAATTATTAAAGTGCTCCACATGTTGAGCTCTCTTCAATTTTGCTATATTTTTTTAATTGTGTGTGTGTGTGGTAACAAAAGATAAAGTTCCAACAAAGTTACAAGGACAGTCTAGTCACTGAACAGAGAGGGTTAAATACTACAGACAGAGGACTCTCCACAGCTAGGTGAATCGATGGGGCAATATTAATTACACTGAGCAACAATATATTTCATATGCATGGTGCTGTCATAGCCTTCTCAATGCTTTCTTGAGTACAAACCTTCTGAGGTGCATGTGGGATAAAAGAAGAGAGAAAGATCTGTCCTTTGCAGTATCCGCGTGTATGAAATTGAAACAGTATGTAGACCAGCTAAATGCAGTCAACGATTGTTCAATGTTAATGGCTTTCCATACTTTAAAAAAATAAAAAAAAATACAATCCCCACAATTAAGAGCATATTATCCCCAAAACTACCATCAATAGCATATTAACAAACCATTTAAAAATATATTTTGTTGTACACTTGGTCGTTGCACTATTTAATCAGTTAGTTTTAGCAGGAAATTGGAAATATAGTGTTGTATGTATTCCCAATGTCACTCAGCAAAAACAGAGCCATATATTACACAAATATGAATTTTGTATATGAACAATGTGAACATGCATATTTATCAAGGCAGAGAAGAAGAAGAAGAAGAAGAAGAAGAAAAGAATCTTTTTCTTCTTCAAAGCTTACATCTAAGTACTCCAAATGCATTATCATTAATAGAGAGCAAGGAATAACCAAATCAACTCAGGTTTCCAACTGAAAATCAAAAGATAGTGATACCAGAACACAATTGAAATCATAATCAACACATAAGATCAATCAACAAGCTTAAACAGAATGCAAAAAACAAGAAGAACACCAAAAGAATGTGAATTCTTGTAAGCTGTTCTGCTCCACATACAAAAATAATAACAAAAATAATGGCAAGGACACTCAAGGTTGCCTCATGATTTGAAATAATTGAATGGTATATCAATCATGCATGTAATTGACTAGTATTCAGCCCCAAATTCAGCACCAATACCATTTTTTTACTTGGAATCCAATTTGGTAGCATAATTGGTATAAAAGACAATGAAACACTGAAGCATGCAAATCAAAAACCAAAAAAACCTCAAATTTCAGCTCTAGCACGCATAAAAAAAGCCCTAAAAAGACAGCAAGAATATAAAAACCAGATTGCCAGACCTGTGAACCCTAAAGGGGATCGGAGACGATGAAATCCTTGACATTGGCCTCGTTCCACTTCGGCAGCGACACCCAATCACATAGCATCTCCTTCTAGCTATCGAAAACGAAAAATACGGTAACAACACCGAAGCTATTGAGCTCCGTCTCCATGGATTTCCACTCCTCCGCCATTGCTGAGCTCGAGGCCCATTGAACAGCTAAAATCGGTGTTTGAATTGCCGGTTTCTGTTGCCGGCTTTCGCATTATTTATTTATTTATTTATTTAATAATAAGTTTATAAAAGAATTTTTATATAAATAAATGGTAAAATTTTATTTTTTATATATTTTTAGATCCAAGTCAATAGCTTTATTTTATTTTAGATAAATATAAAATGTATAATTTATATTTTATCTGTGTAAAAATAAATAATTTTTTTTTATTTTTATAAATTTGATGCTTCATACTTTAGAGAATTCGCAATAATTATTTCTCATTTTTTTCATTTTAAAAATTGAGTATTTTAATAAATAGTATAAACAACAAGGTACTTGAACTGTGGGCTAACTCATTAATAATAATCTATGCTTATAATTGAAAGATTTAAAATTCAAATTTTTCATATTACAATTAACTTTTCTGGTCTGTGTAAAATAAAAATTCAATTGATGTAATTTATAATTTGGGAACAAATAAGCAAATAAAATTGAGATTATATTAATAATGTGAATTATCATAAAATGTATTAAAAATTATTTATTAAAATTATAAAAAAACATAAATAAAAGTCAATTTTCTACAGTGCAGTTGTATTCAATGGCCCGCACTGCACACATATCAATGAGTAAAAAAAAAAAAAAAAATCAACATCAGCATTTGCATGTGGCCTCAGTTAATGCACCCTTTTTTTTGTAAAACAGTAAAAATTACCCCTCATCACCTAATTACTTTTTTAATGTATAAACTGTTATCAATCTTATTTAAATTTTAAATATCCATTTATAAAAAAAAATTGTCTCCACAGACAACTAAAATCAAATAAGATAATTTTCTAAGAATTAATCATCCTACCATGCGTCCTCATACTAAATTTTTTTTTAATGATATTATTTTTAACACATTTTAAATCTAAATAATAAAAATTTCACTAGTGATCAAAGGACTATTTCACCAAGTCTCTCAACATATACACTTTAAAGAGTTCATAAGTGTAAGGGCATTTTGGTAAATATGACATGCAGGATGAAACAGGCTAATTTACTCCCCTCTGAGAACACAGTTACAGCATTTAACCTCTTCTCTACTTCTCACCCACCTTCACCTTCACTTTCACCTTCACTTTCTCCATCTTTTATATATATATATATATATATATATATCAACACCATTGTTGTTCTACTACTTATCCTTAAAGAATAATATATCATCTTCTCTAATGGCCATTAGAGTAGTTATCACAGCATGCATATGCTTGATCTTGTTGTGCATGAGAAGTAGTAGTGTTAGGTTTGCAAAAGGTCAAGATGTGGGAAGTGATGGAGGTGGCCGGAGACAGTTAGTTCCGGCCATGTTTGTGTTTGGAGACTCATTGATAGACAATGGTAATAACAACAACCTTCCTTCTCTTGCAAAGGCTAATTACTTCCCTTATGGTATTGACTTTGCCGGAGGTCCTACCGGAAGGTTCTCTAATGGATACACCATTGTTGATGGAATTGGTGAGCTAGTTTTCTTTTTTTCTTTTTTATTTTTTTATTTTTTGCTTTTTAATGTTGTTTTCATTGCCTTTTCTCTTTTGTGAGTCATGACTATGCATGCATGCCATGCATGCACTATTTCATTCCTCTACTTAACAAAACAAAGGTCATTATGGTTAAATTTTTCACAGGGTTAAGTGCTTATGAGTTCATACTTCACTTGGTACTGTCAAGATTCAAGAACCCTAACCCTATATATATATATACTTCCAATGGTAGTTAATGAATTTTATTAATTAGTTATGAGATTTTTTAACTAGATTTTGAGTTAAATGGATTTGAAAATATGTATGATTCTGCATTCATCTAGGGAAATATATAAATCCAGATTTAAGAATTTTATGTGGCATTTCAAAGGGCAGTAAAAACTTTACATTTATTACTATTAAATAAATTAATAACACTATATTTGTCTCTACCGTATTTTTAACTATAAAAATTTACAATTACACTATAATAAATTAAGATCCACTTATTTAACTAAATAATACTTAATATTATTTGTTTGGGTTATAATAAATAGATTTTTTTTAATAGAAAACATTAAATTTTTGCAATGATAGTTAATGAGTTTTATTAATTAATTATGATAGTCAAATTTTTAGTGTCATTTCAAAACTTACGGTAGATATTTTATATTTGTTAAATAATTAACAATATCGGATTTGACCTCCATGTTTTTTTTTAAATTTAATAAAATTCATTACAATTAAAACTATATTTAACTGAGCGCTACCTAATATTATTTTATTTTATTATTATAAATATAATTTTATTAAAAATAAAAATATTTTTATTTGAATTTTTTTTATTTTTTAGCACAATATTAACAAAGTGATATCATTTGCAGCTAATTTACTAGGGTTACCACTTACTCCGGCATACTCAGAAGCCGTCGGAAGCCAAGTCTTCCATGGTGTAAACTATGCGTCGGCCGCGGCCGGGATTTTAGACGTCACCGGAGGAAACTTTGTGAGCTCCATCACATAATCAAACACATACAATTCTATATAATGTTTGATTCTGGGTTCTTGAAGAATTTATACCCAATGATTTGCTTAAATGTTGCAGGTTGGCAGGATACCATTCAACCAGCAAATACGAAATTTCGAATCAACATTGAGTCAAATAGGTATGGAATTAGGTGCGACCGAAGCCGTTGCCAATTCGATCAAACAAAGCATCATGTTCATTGGATTTGGAAGCAATGACTACTTGAACAACTACATGATGCCGAACTACAACACAAAAAATGAATACAATGCCGAGCAATTCTCTGACTTGTTGATGCAACAATACACTCGTCAACTCACCGTGAGTAAAATTCTACTAATAGTTCCACATCAATTAATTTATTAAATATCAATATAAATATATAAACACAAATATACATGTTTGCAGAGATTGTATAGTCTCGGAGCACGGAGATTTGCTGTCGCTGGTGTAGGAGCAATAGCTTGCGTGCCGAGCATTCTTGCGCAAAGTGCGAATAGTAAATGTTCGGTAGATGTTGATAATCTCATTGCACCTTTTAATAGAAAAGTCAAGGCTATGATCAACAATCTCAATGAAAACCTTCCCGGTGCAAAATTCATATATCTTGATGTCTACCGTATGTTTGTCGACATACTTGCCAACCCTACTCAATATGGTGCGGGCGTATTTTTTTTCTTTCATGTAATACATGGTATCAGAGCGAGTTTGTTTTATGATATCGATCACGATATGTTGCAGGGTTTAGTGTGATTGATCGGGGATGTTGCGGCATCGGCCGGAACCGAGGGCAGATATCATGTTTGCCGTTGCAGGCACCATGTGCAAGAAGAGATCAGTATGTATTTTGGGATGCATTTCATCCTACTGAAGCTGTGAACATACTGTTGGCAAAGAACTGCTTCAGTGGCAACACTAATGTTGCATTCCCAATGAACATACAACAGCTTGCTAATGTTGAAGTTTAAGCTAAATTAGAGATGAGTTTTGATCTATGTATGGCTACTTAATGTAGTTTATGATAAGTTATGGATGTGTTTTATGGTGATGATGAGAAACTTTAGTGAGGAATGTTATTAGTTCTTAATATTTGCTTTGATGTTAGATATTTTGATTTGAACTTGGACTTATTTGTCTCTTATTTAAATATATACTAATATTTAAATATTTTAAATATATATATATATATATATATATATATATAATATCAATAATCTACTAACACAAACATACACAATATATGTAAATATTTAGTGATTAAATATATTTGAAAAAAATATTTCTCTGATTATATTGCTTTATTTAATTTTTAATTAAAGTTCATGTGCAAGTCATGCTTAATGTTTAGGTGTACTTTAAAAAAAAAATAATGAAGATTTTGTGTTCTTTAAATCTAGAAATAGTTTTTTTATTGAAACTAAGATTTTTTTGTATACGTTGTAAGAAATTAGAGACATTTTTCACACTACACTAAAAAAATGAAAATAAATGTTTGACAATAATAAAATAATAAATAAAGAAATAAATAAAGTATTTTACGAGGGCTTACATGAAAAACAAGTCCAAAAAAATAGACTATATAAAAATTTTGAAGACCAAGGAGTCAAAAGAAACGGAAAAGAGATCAAAATAGAAGTGAAAAAAGAAAGAAAAAAAAAAATGGGACGGAGAGCGGACGAGGAGTACGATTACTTGTTCAAGGTGGTGTTGATCGGCGACTCCGGCGTTGGCAAGTCCAATCTCCTCTCCCGCTTCACTCGCAATGAGTTTTGCCTTGAATCCAAGTCCACCATCGGCGTGGAGTTCGCCACTCGAACCCTCCAAGTATGGCTTCTTGTTTTATCCCTTCTTGTTCTTTTGATCTTGCGCTGAATCTGTGTGAGTTTCTTTGATTCAAATTCGGTGTGTGTCTTCATATTGGGGTTTTGTTTGATCTATTCAAAGCGAAAGTTTGGATTTTGTGTTTCGATTTGATGTTAGGCAGTGAATTTAGTTTATAGTTTAGTTTTACTCGTCAGTTGTCATTCTATGCCTGCCATCTCATTTTTGTTCATATATTCTGTAAAAAAAGTACTTTTTTATCATACGTTTAACTTGATAATGCGCTTATGTGGTCGAGATTGTGATTAGGGTTTGAGTGGGAGTTGTAATTCTTTCATTTTGTATGATATTGGTGGTGGAATTGATGGTTATACTGGAAAGGGGTTTTGTTTGATCTGTTCAGAGGGAAAGTTTTGATTTTGTGTTTGGATTTGTTTTAGTCTGTGAATTTCGTTTAGAGCTTAGTTTTACTTGTCATTCAATGCTTACCAACCCATTTTGTTCATATATTGTGTTAAAAAAAGGTATTTTTTGATCTTGCATTTTAATTGGATAATGCGCTCATGTGGTCAACATGTGGTAGTTGTGATTCTTTTAAGTTGGTATGGTTTTGATGGTGGAATTGATGGTTATACTGGAAATACAAGATGCACAAATTCCTATTTATTTCTATGCACTTGAGTTCTTATGGTGTCACGTACTTAGTTCTTATGATGTCAGTACTTGGTTGTCCAAAACCGAAACCCTAGAGATTTTCTGAGACATATTGAGTTGAGGTTATCTACGAATCACTCTGTATCTGTATCTGTATCTCTACACTATTAATCTTTATCGTTGATTTTCCAGATGGAGCTCATAAAGTCGTGAACCAAATATATGCACAATGTTCTGCTAGATTTTTCCTTTGGTTTAAGATTATAATAGACATTTTTCTGTAAGAATATAACCTTGATTGTTCATGCTTTTTGTCTCAAATAAGACAATAAACTTATTCTGATTATTGTTGAATGCTCAGGGTAAAGAGTAATTGTGTTTATTCATGTGCGTATGTTTGATGATTTCTTCCTCTACTTATGTTGCTTTTGCATGTAGTTGTTGTCAGTGGTCATTTGATTAGATAATTCAATGTTTGTCAAAATATGTTCTTAATCACTCTACATTCTCTGCAATTTAATGATGAGATCTTTTATATGGATCAACTTTAGCAATCCATTGAATACCAAGACAGGTTGCTTCTGGTATTAGTTTCATTAAATTCAAGTATTATAGGTAGCTTTAAAAGAATGTCCTCAAAATGACATCAATTCCCGTCCCCAATTCATGATCATAGCAGAAACTGTTGAAGTCATATGTAGTAATTCAACGAGTTCTGCTTCTTCTTCTTTTTTTTCTTTTTTTTTTCTTTTTTAATATAAGATGGCATCTAAATATGAACTTGAGTATATGGCTAAAGTCATTAATTATTTCACCTAATGGATTTCATTAAAGTCAAGGGACAACTAGAACAGTTCAACATTAACTATGTTGCTTTCAATTGATCTCCATGCTACTTGTATAGCAGATATGTAACATCATGTCTTTAATTTTTACTTCTGAAGTGTCAGATATCTTCATAAGGAACCTTTTCTCAATTGATTTTTATTGTGCAATTTTATATTTGTCCTTAAGTATGTGCATTGAGACATCCAATGAAACTCTTTGCAATGAGTATATTTTCTTCTTTTATGTTGATCTCTTCAATTGTAGGTGGAGGGAAGGACTGTGAAAGCACAAATATGGGATACAGCCGGGCAGGAGCGATATCGGGCAATAACCAGTGCATACTACCGCGGAGCCCTTGGAGCCCTCTTGGTCTATGATGTAACCAAGCCGACCAGTTTCGAGAATGTCAGCCGGTGGCTCAAGGAGCTCCGTGACCATGCAGACTCCAACATTGTCATCATGCTAATTGGCAATAAGATTGACCTCAAGCACCTCCGTGCTGTTGTTTCCGAGGATGCACAGAGTTTTGCCGAGAAGGAAGGGCTCTCCTTCATTGAGACGTCTGCTCTCGAGGCCATGAATGTGGAGAAAGCATTTCAGATGATACTGGCCGAGATATATCGAATCATCAGCAAGAAATCTCTGTCATCTTCCGATGAGCCCGGAGCTGAAACCATAGGAGGGATCAAAGAAGGAACAACCATCAATGTATCTGCAGAAACCAACAGTACAAAGAAGCAATGCTGCTCAACTTAGAGATCAAACTCTTGTTCCTTCTCTTTAAACTTCTCGCTGGCTGTACATTCCGCACTTTGAAATTTGTCTTTAAGCCCTGTTTGCCATCAGGCTTGTGTTCTTTTGCAGTGAGTGATCTTATTATTAATTCAAAATCTTAATTGAATCTCAGTGTATTATTTTCTTTTTTGTGTTTATCACTCATCCTAGCAATAATTTTCAAGTGACAAGTAACAATTCTTCTGCATATAAGTAGTACAAATGTATGGTTTGTCTTTATTATCTATTTAGTAATAGATAAAAACTTTTGAAAACTTAATTGTGAAGGTCCCGTAGCTCAGTTGGTTAGAGCGTTGGTCTTATGAGCCGAAGGTCGCGGGTTCGAGCCCCGCCGGGACCATTATACTTTTTTATTTATTTTGTTATAAAAATTCAAAATTTGAGAGTTGAAATTCTCGAGAACACACTGCCTTATCTCTTTCCTCTTTTGCTTTTGTGAAAGAACGCGCGAGAGAGATGAAGATGAAGAAGAAGGACCTCGCCTCATCGGCGCCATGGAGGGGCGAGGAGGAGCCTGGCAAGTTCGACGATGCCAAGCTGAAGGTCACTAGCCAACCCGGCGAGACTTCCACCATGCACGTCCCTCGCAAGCGCTCCGTCTCTTCCAAGTCCGACCTCAGCGACGAGCCCGAGATCGATCCCGAGCTCCGCTACAGCTTCCATCGAAATGCCCAGGTCTTCTCTTCTTCTTTTGTTTTTTCTGTGGATGAGAACCATTCTTTTGTGGATTTAGGGTTTTGAGAAGACTCTGCACCCTTTCGGCTGTTTCTTTTATCTCGTTTTCTTAGCCAGGACTTGCATTGATTTCGTCAAGTATTTCTTTTTGGGAGTTTTTCTTGGATTTCATAACAATCTTATCCAGAATCTATTATGTTCTCCTGAAAAATTAGATAGTGTAAATGAGTTTGATTCATTTTTTGTGTTTTTGGTGGAAATCTAGCTGATTGAAATTGGAGTTATATGTGTTTGAGAAATTGGGGCAAGATGTTGCATGTTATCATATCAAGGGGTTGTAGTTGTGGTGGAAAGTCTGGCAGGCAATGGTTACACAATAATACATCATGGTGTTCATGTTGGGTTGTAAGGTCTTCATTTCAGAGGACATATTTTCTTAGAATTGATTGAATGATTATTTTAGGAAGGATATGATACTTGTTAATGACCTTGGTTATGACCTGAGATTGGAGGAATTAATGTAATTGTGGTCAATATTATGATAATGCATATTTGTATGAATTTGGGCTGGCATGGTGCTAGATCCTTTTATAAGTAGATGGATTGCTCAAAGGAATGAGTAAGCTCATGCTCGTCCTGTAATTTTAGAGGTTATTTGTGTCAGAATTACTTGGAAACAGAAACACAGACATGCAAGAGGAATTTGCACTGTTGGTAATGGGAGAATATGACTCAAATTGTTGTAGGTTCATGATGGCAAGTCCAATCCTTTGTTCTACTCCCTTCAGCAATATATTTTGTTTGACATAAACGCTAGACTGCCCCTGTTCCAACAAGTTTTAATAACGCAAAAATATTCATGTTCTCTCATTTTGGCTGTTTGAATCATTTTCTGATGAGATATTCATTCTTGTAGTTTCTCCGCCGAGTCTTCAGCATAGACACCCTTGTGAAGCCTCTGCCTCCAACAATGCAATACAATGTCTCACGGAATCTGAGTTTTTTCACTCGAATTTTCACACAATTTTTTGGTATGTTCCTTTGGCTTACTGGCGTACAACATTCAAATGCTTGACATTTTACATATTTTCATTGTAATATCAATTTATGCTAATTGGAAAACTATTGAGGTGACTCTTTGTTTTAATTTGAGTTAGTTGCATGAAACCCAAGAAAATGGCTATTGACTGATGCAATGTTTTGAGAACTCTCTTCCACAATTCCTGTCATCATGCCATTAAAGTTATTATTTTTGTCTTCCGGTATCATGTTTCTCCACGTACACTTTTCTGTACAAAAGAACCTTGCACCTCTCTTATTCAAAAGTAATATGTCTCTTCTTCTTCTTCTTCTTCTTCTTGAATCAGATTTCTTGTTGGATTAGCTAATAGAAGACTAACAAATGGTTGATTTGTTGTTCACAGATCCGGAGGGAATTTCTAATGCACAGAAATCACTTGGGTTGGGACAAGAAGAGAAAGCCCGTCGTGTTGGTTGAGCCCCACCCTTTCTTTAGGTTCTGTCAGTGGATCATTTCGTTTCACATCAACCTTATCAAATATTCTGTTTTTGTCATGTATTTCCAGTTGACTATCAGTTTACAATAAAATTCTGGTTGTTGTTTTCCATATATCCTCTAACATCTTATTTCTCTTACATGGAACAACATTAAGATAGTTGTATGTTAGGTTGTGCTCCTTTAACTAAAATTTTAATCCTTAGCTCCTTCTGGAGATGTTCACTTGGAGCGCTACAACTGATCCGATTGGAGTCATAAATTGATTTTAGACAGAAAGCATGTGCTGGCTGGCCAAAAAAAGAAAGAAATTACAAACTAAAGAGAGAAGTACAAATTCTCCTGTTATGTTGGCTATCTATCTATAACTCAAGGTCACAACTTGTAGATCACTTTCATAAGTGAGTTCCTGTCCTCTATTACTTACAATTTGAAAGGCAAATAGGAACATTTATACATTTAAGCAGCATGTGCTTCCCTAGAGAATGAGCAAGTTTAAGCTCTTCTAAATGAAGTCCTTTCTGTTCTTGTCTTTGTCGATGCGTGCCTTGCGCACTGCCTCTTGGATCTGCCTCTCATGCTCTTTTAGCATCTCTTCCATGCTTCTTCCAGAAGACATCAATGGACCAGAGTAATGAATTATCTTCTTCTTAGTCCCATAGCCCTGTATTAGCACATTCGAATATATGTTATCACTTAGAAAATAATTTTCTGATTGTGATCATTCCTATACAAATATTCTTGTTGGATCATAAAATGAAAAGTGATTGAAGAACTCACCGTTGTTGTTTCCTTGATTCCGATGTCCTTTTGATGAGAAGAACAAGGCCTGTCAAGTGCATGATTAGAACCATCAGCAACATCAAGCTGGTTGTATTTGTTGTTCGATCGGTGTTCTGTTCTGTTTGATTTCTTTGTTGGATCTCTATGATTATCTGGCTTTGCATTGTTTTTCACTGTGCCAAACCCTGCAAAGTTGTCAAAGTCAGCACCTTCTTCCTGAGGCTTGAATGATCTCTGTGTCTTCAACTGCCGACCGGTTGATCGCCCCAAAGTGGTTGTTGACCGGTTGGGAACTGTTCGGTGATTCACTGATACACCATGGCGTGTTGAATGGCCATGACCGCTAACCGCTGGAGGGCTCAATGGTAGTCTTGATCTATCATCCTCTTGTGCATTGTGCTTACTACCACTTTTGACGTTGTTTTGTGATTGTGCCTTTTATTCAAATTAGGTCAGCAGAAAAAAGGGGTTAAATGTCTGATTTGATGAACTTCAAAATCAATGTAGGACTGAAATATATACCTGTGATTCTGTGCTTGCTTTTTTGTTTTCTCGTGCTTCTTTCGCAGATTCCCCATGCCCTTTCGAAGCTGCTCGTTGTCTGATGGAAAGTATAAAACTCCATGTATTCAGAATAAAAGAGTTTTGTTGATTTCTGATGGTTGCTAAACTAATCTGTCTTTTCTGTTTTTATATGATTAGTGAAGTTGCAGTGTGCTTGCGAAGGAAATTACCTCTTGTTTTCCTCATCCCGAAGCTTCACACTGAGTTCTTTACTAGATGGATACTTTGGCAAACTTGAAGGGTCACAAGCAAGAGGCTTTGTTCTGAAGAACTGATGAGGAAACTCAACATTCAGTAACCATCACTAACATCAAGTTTAAACGAAATCAACTTACATCACTCTGAAGGGCAGAGGCTGCAGTTCCTCGCTCTGCCGGCTCAATTGCTAATAATGTATCCAAAAGAGCCAAAGCAGAAGCTGGGAAATCCTTGAATGTCTCTCTAATGCAACGCCGGTAAGTTCTTTGAGGGTTAAAACTAGTAGCATGTGACAGGTTTGATGTACTCCAGAACTCCTCAGACGGAGAGCCACACAGCTTGAAAATTCTGTGCATTTGCTCCACCTGAAAGAACTTAAATCATCAAGAGCAAGCTCGGTATGTGCAATGTGTTTACATTGCAGAATGTTTAAGTTGTGGTACCTCAGTTCTTCCTGGCATGATTGGTTTCCCTGCACACAATTCAGCAAGAATACAACCAGTGCTCCACAGATCAACACCAACGCCATAATCTGTAGCACCTAGAAGAAGCTCCGGTGGCCGATACCACAGCGTTACAACACGGCTCGTCATTTGCTGTTTCTGATCAGGATGGAAAAATGTTGCTAGGCCGAAGTCTCCTATTTTGAGTATGCCATTGCCATCAATCAGCAGGTTTGAACCTTTGATATCTCTATGCAAAACACCCTGACTATGGCAATGATCAAGTCCACTGAACAGCTGTTTCATGAAGCATTTTACCTGAAATTCAATTGAAATTGTTCAGTTTTGACAGAAAACAGAAATCAACCTGGCTCGGGAAATCAACTCCAAAGGCAAAAAAAAAAAAATATTTCTGCAACCTGTGATTCAGAGAACTTGATTCCAGGTGTTGCAGCAAGTCCGGCAAGATCATGCTCCATGTATTCAAACACCAAATACAAGCTGCCAGACATCCGAGAAGTTACAATTCCTTGAAGCTTCAATACATTTGGATGATCAAGCTTTCGCAGAATATGTATCTCCCTCGCCATAAATCTTACACTTTCAGGATCCATGTTAATGAATCTCACTTTCTTCAGTGCAACAAATTTACCAGTTTCAAGATCCCGAGCTTTGTACACAGAACTATATGTCCCCTGCCCAATCTGCAGCAAGAAGAACAAGAAGTAGATGCAATGTAATGCACACAGGTATATTGTCGAAATCTCAATTTTTTTCCACATGAGGCATACCTTATCTAACTTCTCGAATGATTCAGCTTTGCGCGGGCAGCCAACCATTGACAGCCTCAGAGGCGACGGAGGTAAGCCAAGCAGGCCAACCGGCGGCAACATGCTCAGCAAGAAACCCATGAAGAACAACATTGGGCTGAGGTTTGGAAGCAGGGATAACATCAGCATCGGCAACAGCAGCAATGTCTCTCCTTGAGGAGTTAAGGAAGAGTTTCGACGAGGATTTGGTTTGGTCTTTATCTTTGTTGTTATGTGAAGGGTCCTTGACTTTGATAGCTTTGGAACAAATGCAGCCCATTTAATGGAGGAGATGCTTGAAGCTCCTTCAATGGAGGAAGGAGAAACAGATGAGAAAATCAAGTTTGGAGATTTAATGTTTGGATTCAAAATGGAATGAAAAAGAAAAAAGGATTGAGCTTTTGGCTGTTTTCTTTTGGAGAAGATGGAGATGGTGATTCGGTTGCATGGAGAGCGAGAAACGCGGGGAACCCAGGCTTTGGTGGTTTGTTCTTTGGCTGTTGTTGAGATGTGCTGTGTTATTTTGGATGTGGATTTTGTATATGCAACAAGCACCAACGTGTATGGAGAGAGAAAGGGGATGTTTAATCACATCCGTTGGGTCGTCATCCAATGGCGGTTATTTGTTTATATAGGTATTATATATCTTTTATCCGTTTGATGCGTAAAATTTGAAGCAATAGTACGGCATGATTGTTTTTGTTAAGGAAAATTATTTATAAACCTTTCAAAAGTTCTATAATTGCATATTTACCCTCAGAAAAATCATAATTGTATATATACCCTGAAAATATAGGTAATTGCAGATATGTCCTTGAATAAAAGATAATTGCATACATATCCCTGAATAATATATATAATTGCGTATATATCCCTAGGGTTCAAATTAGTTTAAAAACATTTGTTAACAAATAGAAAATATACAAAATGACTATTATACCCTTTGCATATATACTCTTGAAAAGTTTTTTTTATTGTAAAATGAACATTTACAAGGGCTATTTTGGACTTTTTGTATATCTTAATCCAAATTATATCTATAGTTAATAAAATTTAATTAATTTATGTTAACGGAATCTAACAGCAGGGATATATCCGCAATTACATATATTTTTCAGGGGTATATATACAATTATGGTTTTCTGAGGGTAAATATGCAATTATAGAACTTTTGAAGGGTTTATAAACAATTTTATGTATTATTCAGGGGTATGTATGTAATTATTATTTATTGAGGGGTAAATATGCAATTTCAAAATTATTCAGAGGTACACCTGTAAAACCCCTTTTTGTTATATGTTTGATTTACAAATAGAGTGGGAATATAGCACAAGTTATTGAATCGATATAGCACAATTTTTAAATTTTTTTGTACCATCAAAACTACAGTACAAAAACTTAAACTTTATCGAAGTACAATTAAAGATAAAATTAATTTTATTTAAAATTAAAAATATACTACTATATTACTATATTAAGATAGGATGATTTATTTATTTTATTTTATTTATTTATTTATTTATCAATTGTTTTATTTATCTAATCAAATATGTTGTTTTTTTAGGATTAAAATTTTAATGGAAGTTTGTTTGTCATATGGATTGAAAGTTTTTCAAATTATGTTGTTTGGATTTAAACTTTTAGTTGATTTTCTAACTGATTGTTATGTTGTTGGCCTTTATTTACTTGTGGAATTTGATTAGATTTTCACAAAATACTGTTGTGATTTTTTTTTACAGTAAATCAAATATAGAAATAGTAAAAAGATATATTGTACATTTTGCATAAAATACGGTTGTAATTAAATATTTGAATAATACAAAAAAAAATTATACTGTCAAATGAAAATCAAACGACACAAATACTTTGTATTGTACTTTAACTGTACTATTTATGTTGTTGTACTTATTTACGAATCAAGTGGACCATACTGTTTATTTAGCCATAGGATTACCATTCAACTGTTACTGTGGACGTCTATATATATTACAATATAGTATTATGTTTTGACAAAAGAATATTTATTTATATCATTTGATAATTAATTTATAAATTTTATAAAATATAATATTTTTTTCTTTTATAAAAGAAATGGACGAGGGTGAAAAATAAGTTATTGTTTTTATAAGTTTTTTAAACTTTATTTTATTTTATTTTTATGATTGTTTACACGCCAAGTGAAATGAAATATTAACTATTATAATTATTTTATTGCAGGTGTGATTAAATTGATTTTTAGTTTTACCATTAAATTTTATAAATAAATAAAAAATAAGTTATAAGAGCATATCAACGTATAATATTTTTGTAAGGATGTGCAAGTAAAAAATCTATAATAAGTAATGTTTCTATACTGTTTACAGGTCTAGGCGTTGGTCTAAAATTATCTAGCTTTTATTATATATTAAACTAATTCAATAATTTTTTTTGTCCAAACACGTGTAAAAACAAGAATTAAAAAAATTGGCAAATAACATAAATTTCAATTCAAGTCTTTTTCCCAGTCAATTCTATTTAATTCTTATTTTGAACTCTAATAACAAAACAATACATCCCCCATAACTCAAGTCAATGCTACTAAATTCAACCTATCAAAACTTTTTTAATGTTTATTTTATTTTATTATTTTTTATATATTTTTTTAAGAAAATCGGCAAGTATATGGCCCAAGACATATATAGACAAAAAATTAATAACTTACATTTGTGCCTTCATCTTATATAAACTGAGGTTCAAACTTATTTTTTTTTTTTAAATGAACATTAATACCCTACACAAAAAATGTTGTTCCAATAGGTGAAGAGCTAATTTGCTACTTCTGTAATATTACAAAATTATTTTTTTAACAATATAATAATCTACTACTAGTCCTCATGCATATAAATTAGCTATCCATATATATATATATATACACACACGTGCTAATATTGCCTCTCTCTCAATATATGTTTCTTTTATATGACCTTATAATGCCATGATAATTAGGTTCAGAAATATTATTAAAAAAAACTATTAGTTTGGGAGAAAACACACTGAAATTATATAATTTTGTTATTTTCTATAATAATAAAAAATTATCTTATAAAATTCTAATGAATTCCAGTACTTTTCAACAAGATTGTCTAACTTTTATAATATATATTAAACTAAATCAATCTGTTTCCCCCCTAGAACGTGTAAAAACAAAACAAAAAATTAATAAATAACATAAATTTCAATCCAAAATTTTCCTTTTCATACTAATCAATGCTAATCAATTGATATTTTGAACTTGGATAACAAAAGAATATGCCCTCTCATGACTCAAGTCACCATTTGAAAGTTCCCTAATTAAATAATAATAATAATAATAATAATAATAATAATAATAATAAGTCAATATTGATGGGCAGACCAAATATCCACATGTCTTAACAAGATTCCATTAATTTCCACAAAGCATCAAACTTCACATCACCATAAATTAAGACTTTTCCATCTTCACTGTCATCTCTCTCTTTGCAAAAAAAAAAACCAAAAGAGAAATAAATACAAACTTCTAAACCTTAATTTCATCATAAAAATTATTATCCATTTATTTAATTATATACCAAAATCACTAACCTTAATTATTCTCTTAATTAATCACAAATATAATCATCAACTGATATATCACCCCCTCCAAACTCTGCATGCCTTTCCTCCTCCTCCTCCTTCTCCGGCAACTTTACCGTTAACCGAGCATCCACCGCCATTCCCTGGTTCGATGCAAGCCTTTGCACCGTGTCCGGCGAGACATTTCCGGCCTCTAAAGCAAAACTAGGAGCTTCATTTGGAAAATTCAGAGTGTTAAAAGACGATGAACTTGGTCGAAGGAGTACAACGGCGGTGTCGTGAGCCATTGCCGCCGCTTCCGGTGTCGAATATGAGCCTAACCATAGTCTTTGTGTCGAACCCGGTACTCTTATCTCTGATACCCATTTCCCCCACTTCCGGCGACGTACTCCCTTGTACTTCTTCTCCTCTCCGGCGATGTTCTCCGGCTCGCCGGAGCTTCTCATTGCCATGATATGTATATTGCCTTTGTAAGTAGTATCTATTGCCTTTTTTGGTGTTTGTGTGTGTATATATATATATATATATGTTAAGGGAGGTCAACCATTGAATTGGATGAAACTAATTAAAATTAAAAAAATGGGAATTGGATGGAGCTTAAATTAAAAAAGGGGGTTGACCATGAGAAGGGTTTGACAAAAAGAAAGTCAAAATTTTCAAGGTCAAACAGATATATTCAACGGTCAAAATGGGATTTTAGTAAAAGTATGAATTTTGTTTATTATTAATTCCACTCACTCTTTAGGTTGTACATGAGCCGACATGAATATATATTACAAAAAGTCAATCAACAAGAAACACAATTTTTAAGTTTTTATAGAGAATATAAACTGTGAAATGGGAATGGGATATGGTTTTGATATCATCATTTGCATTTTAGTCAAAAGCACATTAGAATGTCAATTTGCAAGTTGAGATTTTATTTTATTTTTTCAAATGTAGCATGTGCAAGAAATTTTATTAATTTATCGTTTTTTTTTTTTTTGCATGAAATGTTAAGTG
Organism: Dioscorea alata; assembly: GCA_020875875.1. Taxonomy (NCBI): domain Eukaryota; kingdom Viridiplantae; phylum Streptophyta; class Magnoliopsida; order Dioscoreales; family Dioscoreaceae; genus Dioscorea; species Dioscorea alata. The sequence goes on along the minus strand of CM037014.1, from coordinate 1,582,976 downwards.
AAAATATATATTACTGAGAGGTTAATATTAAATGGAACTAATTATATTAATTTAGTAGCTTGGAAGATGTGGTTTAGGAATTTTTAGAATAAGTTAATAAAAATAAAAATTAGAGCTAAAGATGTTGACCAATACAACTGCTAATTTATATATATATTTTTAATTAAAATAAATAAATCACAAATTTATTGAAATAGAAGAACACCAAGTATAACTAGAACAACATAAACAGCCACTAATATATATATATATATATATATATATATATATATATCACATCAGGGTCATGGACAAAAGAGAAGTTACTTTCTCAATATAGTTGTGTTTTTACCATACGTAAGTAAACCGAGATTTATAAGGGATTTTATGTCAATAGACTAAAAAGTTATTGACATGTATGCTATAAATGTATTATAAAAAAATTGTTATTATATATATATTTTTGTTATAAATGAAGGTTTAATATGTAGTTTGCTCATATTTTAAAAAACACATAATGATTATATAGTATTAAAAAATATCAGTTTTTAATTATGATAATATTTGGAAGTAATTTAGAATAATAATAGAGCTTTTGACTGTTTTTTGAAAGGAAAAAAATTGTAAGAATTGACGGTGTGTTTATGATATTTTGAAACAGAAAAGGAAATCCTAAAGAACAAATAAACTTGGCAAAAGTAATATTTATATAAATAAAATTTATAATATGTGTGTGTGTGAATGTTAGAATTATTTATTTTTTTAACTTATTTTGTTAAAAATATTTGTACCAAAATTCTTGCTATTTTTTAAATAATAATAATTAGCTTGAAGACAAATAGGTTTTAAAAACAATAAAATCTAAAAATTTTTAAAAAATTAATAGAGTTTTTTCAAAAATAAATAAACCACAATTTTGTTAAATAAAAAAGAAATTGCTATAGATAAAGTCATACTAATAAGGGAATAATATAGACAGATGATATAGAAAAACAAATTCTGAAAAAAAAAACAAATACACTTATGGATAGAATAAAACTGAACATACCAAAATAAAATAAAAAATAAAAAATAAAAACCCAAATAAAATAATAATAGGATGGAAAAACAGGAGGTAAAGAGTCGGTGCTCCTTTGAAGGCATTAATGATCACTCTAACTATATATATATATATATATGGCAAAACATCATCTGTGTACGTCCATAAATAAGAAATCTATGGATGTCCAATTATCAGCTGTTGGATCACAATCCAACGGCTGACATTGATGAATGGTTGATAATGGTATATATATTTAACCCTAATCAATCCTTTGTGTACGTCAAGGTTTTTATTTCAGAAAAATTGGGTGGAGGTGGAAAAGTGGGAAAAATACCACTTTTCTAAAATGAAAAAAAGTGATATCACTTTTATTAGTAAAAGCAAAGTAAGTTTTTATAAATGAATTCACTTTCCCCCGCTTCAATAAAATAAATACTGAAATAAGTTTAATTTAAAATCCACATAAACTTCCCCCACTCCAACATAAATAAATTAACATTAAAAATAGGGATTTCCAAAACCTCATTTTATGGACATTCGGTGAATAAAATAATTAAGGAATAAAAAAACCGCATTAAATACTAATCTCATTGATTAAAAACGACTCTCTTGACCGAGAAGAGCTTTCAAAAAATGAAAGAAAATGGATGACGTGGAAAACCGTGTTCGTTGGACATATACATTAATTAATATTGTTTCACGTGTCATATTGATGATGGTGGTCGGTAGGAGGGTCCATAATAATAAATAAATAAATAATTACTACTAATATAATACTCCTCCCTTTTTTTATTTATCAAATTTATTTAATTCATATTAATTAAGAAAAATTAATTAAAGTTAGCTAATAGCTTAAAATTTATAAAATTTATATTAATTTTTTAATATTACATTTATTTAAAATTTAAATATGTTTTAAAAAATATATAGATGAATATAATTTATTAAAAATTATAAAAATACATTAAATATAAAGAGTTAATTTAAAAAAAAATAATATTTAATGTTACACAAAATTTCTAAATGAATAAGTAAAAAAACAAAAAATAGCTTCAAAATGTGACAAATAAAAAAAACGGTAATAATAATAATAATAATAATAATAATAATAATAGTAGGCTTCCACCCTTCTTTTGTAATTTATTTTCACATACTTTAATCTATTAATGATTCTTTCTAAATATATTTTTCACATTTTTTAATAAACAAATGCGCAAAATATTCCCTGCATTTTCCATAAAAAAACAGTAATTGCATACTTTTTAACTTTCTTTAAAAAATTAATTAAATTATACAAGACATACAAAGAATGATACAATTCATGCATCTCTTCTCAGAATTCTGTGTGTACAAGACATCAAACCAAAAAAACTAAAACATCACTTGCTATATCTTCTTCTTACTGCATTCGAAATCCCTGAAAAGACGACGAGAGAATTCTGAACAGTCCGTCCGGGTTGTCGGCTTGAACCTGAAATCGACCAGTTTAAACATAGTTATTAAACATAAACCGTATCGGTTTGCCATGATACACACAATGTGGCAGATCAAAAGAAATCAATCGAATGTTTCAGTAAGAAGTCGGTCATCAATCAGTGGTTTGAGTGTGTTTATCGAAGGAACAATACGATAATGAGCGAATATGAGTAATCCGAGTAACATACCCAGTGTCCTGCATCTTCGAGTACATGCATTTCTACCCCGGCTCCCTCATCCGCAGCCAACTCCTCTGCAGAATGAATACGCTGGATATCTTCGAGAGCCCATCTGTGTAAGCTTCTCTCTGCTTTCAAGAAATTCACATGAACACCGCGAGGCACGTCATCCACAATTTTCCTGCATATTTTGAAAGGTGCAACTGAATCTATGTATATGATACAAAACTAAACAAATATAATGCTTAATGATGATTACCATAGATTTGTTTCTTCGTAGGACTTGAACATCTCAGAGATACCTTCGAGGTCGAATATCCAAGAAAATTCTGTTGTCGGTGAATCTTGAGAGCTAATCGGTCGCAAATTTGTCACCACCCACTTAAAGAAAGTTATAAAATGTGTCAGATTGTAATATTGGAACCAAAGTAAAAGCTTATGGTGTTCTACTAATATCGGAAAATTACAATTGATGAGGTTAGAAAACCTAGATTTAGTAAAGATAAATCTTCAATTTGATGCATTCCAAAAATCAAATGACATTAAATCATACATTTGTATTGTTAAAGGCTATCAATATACCTTTGCTACATCAGTAGAGAATCCAGCATGCTCAAGAGCTTGCACAACTTCCTTCTTTGAAGAAACCTGTCACAGAAAATGAATATCAGATAATAACTGTAACAAGATTTTGAATTTGATAAGCCTGAATGATGGTTGATCATATGCCCTTCCATTATTGCTCTTATATAAAGGAAGTTTCTCACATTCCAGACATCATTCACACAGTTCAGTTTTAAATAAGAATTGACACTCTGGAAAATAAATCAATAAGGAAACATGCCTGCTTTGGCATTTGGCTCAAGAAATCAATCAATTCAGCAGGGTGATCTTCACCATCTCCACCAGCATGGACTTTTCCTGGGGTGGAATCAAGAACCCATACCTTCAGGAAGAAACAACAACGGTAAAGAAAATAAGTTCCTTGTATTTATCAACGTGAAAAATAATAAGAAATGAGCAGACACCCTTTACTATTGCGACAGAATCTAGGCACATTGCAGAATTAGTAAAATAAAATAGGTTGCCAGCTAAAGAAGAGTATCTGATTATTTAACTGATGTCATATAATAACAATTTTATTCTTACCTTAACAGGTCTTGCAAGAGGCTTTGCTGCCTGGTCCACCATGCTCAAGGCCACTTAAAAAATGCACAAGATAACAGGTAGAAAACAAGAGCATTACATCACAGAAAATCAAAATATTGGATAATCAGGCTAGTGAATAGTGCTTCATCTAGAAATACCTTTGCCACCAAAACTGTGGCCAACTAAAACTCGAGGTGTTACTCTAAGTTGAGCAACCTGTGCCACCAAAAAGAATTCAATGTTCAAACACCCATAATTCAAGATATAAAGGAGCACATTAAAAAAATAAATCGGCCAGAGAGAAGATGTTTTCTATGATCTCAAGTAGAATATATATGTGTATTATCAAAACATGAGAAAAGGGGGCCACAAAGTAGTTAGAAAAAACATACAAGCTTTAGCACATCACGAGCTGCTGAAGCAACAGTATGTGGACCACGCTTCTTTATTTTTGCAGAATCACCATGACAACGCAAATCAACTAACAGAAACTGCATGATCAGAACATAGTTTGTGAGCATGATAAACCAATGTGATAGACAAGAACATTAAAAATATTGGCTAAATATCTGTGACTTTGTTTCATATAGAATACCATCCAGATTAGCGCAGACACAAGCACAAGAGAATAATGAGATTATGAAGTACTAAGAAGTAGAACCTGCCACATTGGAAATTCTTGGGCCAACCGCTTTGCAAAAGATCCTGAAAAGACATTAAATTACTAACAATCAGAATAAGAATGTAGTAGCAAGAAAAGTAAAAATAAAAGAAATCACATTTCTGTGCATAAGGATGTTCACAGTTGATGTTTCATATCCCCTGGAAAAAAAAACATTGGAGATAACTTCTTCAAACATTATTTGAAGATCAAAATGGGCTAATAGTACAGAGGCAAGCCAGCTTGAAATACATTATATAAAGCACAAACAGCCTTCTTTATCAAACCGCAACAAAGAAGTTCATCAAAATCATTCGGATAGCAATGATAAGAGCATTATTGAGAGCAAAAAACAAGTCCAGCATTTAAATCGAATGCTAAGTGAAAGAGATACAGAACCAAGAAAGACAAAACACACAGAGAAACAGAATTACCAACATGATGACTACAATAAGATGAAAATAAGAACCATAAAATATTTTCTAATCACACTAGTGCAATATAATATTTTGCTAGTCATATTAGGAAAGGTAATCAAGTTAAGCTTGGATTCATAATAGGCATGTAAATGAAGACCACTTCATACGCTTTCATTTTTCTTGCAGGCACTTGATATTGTGGTTGCAAAAAGTAAGAGATGAAAATGACAAAAATAATAGTCAACTATGTCCTAGCTTTTTTAGTTAGTTACTTTATCAGAAATAGTGAGATGATAAGAAGTTATTAGCAGGAGACATCTCAAAGAGTACAGGTGACCATGAGTGGCCACCCGTCAATATTGCCTCAAAATGACTTTCATGAAAGACCGGAGACACTACAAGCCATCAATATACCATCAATTTAATACGTACAGAATTAAGAAAAAAGATAATGAAAAGATAGCTAAGAGCATCAAAACTCAATGACAACAGTATGAAGAAAAGGGGAAGCAAAAAGCATTGTTACCCCAATTCTTCCTGCCACCTAGAATTCCATGCAGGAGAACTGCAGTTGGTGGATCAGGGACCGATTTATCCATAAAAGAATTCCATCTAACCTGTGACATTGCAATGATACATATAAATAACAAAACCATATATCCATTTTGATCAATGACAACACAACAATGCAATTTTATTGCATTAAATTGTCCTCAAATCGAGGTCTGGGGTTCAAGCGCTCACACCAATCCACACTACCTTCAAGTGAAGGTTGAGGTCACCAAAACCATATCTAATTAATCAAAAATCATATGCAAAAAGACTTGACAGTGAAGAGGTAAAAGTTCAATTGCACAAAATGAAAATGGCATAACTTACAAGACTTCCTTGAATAAGGTCATAAGCCTGCAAAAGATTGAGAAAGGTATCAGATTATATCAAAGCCCATGGCCTTGAAATTAAAAGTCATGCATCTTAAACTCAACAATGTCAAAGTCATAATTACCAGCACACCACTAACTCGGGCAACATCTTCCTCAACACCAACTCTATCATGTAATAGAGTCATACGAGTACAAAATCTTAGCACAGATGAAGATGATCTCCTCGGATTACTCAAAGATAACCGACCAAGATGGTATGCCTCATCCTAAAAAGAACCAAAGAATCATCATGTAAGCAATATATGAGGCCCTTACAATAATTATTAAAATCAATAATAAGATACACAAAGTATTGAACCAATTTCACAACAACAAAACTCCAAAGCTGTAAGCAAATGCAAGTAGGGAGGAAGCTAACTGCATTTGAATTAATGTGGATGGAAAACTCTCGCATGTCACGGACAATGCTAAACCAATCTATACCAAAATGCAAGTCACTTCAGCCAATTCTAAATTCATGGCAAATCGATAACCTAATTATACTTTAAAAACCAAGAAGATCATTACAACATTGAAACATTCCCAAATTTCCAGCATACTATGAAAATTCCTCGATAGAATATCAAAAGGTACAAGGAAAAATCAGATCATTACCACAAAAATCAGTCAAACTCGGACATTTTGAGCGAATAACAGAACAAGAACCAGAGAAACCACAAATGCTGAAAAATTACAGACAAAAGAAGGAAAAAATCGTAGCTTTGGAATCAAAACAAATCCGGATCTCACCTCACGACGTCTGAGAACCCTAATCACCGGCCTCCGATCGACGCGCAGACATCTTGGACCATCGGCGACAAAGCCCGCCCACTGGCGCGCCTCGGCTAGATGCGAGGCCCCAGCCATGAAGATCCAAGAAGCCAAAAAGGAATCAAGGCTTTCAAGCAACAAATGGCAGATAAAAACAAGGTTTCATTGAGTTGTGGTGATGGAAATCTTGAGGCGGAGAAAGCGAGGTAGATCGGGTAGGCGCTCAATAGCGCTGATGTGTCGCCGCAGCTGCGAACGCCTCGGCGATTTCGTGGACCTCTTTGCGGTGCGGCGCGGTGCGTGGTCTCCTGCGGATGTATGTATACGCGTGGTCGTAGTTGCACGGCGCGCTCTCAGCGGCATTTTGTCGAACACTTGCGTTGCAATCCTGGACCACCTCCAAAACTTTTTTTTTTTTTTTTTTCAAAAGCTAATTATTTTTCTCTAATTATTAATATTTATTGATTTCACCTTCTTTTTATTTTATTTGTCTAAAATTTCATGCTTAATTATTCAATAATAAGTGCATATATTTTTATCTGTCCAACCACAACTTCTAAACCAGTGGTGGGTAAGGTATTGAAAAGATTTATCCTTACAAAAGAATGACTCCTTACAAAAGAATGACTGATCACAAGGAATTTTATATTCATGAAAATTCAATTTCAAAGTTAACGGGTGTTTGGACTTATCAAAATTATGACATAATTCGTACATTATTTCATAATTTAATATTTTTTAAATTATGCTATAAAAAAATATTTCATTAAAAGTGGAATATTTTCATTAAAAAAAATATTCCATAGAATATGAAATTATACAAAAAAAAAAATATTTCATAGAGTATAAAATTATGATATAATATAGTTATTATAGTATAAAAAAATATTTCAGTAAGAGTGGAATATTTTTTATTATAAAAAATATCTCTCTTTTTTCAATCCAGCCACCGGTCTGCGGTGACATGCTGGCAGTCCACCGATGGTTCGGTCGGCCTTCGACGACCGGCCACCGGTCTACCAACGGTCTGGTCTTTGACGGGTCGGTCTTCATAATTTTTTATTTTGCTAACCAAACACTCATTCCATAATAATAAAATATGTCACAATTTTTGTAATAATCACATATACTTCCTATATAATAAAATTATGCCATATTTTTTTATTTTACAATTAAATAGTGGTGTTTTTTTTTTGTGTGTATATAAATTCTAAACACTTGTGTAGGTATCACGGTCAACATTTGTTGGTACTATTAAAATTTTTAATTTAGTAATCTAAACTAATTAAAGTTATAAATAAATTGGATTATATATAAATAAAAATTGAGCCACTCCCCTTAACTAGTGTTGTGAAAGATTACAATACTTATATATATATATATATATATATATATATATATATATATATATATAAAAGATGTGACAATATACAGTTAAGGCTGTGCACACATGAGCAATACAGGAACATTTGAAGCCGGACAATGAGTATCCCACAAACCAAACTCTTTATTTAGACCAAAGACCTTTTGATAATCTTTCTAATGTTAAGATGATAAATAAACTTGAATATTTATGTATACAAGGTTTCACTATTTATTGCCTATTTAGTATTTGAATAAAAGGTTTTTTACATGCCACCCTAAAAAATAGCAAAATTAGTTGTCACACCCTCATTTTTAAAAAATAACCTCATAATATATTTTCATAAATATATATTATATATAATTGTTGGCTTATTTCTTATTGTTTAATAAAAATCAATTAAATTTTTATTAAAATATTTATATATTAATATCTATTATAAAAAAAATTATGAGGATTGACAAGTAAAAAATGTATTATCAAATCAAAATCATAAAACATTGCCAAATGTATCACTCTTGAATGAATCTTTGTCCATTTCTTATTGATTTGAATACCAAAATGTTTCCACAATTTGGTCCTTGCCGGCCAAATAGGATTCCATAATGTTGTATATAGATGTCCAACTTATACATGTCAATCCAACCTCTTCACAGCACTCCATTTGCATTTTGAGTCTTTGTTTGAGCTTGATAAGATGACTTCCGGCCGGCCAAGGGTCCCCGGAGTCCCGGCGAGTGGCCGGAAGGATCGAGAAGAAGATTTACTATTATTCAAAGAGATGTTCAAACGGGAGCGAGAACATACTGTGAGTCTTCTTCAACCTGTTTCCGATGAGTTTGAGCCTTCACAAGGTGAGACTAATTTAATTTCCTCTTATTATTATTTATGTAATTATTAAAATACAAAAAAATAAATTAAAGTAATGGTGTAAAAATCCAATCCCGTGTCAACTAGGTGAAAACGCACAAGCGGGCTATTATTATTTTTTGCACATATTCTTAACTGTATATGTGTTTATCATATTTATTAAAATGAAAAAAAATATTTGAAAATATAGAATTTATTTGTTTAATAACCAATTATTTCAATGCAGGAAATCTTCACTTATACAAAATTCCTTCCAGTAAAAAAGAAGCTGATACGGAAGAGAAAAATGATTATGATTGGTAATTAATTTATTTAATTTGACTGTTTCTATATATATATTCATTATTCTAATTTTTTTGCTAATAATTTACAAATAATTATTTGATATAGGTTAAAAACACCACCGGCAACCCCTCTATTTCCATCACTAGAGTTGGAGGCTAATGAAAACTTTGCAAACATGGTTGTTCATAAGGAACTCCCCATCCTTCAACCCATCAAACCTTCAAGGGTATTTATTTATTTAAAAAAAAACTACATAGCTAATAATTAGTTTATTTTAATTTAATTTAATTTTTTAAAAAGAGAACAAGGTGACAATGTTTTGATTATCTATATATATATATAAATGATACAGTTTTCAAGCAAGAATGAAGTTACAAAACCTACTCAACGGTCAAAATCACCAAGTTCCACTTCTGTGTCATCTTCCCGCTCAGTGACACCAAGATTAAGGCCTAACTCAATGGCTAATGGTAAGAAGATGCCGATGCCGATGCCGATGCCGATGCCGATGAATTCAACATCTTCGACTCATAATACCAACCAATCAAGAACTAATAAATCTATAAATTCCTCTTCAATTCCTTCTACCCAAATGAACATCAAAGAAGTTCCTACTACTAAGTCTCAGTGTACTACAACACTTCCAGAAAAAACAGAGGTGAGACAAAGCATGAATAGAAGGTTATCTTGCTCGCCAAAAATGATAAGAGAAATTAAGAATGAATCTAACCAAGACAATGTGAAAGTTTGGAATATAAGTGTTCTAGAAAAGAATAATAATGGCTTGGCAGTAATAGTTGGAAGTAAAATGGTTGATAAGGGTAAATCCATAAATTCTCCATTTATTCCTTCCACCCCAATGAACAACAAAGAAGTTTCTACTGAGTCTTGGCGTACTACAACACTTGAAGGAAAAACAAAGGTGAAACAAAAAATGAATAGAAGATTATCAAGCTCGCCGAAAATGATAAGAGGAATCAAGAGTGAGTCTAATGAAAATGATATGGAATTTCGGAAAATGAGTATTCAAGAAAAGAACAATAATGACTCAGCAGTAGTTGGGAGTAAAATGGTTGATAGGATGTTGAATGCAAGAAGGATCACAGATTTAAATGGTGAGAAGAAAACAATGATCAAGGCTCAAGATGATGCTAGATTTGGGAGGTTCAAAGCAAAGGCTTCACTTGATAAAACTTTCGAGAATTTGGTATGTGTGTGTGTATATATATATATATATATATATATTTGATGCATTTGAAGGGAGTGAAACCGTCAATCTCCTACATCAAATGTCTTAACCGTTTAGCTATTGTGATACTAGCATGTATATATCTTGATTTAGCTTAAATATTTAGGGTGAATCAAGTTTTCCCAATTTATTTATTTATTTATTTCTTGTTTTTCAGGATGAGAAGAGAAGTGAAGGAATGAGGAGTTGCAATTTGGTTGAGAGTAGAACAACAAAGCATAGATTCAATGTTGAAAACAGGACTCAATTGTTAAAGAAAAAGGTTGATGATAAAAGGAATAAATTTGTGATGAGTTGAATGCAAAACCAGCCTTTTTATTTTTATCTTTCGAGAGTGGATAATTAATTTTGAATCCAAAGTGATCAGATGGATAATAGTATGTGAAACACTGCTGGGGCAGGATTTGACTTCTTCTTTTTACATTTTGATGGTATATCATTGGGCTATCCAATGGTTGACAATAATAATAATAATAACTAAATAAATAAATTGTTTTAAATTAAAAAAATAAAAAAAAGGAGGAACAAAAAAGAAAGAAAGAACAGCTCTTATCCAAAACCTTGCCATTTTAATCCCCAATTTTTCAACAACCTCAAAACCCTAGCCCAAAATTTCTCCAAATCTCTCATGAATTCTCTCCAAAACCCTCAATTTCTCGGAATCCTAAACATTTCTCCTCCTCCCAAGCTCCCAAATCCCAGAAAGTCCTTCCCTTTCGGTAATCCAATCTCTGGCCGTCTCACAGATCCTTCAAGTTCCCATATCTCTCTCAAAACCATTATCTTTCCTTTCCTTTCCACCCCTCTTCCTTCATTTGCAGCTGAAGTGGATGAATCCAGTGGGAAGATCAACATAGAGTCCATTCTCATCTCCATTGATGATTTCTTCAATAGGTATCCATTCTTCGTTGCTGGAGTCACTTTCATTTGGCTTGTTGCTATTCCTTTGTTTCAAGAGTATGTCCTGAGGAAATGCAAGCCCATTATGGCCATTGATGCATATCGGAAACTCCGAGACTTGCCGAATTCTCAGTTGCTGGATATCAGAAAAAAGAAGAGCTTTATGTTTATGGATTCCCCGAATTTGAGTATTTTCAGTAAGAATACAGTTTGGATGGAGTTTGATGAAGAAAATGAGGATTTATTTGTCAAAGAAGTATTGAAGAGATTCCAAGATCCTGGGAACACTGTTCTATGTGTTCTTGACAAGTGAGCAATCACTTCTGTTCTTATAATTGCTTTCTTTGTTTATATTTAGTTTGTGATTTGTCAAAGTATGTATTACATATTTGAAGATTTACTGATTTATATAATGCATGCATTAGGTAAGAAACATCTTACTGAATGAATGTATGAGCTGAGATTCGAATCGAACCGTGAAACAACATGACTCTTTTGACTAGGAATATGTTTGGAGAAATTGTTGCTTTTATGTTGAAGTTTGTTGTTACAATTATCCTGTTCTCTTGTTAAGTATTTCCTCTGTTGTGGAAGGTAGCTTTGATGGTAATTCTCTTAAGGTAGCTGAATTACTTTTCAAGAATGGCTTTAAAGAAGCATATGCAATCGAAGGTGGCCTCCGCGGCAAGGATGGATGGGAGGTTAGTCCTTTGAGCTTGTCTGAAATTTTTAGTTTTGTTAGATTATATATATATATTTGCAACAGGTTTTGAGGTCTTGCATGCTTACTGCAGTCATAATGTGTTTGCATGCTTACTGCAGTCATAATGTGTGGGTGTGCAGCTGTTTGTTTGCACTCTTGGTTCAAATTGCTAGGATTATTCATATGAGTTGTGTACTAGATTTGCTATGGTTCAAACTATATAACTTTGTCTGAATTAGTCTTTCTTATGTTTAATTCGAATTATGCAACATGATGATCATTGTTCCTAGAACATTTGTTTGTGGTAGGAGATTCAAGAGGACCTCCTTCCACCATCTGTGCGTGTTTATCCGAGAAAGAAGAAGAAAAGCAAAAATTCGAGCCAATCCAGGCTTGATAGTTTATTTAAAGACGAGAAAGCCAGTGACATTGATCGAGCACTGAGCAACAATACTGAAAATGGATCTGTTAGTACCATGAATGAAGTTCCTCCACAAGCAACATCTGTTCAACAAAGGCCATTGTCGCCGTTCCCGAATGTATGATTCCTCTCCGTCTTCACCTTTCTCTTTTAGTGTTATCAAGATAATTAAATGTACTCGAACTAAAAAATTCACAGAAATTTCTTTGTGGATTCAGTATCCCGACTTGAAGCCGCCTTCGTCTCCAACTCCGTCGAAGCCTCGGACTTGAAAGCTAGATCGAAGCCAATGAGTGAGGCCTCATGATGTGGTTTTTCGACATTCTACATTTAATCATCACTGATTATCTTTTTCTTCTTTTGTGTAGATTTGTTGAAATTTTTGTTGTGAATTCAGAAGAGCATTCATGTCTTAGTTTCACTCCAATTCTTGGTATGTTGTATGTCTCTATGTAATATGATTTTTTACATAATTACCTATATACCCTTGAGTTAAATTATAGCATTAAAATAAGGGAATTCAAAATTATTTGTAAGCCTTTCTTTTTATTTTTGAAATTTTAACTAGGTTATAATGTGTGTCCCATTTTTTAAAGGGAAAATTGCTTATAAATCCTTCAAAATTCTATAATTGCATATTTACCTTAAAAAAAACATAATTGTATATATACCCTCTGAAAAATATAGATAATTGCGGATATACCTTTATTGTTGGATTGTGTTAATAGAAGTTAATCAAATTTTATTAACTATAGTTATAACTTAGATTAAAATATATAAAAAGTCCAAAATAACCCTTGTAGATGGTCATTTTACAATAAATTTTTTTTAAGAGTATATATGCAAAGAGTATAATGGTTATTTTATATATCTACTATTTGTTAATTGATAGTTTTTCTGCCAATTTGAACCCAAGGGTGAATATATAATTATATGTATTATTGTATGTATGCAATTATGTTTTATTCATAGGTAAATATGTAATTTTAAAATTATTCAGGGGTACACCTACAAAAATATTTTTTTTAAAAAAAAAAAAGTTTAACGTACATTATATATATTAGATACCCAATTCGTTTTAATTTAAAAAAAATCATGGTTTTTAATGTTTTTATATATGATATTTAATTATATGCATTGCAAAGAGGTTTTACATTAAGAAATATTTTTTTTTTTTTAAGTATTTAATTTTACAACTATTTTCCATTGGTGAGAGGTAAAAAGACCCTTCAATTATTTAATAAATAATAGTGTAAAATGACACTCCTACCCTTGAATGGTTATTAAAACATTAAAAATAATAAAAGAAAAGGCTTATGTTAAGGATAAGTCTTGTTGGAGGTTCTGTTTTTGGGTCAAAAGTTTGTTGTTTAAGTTGATTGCTTTGGCAATATTCTTATCAAAAATGAAATAATGTTTTCTAAATATAGTTCATTGGAACTTAGCAAATTTGGTTAAATATGTCTAAATTAATAAGATATGATTAAATTTTAAATGAGATCCACTTAAAAAAATAAAATAATTTTACATGATCTTTATATATATTCTTTTGCAATTATTTCAACAATCACTTTCTCATTCTCTAGCAAAACACAATGGAAAGAAATATTTCCATGAATTTATCTAATTTCCATTATGAAATATAGTCCATTAATATTAAATTTAGAAAGAATCTCCTATTATTAACTACTAAGTTTTATGATTTAAAAATAAAAAATAAATCCACTATTTATTTTTATGTTTTATTTTTATACTTTTAGAATCTTCACACAATCCTTATTTTTAAACAAATATAAAAAAAAAAAAAAGTGAAAAATGCATTACAAGAGGCCTACACATCAAAAACACTGGTTCATGCCTTGATGCGTGAAAATTCAATTAGGGATGAGCACGGGTATTAAATTAATCTCTTAAATCTTAAGACATTTATGTTTTCATCCTACATGAATTGAGATTGGAATCACGCTCTTCAGTAAAAACATAAACACTTTAAATAAAAAATAAGTGTTAATAGATAAAAACTTATTGATAATTATTTATAAATTATTTATAATATATTTTAACATAAATAAATATAAATTAGTCGACAATATGGAAGTAAATAAGACTCACAGATACATGACCATATTTCTTGCCATTTTCAATGGTTCCACAGGTTGCATTCACATACTACCTCATTTTATTTTTACTCAATATTTTTTTCCTTATTTTTACATATTAATTACATATCAAATAAAAAAAAAATTGACAGTAAAAAAAAGGTATAAATCAAATAAATATACATTGGTCCCCATCATGGAAGTAAATAATATTCACAAATACCTGAACATATTCCTTGCCACCTTCATTTGGTCTGGTTTGAGTGTGAACTTGATGGTTCCACATGTCACATTCATATACTACCTCATTTATTTTTCTCCCAATATTTTTTTTCCTTATTTTTACATATGAATTACACATTACATTAAAAAAAATTTGAAGTAAAACAGTTATAAATAAATTTAAAAAAAAAAGTAAAAAAGTAAATTGACAATGACAAATGTGTGATTGTGAATGTGTAGGTGGGTGGGGAAGGGAAAAGACTTCCCAATTGCAATGTGAGTAGTAACCATCAAAGCATTAAAGCATTTAATTCCAAGTGATTGATATTTCAAACCCAAGTATATATGTGCATATGCATTTTATGATACCCCTGCACTCATAATAAATATATATAAATATTCATTACATTTATATTATTTGCATTTATAGCAAAACATTGCATTCTTTATGCTCCATGCTTGTGTGCCTTCATTTACTTCCTCTCCCTTTAAGAGAGAGATAGAAAAATAATAATAATAATAATAAGAAAAGAAAAGAAAGAATGAGTCAAATCACTAGATGATCTCATCTCATCAGAGATCAGTGTTTCTCTCTCCCAAAAAAATTGTTTTTTTTTTTAATTAAAAAAAAGCATTTCTTTCCTTTCTAGCTCTGATTCTCATTCACATCAAAATCCCAATCCAAATCAACAAAATTAAAAAAATAAAAATAATAAATAAATAAATAAACATAACTTTGTTTATAAGAACTCAAAAAGCTCACATTTTTCTCTCCTTCTCCAACCTTGTCTCTTCACCATCTTTGAGTGTGTTTCCCAAATCAAAACTCTCTTTTTTTTCTTCTTTTCTCACCATTTCTCAATCCAAGATCCAATCTTTCTTCTTCCAATGGCTGCATCATCATCATCTCCGATGGGATCAACCATCTCCATCGCTTCCTCTTTAGCCACCACCACAACAACCACCACCTCTTCATCCTCCTCATCTTCATCTTCTTCTCCATGCGCCGCATGCAAATTTCTCCGGCGAAAATGCCAACCGGACTGCGTATTCGCGCCGTATTTCCCGCCGGACAACCCTCAAAAGTTCATCCACGTTCACCGCGTCTTCGGCGCCAGTAACGTCACTAAACTCCTCAACGAACTCCACCCTTACCAACGTGAAGACGCCGTCAATTCTCTCGCCTATGAAGCCGATATGCGCCTCCGTGACCCCGTCTACGGCTGCGTCGGCGTCATCTCCGTCCTTCAACACCAACTCCGACAACTCCAGATCGAGATTTCATGTGCAAAATCCGAGCTTTCCAAGTACCAGTCCACGTTTGGCCCTCCATCTTTCTCTTCTTCCAATCCTCCAACCACTAATCTTATCAACATCAATGCTCAGCCGACGGCCATGGGCTCCGGCATTGGCCACTTCTTTCCGACGTCTCATGCTAGAGAACCACCACAACCGCATTTGATGATGATGAGAAACTCTTATGATACTTATGATGATGGTTTAGTTGCTGCCGCCATGAATGCTTCTGCTGCTAGTTTCGTTCCTTTCGCCGGCGGTGGCCAGTTTGCAAGACCCAACGCTGCTGCTGCCGCCGATGATCGTCCCGGTATTGGCCCTTCT
Organism: Dioscorea alata; assembly: GCA_020875875.1. Taxonomy (NCBI): domain Eukaryota; kingdom Viridiplantae; phylum Streptophyta; class Magnoliopsida; order Dioscoreales; family Dioscoreaceae; genus Dioscorea; species Dioscorea alata. Next base: position 1,566,645 of record CM037014.1, on the reverse strand, counting down.
GAGAAACCTTTGTGCTCATGATCAGGTATTCATTTATTTATTTAAGTTTTCTTTTTGTTCTTGTTCTTTTATAGATATATATATATATATATGGATTGATGTTGATGTTGATCTTGATCTTGATATGGTGGTGCATAGAATAATGGAATTGCACTTGTTATGCAGGATAAGAATTGAGAGTTATAATAGATAGATGAAGATGATCAGGGAACTCAAGAGTGTAGTGTTTTTATCTCTTCTTCTTCTTCTTCTTTGAATGAATGTTTAGTTAATTTGTTAAGTTTGTTTTCTTGCTTCTCTTGAATTTCAATCCAATGTTGTATTTGACTTGCTGAATTTATCATGTAGTAATTAATTCTGCTACTGCTTCTTGTTGTTGTTAAGTGTGATGATTTTCTTCTGACATGAAAAGCATTTAGTTTCTTGAAATGGTTTGTCTAACTTTTGAAATAAGAGATTCAAGCAATCAAAGAAGGTCAAATGAAGTGGTCAAATTAAAAAGAGTTTAACTAGAGTCACATTGAAACACTACCACCACCACCAAAGTCTATGAAGCTATGCAGGTGTTTGTCAGTTTCATAAGTTTAGTGTTATGCAAAATATATATATATATATATATATATATATATATATATATATATATATATATATAAACTCTAGAGGTTAATAAGATTGACAAAAACTGGAAGATGACAAGGTGAATGAAAAGGAGTCATAAAGGCTACCAGAAATATGCTGTTTTGCAGGGACATACAAAGAACCCACCACTCGTATAAATTTATTTCTTTTCTGATATACTCTCTGCCTCAATGATGGTCCTCCTTCCTCTCTTTCTCTCTCTCTCTCTCTATATATATATATATACATCAATATATAAATAAATGCATGTCCATTGCTCACGTCTCTTCTACTACTAGTACAAATATACTATTTAGAAAATGGTTAAAGATTTGATTATGGAGAAGAGGAACTGATGAGGAAGTCAAAGAAAGGCACACAAGAAGATGAAAGGTCCAATCAGATGGACAAGGTACGGTGGTGGATTTGTTTAAGGGATGAAGCCAAAAGTGTCTTGCAAAACAGACTATGAGAGAACAGTGATGGTGATGTAGACTGTTGATAGGGTTGCCTATATACCCGACACCCATAACCCTCTAAGTTTTCACAATTATATATATATATATATATATATATTCAAAAGAAACTCAAGAACACTACCCAATAATATATTATATATCTACAGAGAGAGAGAGAGAGAGAGAGAGGAATGAAAGAGCAATCAGCACAGACATCCACAAAGCAAAGAGAAGGCAAAGTCTTTGATATGATATGAAAAGAGAGGAATAGAATAAGGAAGAGAGAGGGAGAGAAGGGAGTTATGGCGAGGGGGGAATGAATGAAGGCATTTATGGGACAAGGGCAAGACTATGAGGGTTGATGGAGTGGGGTGCACTAAGGAACCTAATTGTTGACCATACATTGATGATTCAGCTCTTCTTGGAGTTTGCTCTTATGTGCACACATTTCTAGCTCTATGCTTGGCTTTTAATTTCATCCTTTCTGTCCCCCTTCACTGACTTTGCTTCTCTATATCCATCCATCTGCACTTTGGTTTTTCTTTTGTATTTTAGTGGCATCAACATGAACATATCTCTACACGTAGTTATACACACTTGCATGCATGGATATCCATCAATGTGTATATAATATATAAATAGAATAAGTACTCCCTTAGCTTTTTAAATATTAGGTACTTTTGATCACAGTTATTTGATCATAATTTAATCATTATTATTTATAAAAATGATATATAAAATTACTATTTTTTTTTTTTTGATAAAACTATTGATTATTGTGCTTCCATAATGTTAGATAGACAGTGCCGTTGGATAGAAATCCAGACTTCTCTAGAAAACTCTTCCTTATATATAAATATTATTAAATATTTAAAATAAAATTTTAAAAATAATTTTTTTTACTAGTAAAATTGGTCCAAGTGATAAAGATTTGGATCTCTCAAGTGATTTTTAATTTGAATTTTCATGCAAACAAAAAAAAATTTACTGAAAGATATTTACTTTTTAATAGCCTCTCAATTATTTTTGAGCAGCTATGTACCTGTGCATGCACTCCTCTTTAGCTAAGCTAACTGGTAAGTATGCCGCCAATATGGCTAGTTAGGTGAACATTAATGTGTCTAAACTCAGTTATATATACCGTGCCTGTCCACATTATAAAAATATATATATATTATACGTTTTATTTTGTTAAAAAAATTATTAAAAAAGTGAAATTAATAATGGTAAATATTTTTTTAAAAAAAGTGGTAAATATTTTTTTAGTGTTTTTTTATGATATACATGTAAATATGATTATTCTTTGAATATACTGATAATTTCAATTTTTTTTATTAGAGATATACATATAATCTCTCTCTGTCTCTCATTCACTCACTCTCTCTCTCTCTCTCTCTCTATATATATATATGTGTGTGCATAAAATATAATAGATAAAAAAAAAAAAAGGTAGGTATGATAACAAAGAAAAGAAAAGGTTTAAAAAGTTTTTACTGTGATTATCAGAGAGTGAGCAGAGAAAATGAGGTACTGAGATTGGACATCTCAGATGCCAACCTTTTATCATAGTAAAACCCCCCGCCCACTGCGTACTCTCCTTTCTTTCCATAAATGATTCATAAACGTACACTTTTTCCCATTTTTATTATTATTATTATTATTATTATTATTATTATTATTATTTCTTTATTTATTCTTCTTATTTTCTCTCTCTCTCTCTCTCTCTCTCTCTCTCTCCCTCTCTAGTCTTTTTAGCTATACTTGAGTTCTCATCCTCATGCTCATGTTAATAACTTTTTATGGTCATTTTAATTTACCTTTTTACCCTTCTTCTTCTTCTTCTTCTTCTTCTTCTTCAATCTTGGGAGGTGGCGTACTTGTTGGAAAGTGTACGGTGATATCACTGAAACTAAAGAAAACCCTTTCATTGATTTAACATCACTCTTCTCTTCTTTTTCTTCTTCTTCTTCTCTTTATATTATTATTATTATTAAGTATTAATAAGTAATAAGTTAATAACCATGCAAAGTTGGCATGCATGACATGCTATGCTATCAATTTTTATATTATGGTTTACTAGTACTTAAGTATTATCTTTGAGAGAGAACTCATTTGGGAGGAGCTAGCATGTTATGTTGTTACTTAATAAGTTTTTTTTATCTGTTTGTTTAATAATGATTGTTGAAAAAGATGAATAAAGTGAGATAAATTCATGGTGTAAGTGTAATGTGTATAAATAAAAAGAAATTAATTAAGGGGGAGGGGGACAAAAGGGAGGGATTGAAGGGGAAGGGAATTAAATGAATGAGATGGATGTTGACTCATGATATGTCCACGTGCCGGCGCTGTCATCCCCATGTCCCATCCCATCCTTCTCTCTTCTTCTTTCCCTCTCTCACCATTTCTTCATTTTTATTTCTATTTATTTTTATTTTTTTAATATTTTTTCTTTTCTTTCTCTTATAAAATTACTTTTTTCGGTAAAATACCTTATTTAGTCAATCTAATATAGCTAATTTATTTTTTTATTTCTTTAATATAATTTGTCTGTAGAAGTCCCTCTATTTTAATTTTTTAAAAATACAAGTCTTTCTTTCTAATATAATTTGTCCATAGGAGATCTCTATAAAGATTTATGTTTCTTAAAATTTAAAATACAGGGATCTCTACGGACAAATCATATTAGAGGAACAAAAAAGGCAAATTGACTATATTAGAGGGACTAAATAAGATATTCTACTATTTTTGTCACATTAATTTCTAAAAAAAATTTACCTTTAAACATCTTAAGATATTGAAATACACATCCTAGGTATCAATCTCAGTCTCAATTTTAGTGAGGGAGATTTGACTCTATCTTGCGCAATCTTAGTTCATGCATAAATTAAATAATTTTAGTAATATTAATTTAGGTTCATTTTATTGATATTATCTTATTTAATATAAATTTGAAATTGAATGTGGAGGTGTTGGGTTAATTTAAGTTGATTATATTTATTTGAAGGATCTTACTTCATTGTTATAAATAAGGTTAATAAAGATTTTAAAATTGACCTGTCAATAGATTCTATGTTAAATTTCTTTTATTAGATTGACTTTGATCGATTTTCTCTCATTGTTATATTCATGAGTAATAACATATTGGGTTTGATTATAATAGTGTTAAAATATGTTAATTTGAGTTGATTATATTCATCTCAGTTATCTTACCGCCTCACTTTTATATATAAGATTAATTAAGATGTCAAAACAACTTGATGAATATGTTTGGATTAATTAAGACTTTTGACATTTTTTGGCGCTTTTCGTTTTCCAGAGCTGTGGAATTTTTTTTTTTCTTTCTCTTTTTATTTGTTTCTTTCTGATTATTTTGAAAATGTATCACTGCAAGTGATGACTTGCTAGTCTGTTTGGTTTAGACCTGGTACCTTTATTTTATTTTTTATTTTTTTATATCTATTTTTGTTTTTTTTAATAAAAGTGTAATTTATCTATTTATTTTAAAATATATATTTGATATATATGTTTGGGTTGATTTGATTGCAAAGTTAGATCTCGTTTATTTTATCTCACTATTATAAGTTAATATAAATATTGCCAGACCCATCCGGTTCACTAGTATAGATCAATCATATGTTAGAAAGAATAAATAAAATAAAGAGATATATGAATAGATGAAGAATGTAGACATTTAAGACTATTAGAAAATTGTTAAAAATTTTGAAAAATTAGATTATATGTTGTTTGTCTAGATATGAGTCACATTATTCAAACTCTAGCATGTGGATTCCATTGGAATAAAAAATGTATTTATTTAATTGCATTATTAAGAGGAAAATGACAAAGCCATCACTGATTACAATGAGTAGTAAATTCCATCAGAGAATACTAAATAAAATTGAAGATAATTAACTGGAGTTTAAGGTAAAAGACAAGAACAGAAGGACAATATTTGGAATGAAAGAAAATTAATAAATAGAATTTATAGAAATGGTGATGATGGGACTCAACATAAATTGTGAAATTTTAATTAAAAATATGTTTGTACGGATGTCAACAGAAGCTGGAGTTGAAAACTTTTTAAAAAATTAAATAGTAATTTATTCAAAAGAAAAATTAACAGATGGATATTTGCATATTAACCAAAAATACCACTGATTGGTTGCATTTATTAAAAATAATAATAAATAAAAATAAAAATTTCCTATGATATTTGCAATAGCTAATTATTTTCTACTTTTAATTTTAGTTCTTATGTAGTTTTTATAAATATCAATCAATTTCAACTTTTATAATACCAAAAGTAATTATTCTTTTTTACCCTATCATTATTCATTTTTTTTCTTTTTGCAAATGTTCTTCATCTTATTATTTTTTTTCAAATAAAATTTTCGTCTTATTCTTATTCTTTTTAATTATAATTTTTTTTTCTCTTTGTGTTTAAGTATTTTCATTATTTTATTTTATTTTATTATTTTTATCTTATATTTATTGCAGAATCCTATTAGCAGTGTTTATTCTTTTATATGGGTTAAAATTTAAGGTGTAGACGAAGAATAAAAAATAAAAATAAAAATAAGATTACCAAGACAATGGGTTTAAGTTAACAAAGACATTAGATTAATGGGTTAACTAGGTATAAAATTTATAGAGGCTTTGAGATCAACTAAAATTACGTCTATATATACGTCTATAAAATTATATTAGAACTTTTAAGATTTTATCGGTATAAAAAAGAAATGGTTAAGTCTATATATCCTTCTATAAACCTGTAAAACATATAAAAAAATAGCAATAAGTTTATTTTTTTTGGAAAATGTTAAAAATATAGAAAATTTAAGAAATAAATGAGGTTTAAGAAGGGTTTTAAAAGCATTATAAATTCTACAAAATTTAAAAAATTAAAGAAAATTAAAATAAATCGGGACCGTTGATGTCTATGATCCAACGGCCATGATAATCAGAGAAAGAACCCAAAAACCCTTTCCAAACCCCGAGCTTGTGCAGCGACTGCCGGCGAGCCCACCATGATCCGTTCTCTGCGCGCTCTCCGGAAGCTCTCCGTCTCTTGCCGGCCATCTCCACGTCCACCCCGCTTCTCGGCTTCTCCTCTTCTCTTTGAATTGCTCTCTCCTTCTCCTCACCTTCTCCTGCCTGTCTTCTCTCTCTGTTCAACTTTTGCGACTGTTTCTCTTGGAGGGAAGACCAGTGGATATGGTGGTAGTGCTTCTAGTGCCGCAGAGGCGGAGGAGGTGGGGGAGGAGGAGGTGGTGGTGAGTTATCGGCAGACGGATGCGTATGCGGCGATCGAGCTCGCGTTGGACTCGGTGGTGAAGGTGTTCACGGTGTCTAGTAGCCCTAACTACTTCCTACCCTGGCAGAACAAGTCGCAGAGGGAGAGCATGGGGTCTGGTGAGTGGAAAGTTTTGATCTTTGCCTGAGAATATGTGGGTCTTTTTTTTTTCTTTTTTTGGGAGCAATGTATGTGTCCGATTGCTGAAATTCTAGGGCTTTGGTTGATTGGAACTAGTTTATGTTTCAATGTTTTCCTTGTTATATTTGATTGTAACTGTTTGGTGAATAATGATATCTTGGGGTCGCAGAAAAATTGCATTTTGGATGCAATATATTGAAAGGGCTTTTGTTTGAGGGTTTAGGGTTTAGTGTTAGATATGTGATCTTTTGTTTGATAGGTTTGTGTTTCCATTTGCTTTTAATTTTTGGTTAATAGGTGATCATTTGAGGGTATTAGAGAAGCTACATTTTGGGTGCCATATATTAAATATGCTTGCTGTTTAGAGGTAAATATGTGATATATATCATATATTTTGATATGAATTGAATCAAGATTTGTTTACTTCTTTGAGTAACTTGCAATTTAAGTTTATGTGTTTGTTTCTATAATGATCAGTATAAGTTTGACATTACTCTATTCACTCATTCCATCTGTTCCCACTGAATACTGGTGAGAAATGCTTGATTTGGTTAAATATTCTGTACATTTGAGCTTACGAGCATCGGTTATCTCCTGAATGGCTTTAAAAAGTGTCATAATTTTGATCAGGGCATTGTTGTAGCAGATGCTAATAACTAGCTGAAATTCAAGGCATGTGGGGCACTATTATGTCTTTTATGCCATATTAGTTGATGCATTTTTTCTACTTGTTGACTTATACGCAATTTGTTTCATCTATAGTTTTTGTTTTAAACTTGGCAATATGTTGCTTTTTTTTGCACCTATTCAATTCGAATTATTAACCTGCATGATGGGAGTTAAGCGTTTTGATGTATTGTGTGTACACTGGAGTGGGTTGTTTTTTTTTGTGTTTGTGAAAACACAGAAAATTAGCCGCTCAAATTACCCATTAAAATTCTTATGTGAGCCAAGCATAAATTATAGTTGCATGAACCCATGTTTTCCCTTGACTCTCTTATATAGGGTTTGTGCTTCCTGGTCAAAGGATTGTAACCAATGCACATGTAGTGGCTGATCATACTTTTGTTTTGGTGAGAAAGCATGGTTCTCCTACCAAATACAAGGCAGAAGTCCAAGCCATTGGGCATGAATGTGATCTTGCACTTCTTACTGTTGAAAGTGAAGAATTTTGGGATGGGATGCGTTTTCTAGAGCTGGGTGACATTCCATATCTACAGGAAGCAGTAGCTGTTGTTGGATACCCACAAGGTATGATAATCATATTGATATGGATGGTGTATCATTGTTTGTTTCTCAAACTTTGCCTGATATGATTCGGCCTTATAACTTCAGGATAAGGGAAGAAAAGATTAAAAGTAGTTGTTGGATCTTCTTTTGAATATTTAGATCCATGTCTAAGGTTTCTTTCCTCTGGGCAGGCGGAGATAACATTTCTGTTACTAAAGGGGTTGTCTCTAGAGTTGAGCCAACACAATATGTTCATGGTGCTTCCCAACTTATGGCTATACAGATCGATGCTGCTATCAACCCAGGGAACAGTGGGGGGCCTGCAATTATGGGAGATAGGGTTGCTGGGGTGGCTTTCCAAAACCTTTCAGGTGCGGACAACATTGGGTGAGTTATCCTAGTTGTGCCTTTTTAATTTCCCTTTGTTGTTTGAGTTCATCTCATCATACTTTATAGCGCTAAACTTCATCTGATCATACAAATGCTTCTATTGTTGCAGTTATATTATACCTGTCCCTATCATAAAACATTTTCTTGATGGGATAGAGGAGAAGGGAAACTATGTTGGTTTCTGTTCTCTTGGATTGTCATGCCAGCCTACTGAAAATGCTCAATTAAGAGAACATTTCCGGATGCGCTCTGAAATGACTGGTGTGCTTGTCAGCAAAGTTAACCCTCTTTCAGATGCCCATAAAGTGTTGAAGAAAGATGACATTGTTCTTGCCTTTGATGGTGTGCCAATAGCAAATGATGGAACAGGTAACAACTAATCCAAAGTAGCTTGTCATCATGCCTGCTTTGGCACTGATCTTCTATTTCTGGAAATCTTTGGCTGATTTGAAAGAGCATCTAAAAATCCATTTAGACTGATGAATGTTATTGAGGCTTTTATGATTCACTGTAATGAATATGCAGTTCCTTTCCGGAATAGAGAGAGGATAACCTTTGATCATCTTGTCTCAATGAAGAAACCAGAAGAAAAGGCCACACTTACGGTTTTGAGAGAGGGTGTGGAGCATGAATTCAACATAACCCTCCGTCCTGTGAGTCTGGTTTCTCTTGCTCTTACAGTCCTGTATTTTCAGTAGTATCAACAAGTAGTTCTAAACAACCAGACGAAAGTAACAAAATGGAAGCAATGAGGAATAAATAGTCAAAAAGCTTGATGTTGATGTTTGTTTCTTGATATTGATGTTGAAGTTATAAGAAAAGTTTTGATTACTGAAAATAATTCCTCCCTTGGTTTGGTGTTCAACACTAACATGATGAACTTATGCGGGGGTATATTTGCAGCTACAACCGCTGGTCCCGGTTCACCAATTTGAAAAATTGCCTAGCTATTATATTTTTGCTGGCTTGGTTTTTGTCCCTTTGACACAGCCCTATCTTCATGAATATGGAGAAGATTGGTACAATACTTCACCTCGTCGACTTTGTGAACGGGCTTTGCGAGAGCTGCCAAAGAAAGCTGGTGAACAATTAATCGTCCTTTCTCAGGTATGCTCTTATCATTATGTGAGTACATAATAGATTGGCTCAAAGTCGCATGCTTGAAAAATTTGCTCTCCTGTGAGTTATAATTGCTTGAGCTTTGGTTGGTATTTGTATGGAAATTTTGCTGCAGGTCTTGATGGATGATATAAATGCGGGTTATGAACGATTGGCTGAGTTACAGGTATCCTCATTCCACTAACATGGCCGATTTTGTATTGTCTGTTTTCTTCGGTTTCATACGTCTCTATTACTGGATTTAACATGCTGTTATTGGTACTCAGGTGAAGAAAGTTAATGGTGTCGAGGTCGAAAACCTGAAACATTTGTGTACACTAGTAGAGGACTGCAATGTAGAAAGTTTACGGTTAGATTTAGATGACGAGAGAGTTATCGTATTGAACTACAATAACGCAAAAATGGCAACCTCACGAATCCTGAAGCGTCATCGAATACCATCAGCAATGTCCAGTGATCTTGTGAACGAAGATGCAGCAGGCTCGAATTGATTTATTTATTATTAATACCAATTATTCCACTTCGTGTAACAACAACAGGGTGGAGATCATCACTTGATTTTTTCCATTACTTGTGATGATCTGCAGAAAAATTTTGACATTGTTGTGGTCTTTGTGGAAAACAAATAAACCTCAGTAAAGCTTATCTGTTGTTCCTATCTGGTTCCTGTGAGTATTAGTGTGCTGCAATCTTTGCATTGGCAAAATCAACATAAGTTTGATATAGATTTTGTGTCCTTTTTACGACAACATTGCGATGAAGATGTATCACAGCTTCTATTTGCAGCAGCTTGTGCTTACAATGAATTACTTAACCATGGTCAAATCAAAATTTCAGGTAAAAACACAGGCACTAAACTTCATTCAACCTCCCCATTAGCAACATATCCGGCATCCTTCAAATGCTTCATCAACGAAAACGACAATTGATAAATAGCAGGAGCATTTGGATTTGATTTCTTGCCTGCAAGAAATGGATACAATTTATCATCGAATTCAATTGACGCCCAAGAAGGAGCTTTCCATATACCCATGTCTCTCATCAGTGTCCTCACATTAACTACTCCTTCCAGACATTTAGCAGATGCATACATGCTAGCAATCAAAACATAGTGCCTTGGATCCTGTGACTTCATCTCTAGAAGTTTATCAGCTGCTCTTTTTCCGATCTCGATATTTCCGTGAGCTTGACATGCACCAATAAGTGTTGCTAACATTGCAGTGCTCGGCGGGAATGGCATTCTGATCATAATCTCCTCTGCTTTCCTCAATAAACCGACTCGTCCAAATAGATCAACCATGCAGGAGTAATGCTCCATTCGTGGGACAATTCTATGCAAGCTGACCATTTTATCAAACAGCATTTGTCCTTGTGTTACTAGCCCAGAATGACTACAAGCCGAGAGAATGGCCACCATTGTTATGTGATCGGTTTCTATCCCGCATTCAATCATCCTGTTGAAGAGCTTCAAGGAAATTGCTCCTTCTCCTTGCATGCCATAACCTGCAATCAACGAAGTGTATGAAACTTCATCATGGTATTCCATCATCTCGAAGACATTGTGAGCAGCCAACATTCTACCTGACTTGGAATACATGTCAAGCAGAGAGTTAGATAGCAATTGGCGGCCATCGCCTTCGAATCTGTGTTTCATTATATAACAGTGAAGCTCCCGACCGTGTTGGAGGTCTGCAACACGGGCACATAGAGATAGCATTGTCACCATTGTCACATAGTTCGGTTTCATTCCGCAAGAAATCAGCTCCTGAAAAACCAAACAAGCTTCTTTCACTTGGTCTGTGTGTGCAAAGCCAGCAACCATGGCATTCCAACAAACCAAACTCCGGTCCGGATCCATTCTAAACAAAACATAAGCATGAACTGTGTCGTCACACCTTGAATACATTGTTATCAATGCATTCCGGACATTCTCAAACAAATCACATCCCATTCTAACAAGCATTCCATGTATCTGCCTCCCTGATTTCACATCCCCAAGCCTCGAGCATGCATTCAAACTGATAATCAATGTCACAAAATCAATAACCGAGGCACCTCTTCTCATCTGAGAGATCAATTTGAGCACTTCAACATAATTACCCATCCGAAGATTTCCTCCAAGAACAGCATTCCTAGTGACAGAATTAACTTCCACATTCTCAATTCTCATTCTTTCCACAAGCTCAAAGGCCTCCGCCCAAATCCCTTTTGACAAATACCCAGAGATCATCGAATTCCATGAGACAACATCTCTTTCAGGCATTTTATCAAACACATTGCGAGCACTCACGAAATCACCACACTTAGCATACATTGAAACCAATGCATTGTGAACAAACAAATCCAACTCCAATCCACAGCACACAATGCATTTATGCACCAACCTCCCACAATTGAAATAAAGAATCTCACCACAAGCACTGAGAACCGAAGCGTAGGTATACTTATCAACCTCAACATCATTCCCAACCATCTCGGCGAAGGCAATGATGGCTTCCCGCCAGAGCCCGTGATGGCAATAAGCGGATATCAACAAGTTCCATGACAAAGCACGCTTAATGTTCGACGAAATGACGATGAGAAGCGCGTCATGGAGGAGGCCGAGAGCGGAGTAGAAGGACGTCAGCCTGGAGACGATGAACGGATTTCCGGCGATGCCGAGGGTGATACAGCGCGCATGGAGCTGGAGACCTGGGGAGAGAACTGTGAGAGTGGTGGAGCAGGAGAGGAGGGAGGAGATGGAGTGTTGGAGGAGACAAGGGGGAGGTGAATGAAGATGGAGGAGAAAGGAGAAAGCTTTGAAGGCTTGGGAGAGGTTGCCATTCGAGCAGAGTAGCTGGATTGTGGCGAAGGCGGAGCGGAGTGATGGCTGATCTTTGGAGGGCAGTGGTTTCGTCCATGATTTGGGAAAGTACTTGAGTATGTGGTGGACCTTGTGAGGTGCGGCAATGGCGGCCGGAGAGCGAGATGGCATCAACGTCTGGAGAGCTTCTCAGCTCGCCATGGAAGAGATGGACGATGACGAACAAAGCTTCAGTGAAGTGGTACTCCTTTTTTTATATTGGTCTTGTTTTTTTAACATTATACCCCTTGAAAAATAACAATATTATTTAATTTATTTTGGTTTTTTATCAGATAAAAATATAAATATTTTATTGATTTTAATAACAAATTATTTTAATTAAATATTATCTCATGCTTATAAAAATTTAATATTAAATTTTTTTTATATATACTTCAACGCCGAATTTCAATATTTTCCAGGGTGATATGTATAAAAACCTTTTATATTTCATTTTCAGATATATATCATCGTCTTCCCGCGAAAACCATTTGAAAACTCGATGAAGATCTCCGAGCTTTCGCCTGACTCTCGTCGGGGAGGATCCCGATCTCCTTCGGCTCCGGCGGCATCGCCACCTATTGAAGAGCTCGAGGCCGCCATTAGCGCCGCGGAGTTTCTCTCCCCTTCCGATCCCTCCGCATCAGCTGTTGCTGCCCGCCTCCGTGCCGCCATTTCCCGCCTCGCCTCCATCCCTTCTCCTCTCCCTGATCCCACTCGACTCCATCTTTGGAAGCTCAGCTACCGCCTCTGGAACGCCTGCGTTGACCTCTCCAACGCCTCTCCCGCCGCCACCCCGTCCCCGTGCCTTGCTGATCTCCGACTCGCCGCTGCCGATATACTTCTCCTTGCCGGCGCGCCTCCTGGTGTTCCTTCACCTGAGCTCAAGTCTGCTTCCTTCTTCCTCAAGACCGGCCTCGCCTATCATGACCTCCGCCGCCTCGATCTCGCAGCCAAGTGCTTCGAGCGCGCTACGGATCTCATCTCCACCGTTCCAATCCATGGCGAAGAGGAGAGAAATCTCCTCCTTGAGGTTAACCTCGCTAGATCCAGAACAGCTTGGGAGGATTCAGATCGGAATCTCGCAATCGCGTTGCTGAATCGGTCCAAAAACCTTGCAGCCACGTCGCCGGCGGCGTTCAAAGCCCTAGCTGAGCAATACCTCCAGTGCGCAAAGCTCGACCTCTCCAATCGATCTCAAGAGGGCGTTGGTCCGATTTCCGATGCCTCGAAGCTATTAAGCGAGGCGCTGGATCTATGCGAGAAGGGAATTTTGGAAGCAAAGGGGAGGGCAAGCGGGGAAAAGCTAGCCCTAGAAAGTTTGAGGGAAAGGTGCTTGAAGTTCATCGCTGCGGAGAGGCTTGGGGCGGGGGACTACGAGGGAGTGCTGCGGTGCGTTAGGGTTTTGCGCGACGGAAACCCTAGCGCTGGAGAGCATGCGAGCGTGGGGTACGTGGCGATGAGGGCATGGCTGGGGATGGGGAGGGTAGAAGAGGCGGAGAAAGAGCTAAGGGCGATGATGGCGACGATGGGGGTTGCGACGGAGGGGGTGGTTCTGGCGGCAGCGGAGCTCTTTGTTGGGGTGGCGGGGGCGGAGGAGGGGAAAAGGGTGGTGGAGGGACTGGTAGGGAGGTGCCAGACTGGGGCTGCAACGGCGCTGAGATTGGTGAGGAGGGTGGCGGAGGGTGGGAATGGAACGGCGGCAGCTGCCACTAGGGTTAGCGTGGTGGCAGAGTTGGCCGGCGACGACAAGGTGGTGGCGGCGTTTGAAGTTCCGGCGGCGGCCAAGGAGCGTGCGGCGATGCACGCGTTGCTGTGGAACTTGTGAGTCTTCTAACACTCCTGGGAACAGATAATGAATGGCTTACTAGTTTCCATTTCTCTTCTAGAATGCTGGTGATTGTGATTAAATCCATGATTTTAAATTTAAATTGCTTCCTTGCTATCATTTCTTTAAGAAAATCTCCATTATTTTCTTGAATTCTCATATGAGTTTCTTATTCTGTTCTCTTTTGTGATTGAAGTTCTACCAATGGTTCAACCTACATTGAAAGCACAACTTTAGATTTCCATCCTATTGTTAAGCTATTTTAAGATTTTGAATTCAAGAACCTAGGTTTGATGGTTTGTTCGTATTTTCAATCTCGAATTTTTTACTGATGTGGTCTTTCTTCATTGATTTAGCTAATGATGTTGCAGGGGTGCCATTTCACAAAATCAGTGAAGTCACTATTTTTGGATGTTTTTTGAGTGATATGATATGCTCTTAAATATCCTTCTGGATATATACAGTTCTTTTAGTCAAGAGTTCACTCTAGATTCTGATCTTGCAATTTAGAAACAAAAATAGGCCTCAATTCTTAGTTCTCATACAAACAAATTGCATATTCTTCAGTTCATACAATCTCTTGTATGTTATGCTAAGAAGGTTGGTATTACTGCCTTTGGATGCAGTGGAGCTGATCATTTTCGTTTGAAGGATTATCATACTAGCGCAGAGATGTTTGAGAAATCAATGCTTTATGTACCTAATGATGAGGAGAACAGAGCAAGACGTTCAAACTGCTTCAGAGTGCTCAGCCTTTGCCACCTTGGTCTAGCTCAACTGGATCGAGCTCAGGAATTCATTGACGAAGCTGAGAAGGTAATAATACTTCCTTAAAATCAACACTATGAAGGTCTTAATTTCCAAGCATTTAGAAGCCTATCTCGTTATGATGAACTTTAGAAAAACTACTGGCTATTTTCTCATTAGTATTTCTCCTATATTGCAGCTTGAGCCCAACATCAAGTGTGCTTTCCTTAAGGTAGTAATTTCTCACAAGAACCAAATTTCAGAAAATAGAATCAGATCAGGAATTTTACCATCATGTTGCTTCCACAAAAATGCAGTTTAAGATATATCTGCAAAAGAAGGATGAGAAGCAGGCTATCACCCAGATGCAAACCATGGTTAGCTGTAATGACTTCAACCCTGAATTCCTCACCCTTTCAACACATGAAGCCATTGCTTGCCAATCTTTTCCTGTAGCTGTTTCATCATTGGCCCTTCTCCTGAACCTCTACTCACCAGGGAAGCCAATGCCAATGTCAGAAGTTGCAACTCTCCGTAATCTCATCACCCTCCTCCATCGAAGCTCTGACACTGACCATGAGATCCTCAAATACACAAAGCATGCTAGAATGCGAATGACTGAGCTTGGTGCTGATAACTTCTTTGGGAAAGGAGCGGTCAGGAGCCGAGAACTGAATTGGTTTGCGGGGACTTCTTGGAATATGGGGCTGAAGACTGGAAAGAATAAGAGGTTTGATTTCTGTGCAGAGTTTATGGAATTGGCCGCAGAATTCTACAGCACAAGCTTTGACGGAAATGAAGGAAACCCTGCTATGGTATGGAAGTCATTAATTCTAAGTGTCGGTGCTATGATCAGTGTGGAGGAGCAACTGAAGATTACTCTAGCAAGTTCCGACATCAAGAAGGCTATAGAAATGCTCAACAGAGCTGGCAAGGTATGATTAGCTCCTCCCAAAATTTTTTCACAGTTACCATATTAGAAATGAGCATCAACATCTACTTCTTATGCAGATACTTTCCACACTGCCACCATCCATTGATCAGGCAGGTGAGGAGTCAACCCTCATCTTCCTCCACACTTTCAACACATACCAACTCCTCAACAGGCTTGATGTAAATGACATCCGAAGTCAGCAACTCCAGCTGATCAAAAACTTTGCTTCCTTGAAAGCATGCTTACCAGAGCATCTCCTTCATCTTGGTCTCGCAGCCTCTCAAGGTGCGTTGCCCAACCTAGATGCAGCTGAGTTCTCTCTCAATGCCTGTCTATCTGCCGCTCTTGCTTTACCGTCACCGGACTACAGGATAATCAGCATTGCGATACGGAAACTAGCTGGTCTGGGTCAAGTGCATGGCAATGATGCTGCTTATAGCATATATAAGCAGGCCTATCAGATAATAGTTGGTCTCAAGGAGGGAGAATACCCAGTCGAGGAGGGGAAATGGCTGGCAATGACTGCGTGGAACAAGTCAGGAATGGCAGTCAGGCTTCGGCAAGTAGACACGGCGAGGAGGTGGATGAAGATGGGGCTGGATCTTTCCAGGCACCTTCCAGGCATGAACATATATACAAGAGAAATGGAACAGTGCTTTGAGAACTTTGAGAAACTTTGTGGCGGCTCCAATAGTTTTACATCTGAAGCAGAAGAGACTGGCACTAGATCCATCAGCTAATTTTACGGTAAATCATGTGTTTGTATAGCTTATGTTGATAAAGAATCAAGACATTGGATTACAGAAAACAAAAACAGATAATTAGTTATGTTTCAGTATGAGGATGCAGAGATACTATATGACTTCAGAATTCTCCATTCAAGGAATCTAACTTTAGCATGGGAGATATATATTATTAAGTGCCGGAATTACATTTAGAAAGTCCGTAGAGGTTATACAAAATAAAACACCACAAACACTTCAAATTTGAAATCCTTTGCTAAAGAATCTTTGCATCTGAAATGCAAGTGTTTTGAAAAATCCATAATTTATTACTGCGATAGGAATATCTACTGTCTAAGGCAAGCACCCTTGCCGAGAGGAACACCTCGTCCTGGTGCCGCAAGTGGTGCAGCAGCAACCCCTCTTCTATCTAGCAAGCACCTGAAGCGAGCCAGTCTTGTTGTAACTTGTTTTGGATCTTCGGCTAGCATCTCAAATGGCGTCCATAACCGTTCTTTGCACATATGCAACATTTATGGTACGTCAAAAATAAACATGGATACAAAGTATATATAATTTTTTTTCCGTGCAATCTTATTAGCTTAAATTTCTGAGTTGATATTTAATTTGTATTGTTATAAAACAGATTACCTGCGGCAGCTGCTGCACGAGGCCAAATGGTTTGTTCGATGTCTGATGCATCTACGGTTTCACCCCACATGCATACCTCACCACCCAGGATCAATCTCTGTTGTTCAGGTTTGCTAATATTCTTGAGAGGCTCATTCATATAGAAATCTTGCCATGTTGTATCTAGGTGATCCAAGTACCACTTATCCTGATTACTAACAATGCACCTTAATCCGGCAGCTGCTACTGCTGGTGCAACTCCACCCCCAAGCCTTTGATCAGAGGAGTTAGTACATGCTTTATTAGTCATTGATGCCGTATTAACATTAAGAGATTCAATTAAAATGGAAAATACTTACCAATTATGTACTACGGTTTTGGGGTTCAACTTGTTACCAAAGTTGTTGAATGTTTCCTCCCTGCTCACCATTGACACAGTTGTATGAGTGACTGAGTTTAATGATAAAGTAGAAACCCGGAAACAAAGGGAATGTACCAGTTAATAGGTTCATATCCATGTTTTTCTGCTATACTTTGTGTTCGCAAGACGAAGTACTTGTAGGCGTCCGACTCATTCATTCTATGGTTATCCAACCTGCGAATTAGTATGCATAGAAAGCGATTAATTAAGTAGGTCTTAATAGATGGGAGGCAACTTTGAAGATGAATAAATGTGTTGAAAAAATTTTTACAAACCATTTGTTCACATGCGAAGATGTCGCCCAGCAACCTGAAAAAATAGATTAATTGCAACTTCTAATTAGATGCAAAAAAACTTAGTGAACAGATAATGATAGATATGACAAAAGCATTCAACTTACTGGTGTTAACTTCATCGCCTCCCAAATGGACAAATTTGAACTTGAAAATCTTACTAAAATCTGAAATGTAAATCATAAACTTTAAAAAATTGTTGTGAAAAAACTTTAACGGCAAGTTATAGTGACGTGTTAATCGAATGTATCAGTAAGTCTGGCCTTTACATTATGCAAATAGAGCAAGAACTAACCTGAAAGAATTCCATCTATTACTTTGAATGCCAATTCATTGCTGACATCAAGTGGCTCTTGGCAATTAGCAGATGGCCATAAAGAAGGATAACCGATACCCCTGAAAAAGATAATAGGATGAGGTCATTAGATGCTAACTATGATATATATTATCTAGAGCCCGATTCAATCCAAAAACTTAAAGTTAACAGGATATATTTATTAACTTAATCAACGTGGGACAGTTATTCACTATCAGTAGTTGGTAGTCAAGGATATAATTCACCAATATAAAAATGGCTTCACTATATATAATAATCACCAATCTGAGTTTGACAAATAAAAAAGAAAAAATGAAGCTCGCATTTCCTTTGTAAAAGTAACTTTAGAATTTACACGGTCTATTCCAATGCATTATGACTTAAAGTCTATTTAGAAAAGGATTGATAAATATGCATATACATGATCAATCACAGAAATACAAATTTAAAAATCTAAAATAAGAGTTACCATGATATGGCATGGCCAGGCACATCGATCTCGGCCAATACATTGATACCCCGCTTTTCTGCATACCTACAAATTTAAGAACTTTAGTTATTACTCTGGTATTGGACTGCTAAACATTTTCGACAGTTATTTCCTTTTTTATGGTTGTTAACTAAACCTGAAATATACTGCTAATTTTTCAATAAATGGTTTTTCTACCATGCTTGTTATTCACTTTGTGAAGTCGAAACATAGTTAATAGTAGATATACACTTACTGCACAATTTCCTTAGCATCAGCCACTGTGTATCTCTCAGAATAAGAGTAGGCGCCGTTCCAGAGTTTCGGATACGAAGGAATCTCTATTGGAAAGGACTCCCTGTCGACTATATGCCAGTGTAGAACATTCTGTGTGTCAGACGAGAATGACGTATGTAAGCAATTCTGTTTACCGATTTTATTTTACCTATTTAACAGCTTAAATCATGACTTCAAAGAAAAGATAAATACCACCTGCTTATGATCAAAATAAAAGTAAAAAACTTCATCATATGCATGGCCTGTAAATCTTCGCCTAATCATGCCATATATGAAATATTTAAGATAGAAACAAGCATGCTGACACATTTTAGAATTAAGACCAACTGCCAAGGAACAGAAAAGGAAATCAAAGTGAAATCTGAAGTTACCAGCTTAGAGTAGGCCATTGCATCGATCACTTTCTTTATCGTCGACAGTGGCTGATAATGTCTTGATGTATCTGCAATATACATAGTAACATTTATATACACTCAAGAATTAACTGTTAATTTGGGTAAATTATGAACAGACTCAACCAAGTCAGTTAGCTCTACTCATTATAAAGGTGCATATTGATGAAAATTAGCTCTTTGAGAAAGAAATGCCGAATAGAAGACTCGAGCAAGCCCACCAATTAGAAGTCCCCGGTAAGAGAACCTTGGTTGATCAATAATATTCCAGGGAGCACCATGAAGCTCGATGGTTCTAGTCATTAAATTGAAATCACAGAGTTGGCTGAATGTCTGCAGAAACAAAACATGCAACATATGTTTAGCTTATAGCTGAATTAATCAGCAGCAAAATCATCGGCATGTTCTCAATATTCATAAATACCTCAAAGGCATGAAGTGCTCCATAAACTGTCGATGCCTGCAATATCAATCGAACAATTTGATATGCTAAAGAAATTTTATACCGAAACGAAAGGTTTCTTTGCATGTTTCGAACACACCAAATGCATTTGGATAGTAAATCAAAGGTTTTAATTGAGAAGTAGTTGGGGAAGTATTTTCCAGAAGTAGACCACCTAACATTTATCTGCAACAAAATCAAACCACATAGTCGAAATTTCTCACCTCGATATATCCGTATATCGAATTTCCAGTTGCAGGAATAGACAACTTGTAGGATTCGTCGACGCCATAGTACAACTGCAACGAAATCGACAATCAATAATGAACTCAATTCAGTTCACATATACTTATCGAAATGAAAGGCGAAAGTATTACCGAATCATTGGATGAAGAAACAACAACATGAAGACCAGCAAGCACATTATCAGAACCATGTACTTGTCCTTCCACACTACGAGACTCTCTCACAAGCTCAACCATCCTCTCAAAACCATCCTTCAAGATCCCCGAGCCATCGGAGAACTTGCTACCATGAGTCTTCAAAGCTAAATCATTGCTCAAATAAAGAGTCCGGGATCCCCGGCTCACCGACGCCGGCATTGGCCACAGATGAACATCACCATCAACTTTCACAACAAAAGCTAATAGATAAACCACAACAAACCCTAGAAACACTCTCCGACCACCACCACCGGTCACCTCCCTCAGTGGCATTTCCGTAATTATCAGCAACAATCCTGCAAACAAGAACTCAATGCAGCATTGAATTTATAGGCAATTAAACTACAAAAATGGACATCAAACCTTGGTTAGATCCCAATTAAAAACCCTAGAAAGCAAAAAAGCTCTGAGAAAACCCAAGATCCAAGAAAGAAATCAAAAAAAGGTGGGATTTTTATAAGGAGATTGGAAGGAATAAGGATGGAACAGAGAAGGCCCACGGAGAGGAAGACAAAAGCAAGAAGACAATTAAGCAGGGAATCAAGATGATAAGAGTGGAAAAGTGGGTATATTTTTTTTAGGAGGAGAAGAAGGAGGTGAGAGGGGGAATTGGGTGGGTATTCTGGGAATCCCCGGAGATCCGGGGAGGGGCGTTTTGGGAATTTAAGAGGGGTAGAATGGGAATGAATGCGGGGGCATTTCGGGAATCCGGGCATCTTCTTGGTAGTAATAAAGCTCACGAGAGCTTCTTCGTTTTGTTTGATTATAGCTCACCGGCCAAACCTTCCCGCCAGACAAGCACTTTAATGTCCTTTTTTTTTTGCAGATAAGACCCCGAGGTTTTGTATAATTCGTTCAATGTTTTTTTTTAAACCAAAAAAATTGTTTTTGTTGCCCTGTTAAAATTTGTTAATTACTAAAATACCCTAATAATAATAATTTTTTTTTACTTAATATATTTTTATAGACTTTATAAAAGGACAGGCTGATTTTTGTTTTTAATTTTTTCCCTAAGTAAATGAGGAGAAAAAGGATGAATGATGTAAATTTATTTATTATTTTTTTTTGGATTGATTTTTTTATTAGAGAGGTGTTTAAGTAATAATGCTTTGTAGGATATATTGGTAAGCGTTATTTTTACAGGATTTATAAATAATGTTTCATTAAATATAACTTAAACATGGTAACAAATATATATAATTTAAAATTTAAATTTTAAAATTTAAATTTTTTGGGACAAAAAAATCGTTGAGATTCTGCCAAATCTGTTTGTTATAAGTGTAGGATTGAACAAATCTAGATATTTAATTTGAAAATTAATTGTATATTACCCCCTAAAAAAAATCTTATTTCACTTTTTATACCACTATAGTTAAAAATTAATTTAGAAATCCTATAAAAATCCAATTCCTTATCTTCTTTATATTTTTTTCATAATTTTCTATTAACTTCTGGTTACGAGCGTGTACTTGCAATTTACTAGTAATTTATAGATAAATTAAATAAATAATTTTATTGATAATGGCACGATGCGCACTTGTGTGTACTACACTAGTAATAATAAATGGTATTAATTCATTTTAATATAAAAGTTTGTCCGTATATATATAAAGCAATGGGGGTAAATTTTTGGTCAAAATATCAAATTAGTCTCCGTATTTTACGATTTTGACCCTTTTAGTTCCTATATTATAAAATCTGTTTTTTTAGTCTCTCTATTTGCATATTTTGGACTTTCTAGTCCCTCCGTCTGACAGACGTTGGTTCGGTAGTTTGCTGGTGATGTGGCAACTTTAACATTAAAATAATTATTAAAAAAACCCAAAAATGTAAAAAGTATTAATAAAAATAATGAAGGTGCCTTATCCTTCTTCATCTTCTCCAATGGTGGAGCTTGTTGTGGCTTTCGATGAGCTTTGTGGCCTGATGGGAGGCACTCTTTCCACCACATCATTGTCAAACTTTCTCTTCAAGGCGTTGAAGCTCTCCATTCCTCCATTGCAATCCCTTCCCTTTGCCCCTGATGGTTGTGCCCCCTTTTCTCGTGCTCTCTCTGTTGCTTGCCTCCTCACTGACCTCTCGGTCTGCTAAAGCTCTCACCTTTTTTGTAGTTTTTTTTTCTTCACTAATTCTCATTATAAGATGAAGATTATTTGCTCTTGTTTTAATGAGTAATTGGACCTTATGTTTGTTATTGAGATGAATTCAGGAACATATTACATTGAAAAGCTAGGGTTTTTGTTAATTTGTTAAACATTTGTGTTTGTATTCTTATGTCCTTTCTTTACTTGTGAAAAAAAGAGTAGTTATGGACCTTGTTTCTGTTCTATTCTCCATTCAAGATTGAAATTGATTTTGATGTTGTTATCACTGAATTTAGCTTCAAATTTAGTGTCTGGAGAGTTTGTATTCTTGACTTACCAGTTTGAAGTGCTTTAAAGTTGAAACAAAAAGGATTTAGTGATTAATTGATTGAAATTGTTGGACTTGTAGATTGATGTTGAAGTTATATCTACAGGCATACTCAGAGAAGCACTGCTTTTCAGGGGCTATAACAATGGATGCAGTGAAAGGCCAGATTGGCATCGGCACAACTCATTTGTTGCATGAAAACTTAAGGATGAGGAACATTCCTTCTGATGTTGGAATTGTAGATGATGAGAGTGCCAGTGCATTAAGGAAGTATTTCCTAACTTATCACAAGGGTGGAGATCGGCGGGGGAGATCAGGGCTCGGAGTTAGGGGATTTTGAGAGGATTGGGCAAAGATGGAGGGAAGATGATAGTGGATTCGGCTGAAGGGATCCGAATCCTCATTTCTTTTTTTTATTAATACATTTTATATTTTTGGGTTTTTTAATGATTATTTTAATGTTAAAGTTGCCACATCAATGCCAGCAAACTGCCAAACCAATTTCTGTCAGACGGAGGGACTAAAAAGTCCAAAATGTGTAAATAGAGGGACTAAAAATGCGGGTTTTATAATAAAGGGATTAAAAGGGCCGAAATCTCAAAATACAAGAACTAATTTGATATTTTGACCTAATTTTTTTTTTTTGGGTTCTATACTACAGTACTAGAGTTATTTGCAATTCATCAAAATTTAATTTGTATTATTTTGCCACTCAATTTTAATTAGTGAGTTGTATTACTAATTACACTGGTATATTATATAAGTGAACTGTAATAAGTGGATTTATATTTATTTAGTAGAACATTACGGCTAAGTATTTATTTAGATGCTAATGACCTCTTGATCTGTTGGCGTCAAGTTTTTGTATAGAATATTTTGTTTTTGCTGAGAATACAAGTGAGGGCACAAATAGGTTAAAGTATCAACTCTTTGCTTGTGCACAACCCTGGCATGTTTTATCCACTTTATAGGCTTCGTATTTATTTGGATAGAGATCAAATAATTAAAAAATAAAACAAGTTTTTAGTAATAAATTTCGGGTTTTATCTTACATCCATAAAATAACTATTAATATATATAGCATTATGTATAAAAAAAATCAAGTTAAAAATTAATAAGAAATATAAAATATCATGTCTTAAAACTTATTTGAGTTTTAGATGTCATGTTATTGTTATAAAATCCATAATAATAATAATAATAATAATA
Organism: Dioscorea alata; assembly: GCA_020875875.1. NCBI lineage: Eukaryota > Viridiplantae > Streptophyta > Magnoliopsida > Dioscoreales > Dioscoreaceae > Dioscorea > Dioscorea alata. The sequence continues at coordinate 1,542,999 of CM037014.1, read as the reverse complement.
ATAATAATAATAATAATAATAATAATAAAGACCTTTAATTCTTATAAACTAAAAGAAAAAAATTAAACTAATTTTTTTTTGGCTTGGTAACTCACCAAATTTGACTTAATGCTTGTAAAATTTTTCAATTTTATAGTTAAATTATATATATATATAATTTAAAAAATTAATAAAAAAATATCACCTAAAAGATTAACAGAAGGTAAAATACCACTATTAATGATAGTATTTATGCTTTTATTAATTTTCTTTTATACCTCTAATTGATAATGTATATTCTTGTTTATTTTATTTATTTATTTTTTGTTACATTTTATGTTGTGCGTTTTTATGCTTTCTCAACTAGAAATAGTTAAATACCACAAATATTAAAATATATATAAGTAGAAACAAATGAATGGGAAAAATAATAATCATAAATAGAAATAAAGGAAATCTCTTTCAAAGTTCAAGCACATGTATATGCTTCCCAACTAATAAGCCACTTAATCTTTAACCATATATATATGAAACAACCTAACTTCCATTTTTAACATGGACATCCAATCATAGATATTATGTTACACTTTAATAATAAAATGTTTTAACCCAACTTAACTAATATAGTTAATATACTTATTTTATGATAAAATTGCTTGCACACCTTTTTTTTTTTAAATTATATTTACGTCAATCCATTTAATATTTTAATCTGATCACTCTACTATCATGTTAAGGTTGGTCTAGGGTTTGAATATATATATATGAGGACCATTTTTCTATGGACGTCTCTTAACAGCTATTGGATCGAGTTCCAACGCTAACATTGATAAATAGTAATCACTACAAAAATATATACAGTTATTACTGTTTTAAACACTGATTACTGTTCATCAATGTCAAATAATTGGACGTCCATGGAAGATGTATTATATATATATATTAGAAGATCATATTTATAAATTTTATTATTTAGTTTCTTGGTATTTTATAAATTTGTTTATATAATAAAAACAATGTGAAAATTAATTGTTTGGAAACTTAGTTTTCTTTAAATTAGTGTATATAATATAAAATTATAGTTATGATTTAATAAGATTATGAATTATAAATTAGGTTATATGGATTATAGATTTTAGTATATTTAATAAGATTATAGAGTAACAAATTTTATTGTTTAGCCTTAACTAGAGTTTATCATGTATTTTTTTAGTAATAAAATATTTTTGTATATATTTTAAAAATTAAAAAATATAATTATAATTTGATAAGTTGATTAATTAAAAAATAATAATTAGGTTAATATTGAAATTGAGAAAAGCCTTGAAATTTACTTGTGAATTTGTTTATTGTAAAACAAACATAGGGCAGTACAAAAGGTAACAGAAGTAATTTTACAATATTTTGTCTAGTACTTGTAAAAATCAAACGAAGAACAACACAAAAAATTTTGTACTGTCCATAAGATCTCAAACAAGGTACAGTACAAGTAGTTGTGCTGCATCACAACTACTTGTTTTGTCTTGTTGTGCTGTACTTAGTTATGTATCAAACGGACTAAGAGAGTGCTTTTTAGTTTCAACTAAAACATTGATATGTGACCCAAAAAAAACAGAGGTTTGGTTTTTTTTTTTTTTGTTAGCATACACCTGCAAAAATATAAAATTGCCCTATTTGAATTTCACTGTAAAAATAATACTTGTCTATATCTTTTTTCAACAAAAATCAATTAAAATTTTAAAAAATTATCCTTTACCCTCTTCTCTTCTTAATCTTAGAAAATAATAATAATAATAATAATAATAATAATAATAATAATAATAATAATTTATTTATTTATATCTTATATAAATTTTATAATTTAAACCTTACAAATTATTTTATATTATTTATACACGTAAAATTAATACCTCAATACACATATGCACTTATCTTGTATGTGAGCTAAGATTTGAATTACTTCGTAAAATATCCAGTACCAATAGATCCGTTAACAAACATAAAATTATATTAAAAAATAAAAATATTTTGTATGAGTATATAAACAAATATGGGTATATTGGTAATTACCCTCGCGTACAAGGGCATGCAAGCAATTTTCAGAAAAAGATAATAATGGAAAAGATGGAAGTTCACACTACCTTTTAAGAAACAAAAGGAATCTTGTCTCTAATGCAATGCTTACCCTTTTCTTTGTTGGCTTGCCAGGAATAATAACCAATTTTATCTTTTTCAATGTTATCTTTTTCTACTTAAAGATTCAATAAAAATATATGTTTGATCATACAATGGATGTATCTTATAACAAATCTAAGGTGGTGTTGGGTTAGATGTAAATTTTAATACAGTAAATTTTTAATTACAATGTAGCGTAAAATACTTTATTTTTAAAATACAATGCAGGTTGCATGCACTTAGAGTTGTTTAACTTTAACACTTGATTTGGTTGAAAAATAGTAACTTTTCTTCAATTATTGTGAAGAAACATCAACTGCAGACGTTCTTAGAACGTCCGCAGTTGGGCACAGTAAACACTACAGACTGATTAAATTTTAACAGTTGCACAATTCAACAGCCTGGATTAAAAATTTATGAACATACGCAAATGATTGATGCTCTAATTATAATAATAATAATAATAATAATAATAATAATAATTAATTAATTAATTAATTTACCAAACACATGTTTTTATTATTATGCATCCATCATGTATTAAGAAAGTCAAGGAACTAACAACCTCCCGCGTGAAAATCACGTGCCTTATTATTAATAATACATAACTATTGTTATTTTAAAACCAAATAAATTTTTAATTTTAAAATATTTAATTTTTGTTAATAGTAATTAAATCACAATCAATTCAAATAAAAATTTTCTACAACCTCAATAATATTACAAAAAAAATTACCACTTCATCCTACGTCAAAAAAACAAAAAAAACTAAACTAAACTCAAAATAAAAATAAAAACAAAGAAAAAAAAAAGAAATTTTGTGGGAAAGAATTAGCTATACATCAGACTCAAGCCCAGCTCATTGAAAGCAATAACATCTATAAATTTATTTGTTCTTATCTTTGTCACTTTGCAGGAATTAACAAAGAGAGGGAATGATATGTGGATAACAAAGATCCAAATGCAACTTGAATTCCAAGAACAATCCAAATAATACAAAACGTTCTTTTAAATATATATATATACACACACATAAGCAAAAATGATAAACATTTTTCTTTCCTTCCAGATGGTCAAATATTTGAAGCTCCTCAAAACTTAGATTCCAACTTGACATTGATATCTTCACAACCAAACATTCAAAGTGGTAGGGAAGCCTAACTTTCGAGAGGAAAAAAAGAAAAAAATCATCTTTGCCTTTTAAGCAAATGCATGCACATGCTACATGAATCACAACATTATCATAGTTCCAATTGATAAAATTCATGAAAAAAAAACTGCCTTTTTGTATTAATGAAAAGCAATTTATGCTTAAAAAGTTAAAAAGCCAGAAAATAAGCTTATATGAACACTGAACAAAACTTACCTTCAAAATTCAGTGGCCTTGGCATATATGTTGATAGATATATACAGTGTCAAATAGTTTCATCGATGCTAGATAGCATAAATCTTCTTGTATTCATTATTTAGTATCTCCGAGTCTGAAGCAATCGACAGAGTGAATGATTTCGACCTGCTTCTAGATGTTCTCGTTATATTCCTCAAGTTCTTCTCTTCGATTTGATGTATAATTATGCAGTAGCACATGGAACCCATCGTCGTAAGCATTATCGATGCGCCGATTGCCAATGTACACCAAGATAGCCACCACCCATTGCGGCCTACTACAATGAAGGTGAGTGCTACGAAGGCGATTGATATGAAGAGGCAAGAAATCCACATCAGTTTGTTCATCACAAAAACCATCAATGTCTTCGCCTTCTGCTGGATAACAATCAGCGAAGTCTGGACTACCACAACAGCGAGGGAGATGAAGAGGGCCAACGAGTCGAACACCAAAAACACAGTGAATGCCGGGTCGGTAGCAATGTAAGCTTCCCCTGGAGTATATCCGACAGTAGGATCCTCGACATACTGACCAGGGACTGTAAATATTGCAGCAAAAGCTACAGTGGCTATTAGCACAGCGACGACAGTGTTTGAATTGATAGCATTGTTTAGCCCACTTATGTGCAGCTTCTGCAGCCTCTTCCTTATTTTCTGAACCCTCAGACCTGTTTGACGGGTTTGCCGGAGTTGTGATTGGACACCATGTTTTATATCACTAACCGTCTGCTTCAATTGTTTCGCAGTCACCGGTGTTGTATGTTTCACTACGACAGCACCAGCTGCTCTTAAAATGGTGGCAACTTCTTCATTAGAGGTTCTTTCTGCAATTCCAAGCGCAGTCTCGCCTGCTCGGTTAACTGCATTGACATCGATACTTTCAACCGATAATAAAGCTTGCAAAACCTACAGAATCAGCAGAAATAGAATTCAGAAACAATGAGTGAATAGGAATGTTATAATTTGTATCACCGGACTTTTTGATCAACATGCAACTCAAAACATTGTCACCAACCTCAGGGCGTCCCTTCCTCGTAGCAATATGGAGTGGCGTATTACCCTTGTTATCCTCCAAGTTGATTACAGAAGAAGGATCAGGTTTCAGCAGCTCCATTATCATCTCAACATTATAGCCTTTCACTGCCATGTGAATTGGTGCCTGACCCTTCTTATCTGTTCGCATACCAAGACCAGGATCCTTGCTTAAAAGGGTTTTTACAACCTCTACATGACCCATTCTTGCTGCTGAATGGAGGACAGTTTTGCCGTTGTTACGGGCAATCTTTGCAAGACTTGCATCTGTTTCTAACAAAAGATTCACAACGTCAATATGACCTTGAGCGGCGGCAGTATCCAAGGCCGTAGAATTTCCAATGTTGGTGGTCATGGCAAGAGGAGGGAAAGATGACAAAAGCTCTTTTATCACTCCTGCAGAAGCCAAGAAAATCAGAAAACTGAAATTCAGCATCATATAACAAGTTTAGTATCACGATACAGATCTTTTGACAGAATGCACTGATTTGAGATCATATCAGAACAATGGTGATAAATCATGGCAGGAGTTCCATATTTGAAATAGCATTTAGCATATAAATTTGGTGCAATTAAACCTAGTAAAGCATAATCCATTGTAAAAGAGTAAAATTAAACGGTTACCGGCATGACCCTTCTTGGCAGCAATATGAAGAGCATCAAAACTGTTGTTCGCCTTGATTGCAGCCGCCTGCGTATCAGAAACCTTCAAAATCTCACAAACAACCTCAACATGTCCACTCTCTGCCGCAACATACAATGCAGTCTCTCCATCCTGGTTCTGCTTCGATACCAAGTCCTTCAACTGATTCTCTTTACACTCTGAAATGGTCCTCTCAGCAAGTGCAGCGTTGCCGGCTCTTGCCGCAAGATGGAGTTGTGTGTCACCACGCTTGCCGGAATTGTCCTTCGGCTTCTTCTCCCTAAAGCTCTGCAGCTTCTCAAGAGCAGCAATTCGAAAACTCTGTTGTTTCTCCATCTCCACAGATACAAATCCTCAAAACAAGGATCAAATCTTCTTTCTTTCTTTACTTCTATTCTTCTTTCTCTTCTTCTATCCAATCAACTCCATTCAAATGATGACATATTGTTCTTCTTGTCACTCTCTTTAAACTCTAACACAGATCCTTAAAAAAAAAAAAAATAAAAAATCTTTTTCAGTAAAAAAATCACCTTTTCTTCTAGGAAGCAATAATTCAACAACTCCAAAAACAATAATTCAGATTTCTCATAAAAGAAACCCAAACTTCTTCATGATTTCAAGCTCAGGAATAATCTTCCAATTCAACAAATCCACAAACTAGGGTATAGATTTCTTGGAATAAGAAATAAAAATCCCAACTTTTTCAGAATTTGAAGCTCAGTTTAACCCCCAAACACTAATTCACCTTCCCAAACCCTTAAACACAAACTAAACAAGATAAACTCTCCATCAAAACAACACCAAACACCAAACAATAATAAAAATTCATCAAAAACAATAACCCAACAAACACATACCTCAAAAAATCCAAACTTTATTGAAGATTGACAACAAGAAGAGAAGATAAGAACTCTGAAACAGTTAGAAGACCGTAAAAAGGAGTCCAACCAAGAGAGAACTCTTTGAAGAAAACCTTGCAGACTTTCGTGTGCAATTTAAAGAATGGATTGAGAGATGGATACATCTCCATGGACTCTAATGATTGTCACCATTTTCACTGCTTTCCTCCCACCTTCTTCCAAGAACGAGCAAAACGAGCTCTTTGGCTCAAAATTGAATAAAAAATTTGCTTGCATTCCCATCCTACTGCTTTCCTTTTTTTGTCTTTTTTTTTTCTCCATTTTTTTATTGCTTTAAATGAATTTCCAAAAACAATTAGATAAAGGGAAATTTGCAGATATACCCTTGCAAACAAAATTTTTATATCCCCTATAAAATGTGTAATTTATCAATTTACCCCTCCGAAAACAATTATGACTAAAAATTTGTATAAAAAATCTTGACTATTCTTTATCGGCACCAACAACCGTTTGGTCTATTAGTACTAGTTTCTTGACTAATTTTAACGTATTTATTTATTAAAATAACATTAGTTGGTTAGAAGATGATGATAATACCTTAATTAGAAAGGCGATAGAATATTAAAAAAAAAAAAAAACAAAGTGATGCTGATTTATGAGCAACTCCACTTGATCAAATTGCTTAAACAATACATCATCATATCATTCAAAATACTATAATAAATTATTACTTGGAGATTGAAACACAGTTAAATTTTTAATTATTAATTGATGGCTACTATAACTAATTTGACTCAAATTTTGGTTAATTTTATAATGATTTTAACAAGAGATTAATTAGTGTTTGTTATAGTGAGCGTTTTTTTTTTTTTAATTATCTAGATATATACACACACATGAGTTCTAGAGTTCATGATCTCATGTAATTGTTTTTAATTAACAATACGAAAAATTAAGCAAAGCGATATTGTCTTCTTATATCTATGAAATAATTATTTGTTCGATCATAGGACAAAAATAATTATTTTTTATCCCTTATCAAAAATACAAAATATCATACAAATATGGTAATGTATAATTACTTAGTCATTATTTTTGTGTGCCTCTTTATATGAAGCTTGAGGAGTTATAACTAAAAATTGGACAAAGTTAGTAGGAATGTTCAGAGGTAGAATTGGGCCCATTCATGGACATAGGGCTTGTTTCTTTGGTGGAGGCTTTCAAATTTATTTCTTTATTATTTATTTATTTATTGTCTTTATTAAACATTTTAAATTTGTATTTCTTATCTTTGTCTTTGGCTTTTTTAGATGTTTTTCCTTTAAAAACAGGAAGTTATATATGTATAAAAAATTTAAGTGCATTATTGGTCGCCATATTATGGTCTGTATTTTGATTTTTGCATGTTAAAAATGTGCATTATGATTTTTAATAATATTTAGGGTTTATCTTTATTATCACTTAAGAAAGAGCTCATATAGCATTATATTAAGATATTTGTATTTTTTTAATTAATGAATAATGAGGTAGATATTAAAAACTTATGCATTTGACTATTGTGTTTACAAAGTAATTTTTAATATTTGTATTTTTTTTAATTAATGAATAATGAGGTAGGTATTAAAAACTTATGCATTTGACTATTGTTTTTACAAAGTAATTTTTAATATATATATATATATATATATATAAGTAAGCCACTATTCATATTATTCATTTTGGGTGAATAATTTAATTTTCCAAACTCCTAAGACTCATGTGTATTACCACCATTGGACTATACAATATCAGGTTTTATAAATTTTTTTATTCATATTTCTTGTCTTTAAAAACATGAAATTATATATATCAATAAAATTACAAAGAAGTGCATAGAGCGAGGGATGTGTATGGATGAGGAAAAGGGGCATATATGTCTTTTTATGTATGAAAATCACTCTGAGTTTGATCAGTGACCTATATATAAAAATTAAAGAATTGTCAAGGTGCATATGTATGCATATATAAAATTATAATTTCTTTTACAGATATATATAAAATCAGAAATGGAGCTTTTCAACTTATGGTTTGTATACATTTTTCTATAAATAATAAAATATAAATGCGTATTTCTTTTTATTTTGATAGTTTATTCATTTAATACCTCAAATGCTCACTAGACCTTCGAAAAAAACAGACAAGAAAATTGTAGAGCTTCTGTCATAGAAAGCATATAAGGACCACCTTTGGACTAGAAGAACTCATTGTAGAAAACAAAATATCTAGAAAAGTTAATTTTCTCATAGCAAACAACTTTGATATTTAATTCTTATTCAAAAAGATCAAGCTCATCTTAACAGCACACTTGGAAGGCAGGTTCGCAACTCTGCAACTTGTCCCGGGAAAAAATTTTGGTGTAAGAAATTCAAGTCTCGAATTAAAGTCTAGTTGGACACATTAATGATAATGTATCCCGGTTATAGATATGGATTACTAACCCAAAAATCATATTAATTAAATAAGATAAATTCATGTTTCAAGAAAGAAAACAGTTAAGATAAAATTATGTGGAGGGAATAATAAGGATGGAAATAAAAATTTTAAATCTAAAAATTTATTTTTTAAATAATTATGAATTACAAATTAGAAAAGGAAGAACCTCTATAAATTTCTTTGCTACTCTAGCATTGTAACATTATCTTAATTAATGAATGTGATGAGGTAAATTTCATGTATTAATGATAAATTTTATGTTTTAGAAAAAGAAAACATTTAACATATGATTTTGTGGGTAGAATGGTAAGCAAATCAAAATTTTAAATTAATATATATATATATATATATATATATATATATATATATATATATATATATATATATATATATATAACGGTTAACATTATTCAATTTTGTAAACAAATTTTTTTTTAAATAGTACTATAAAGTATTAAATGGGGTGAAGAATATTTTTACAAACGGTTATACAATAAAAAAAAATTGGATAGAATAATAAATGTATGATATAACTAAATATTATTAATATTATTACAAATTAATTAAACAAGATTAAAACAATGAAGGATGTGGATAGAACAATAAGTGTATGATATAACTAAATATTAAAATATTTAAAAAAAATTTACGATTTTAGGGGTTTGAGAAACTCCTAATGGATGGCTAAGACCGGTCCTATATAAATATACTTTGTAGGATTATTTAAGAAAGACTTATTTTTATAAAATTAATTACTAGTATAAATTCCTCTGACTTTTTCTACTCTTTTTTAGATAAATAATTTTTCAAAATATTTACTTTTAAAAATAAATCTACTTTTAGATCGAACATGCTCATTTTTGCATGATGTTTTTTTCTTAAGCAGCAATATTTAAAATTAAGTGATATATATATAACATAAAAATTTCTTTTTTTTTCTCAAATATTCCAAGAGTATTTTGGTAATATTATATATAATCTCACTTTTTATTACCATTAAACCAAACATTAAATGATAACTTTCTTTTATTTACCTTACCCCAAACATAGTAAAGGTTGCCTCAACTCAACAAGATTACATCCCTACCGGTTGGCAAACTAACTTGGTCATACAAACCCTGTTGAACTCACACTTGACGTTGATGTGTTCACTCATGCATAGCCTGACAATCTCACCTGATCTCGCATGCCAAAACTTGAACCAATCCTGGCATCTCAGTATGAAAAAAAAAACTTTGAGAAAAATGAGGCTGAAAAAATAATTATAAAAAGTTTTAATTAAATTGACGGTGTAATAATGGATTAAAAGTACAAAAGTTTTAATTAAATTAAATCTCGAGAACCCTACATAGTGCAGTGGTTTCTCATTTTAACATAAGTTGGCAAAAGCAAGTTCGAAACCCCTCACACTTGATATTATAGAGTACTGTTCATTGAGATCAAATACTGTACACTAGGAGTCAGTATAGATCCCATAAAAAAAAACTATATTCTCCATTCTTCCAAAGTTTCATAGTAGGGGTATTTATAATTCTGAGGTTATTATTTCTTTATAATATTATTTTTGGTGCATACGGTAGGTTTTTAATACTCAAAAAGTTAATTTGCAGTATATGGTAAATCCCTAGTGAATGTTAAGCTACTATATACCTTCATATTTATCTTTAACTGGGTTAACCTTTGTCATCTATTCGTTAAAAAAAAAAAAAAAGTTTTTAAAGATGTATATCATATCCAACCGCCAAAAGCAAAGCACTTATGATGGCTATTTCTCAAATATTTTATAATTTAATAAAATATAAATGAGAATGGCCCCTCATGCGAATAAAAATCACCGAATCAAATGAAAACAATAATATTAATATTAAAGAATGTGATGGCCTTTTCTCAAATATTTTATAATTTAATAAAAGATTAATAAGGATGGCGTCTTATGAGAAAAAATATCACCAAATGAAAACAATAATAATATTATTAAATAATGTTATCATGTTATATTTATTTCACATGGCACATTCAATGTGTTTCTTTTTTATTTATTTATTTGATAACTAGAATGCCGTCCTTGATGTTGGCTTTTATTAAATTCAAGTATCATTCCTTTCTTTTCACGTTGTATTAATTGATACAAGACACAATTCCTGAGAATGCTCTGTTTTTCCAATAAATAATGGAAACGTTTATTTCCCATTTCTTATATATATATATATATAATATTTTCAAATGAAGAATAATTAGAAATCTAGTTACAAACATAAACAATTAAAATGGACAAAGTCAGTGGTTGTTACAAATAAATGCACGGGCAAGGTCGTGTGTTGAAGTATTCTGAACACAGGTACTGTTTATTGGGTTCGGATAAATCTCCGGTGGGAGATGATGTATTCTTCTTCTCCAGAGTTGTATTGCAATGGTCATTAAAATTACCTGTGATGCACCTCAGGAGGTTGTTAAACCACCGTAATTAGTACACCTCTGTGGCTGTTTGTCCCTTGACAATGTTTGTCGCTTTGATGAAAAAAAATCTCTAAACAAAAATGCTCTAAACTAAACTTGAATCAAATGATTTAAATTAATACATATAAATTTAGATAAATACAGAGTAATATGTTTATTAGCATAAAAAATTCATGTGATTTTTCTGGTTAATATTTTAATCTATTTAAAAACACAAATTTTGGTGACTTGTGTAAGAAAAAAAAAAGGTTTATGAATTATGATATTAATTTAAGTCTGTGAGTTAGCAAATTATCAAATTTATGCTTAAAAACATAATTTATAAGATGAATATTATTTGAGTCAAATATAATCCAAACGTATAAACTCATTTAATTAAGTTTATAAACAAAATCAACTTCATATTTGGAAATCAAAAACTATTTATCAAATCAATAATATTCAAGTCAAACATAATGAGAGCATAAACCGGTAAACACTCAATCAATCAAGTGACTTGAATCATGTTTTTTTTAATTACATCATGGTTTATGTATATATATAATTCAGTAAACTCCGGCATTGATTACTGAGTAAATCAATCTAATTTCCAAAATTAAGTGTTATTAACGTAATCCTTTACTGACTTATAGACTAAAGTTTGACTTAAACAACAAAGAATAAGAAGTAATTAAAAACCCAAAATTTCCAAAAAACAAAAAAACAAAACAAAAAGTCAAAGATAAACACCAAAGTTTTCTCATTAGATAAAATCACCATGATCAAATAATTCTCATGTTCTTATGTCATTAAAGTAATAAACAAAGAACAAGAAACAAGCTTCCTTGCTTTCATGAACCATTTCCTCAAAACATATCCCAAAATTCCATGGTGAAACTAAGTTTGTCTAACATTCAAACACATAATACAAGTTGTTGAAATCATGCTTCTCATTTAATTGGACACACATAACTTTTGATTCAAAGTAAATATAGATCCTTAAAAAACTTCTATTCTGAAAAGCTTTAACTTCACTTCAACTTACTCTCAATCAAAGTCCATTTTCTTCTTTGGATTAATTCTATGAACCAAACTTGTTTTCTTTTTTATTTTCCAACCTACTTGACCTCACCATGTGTTTCTTTCTTTTTTCTCTCACTTTGTTTTTCTTGTGGTTCTATGTTTCATAAAACAAAAAAGAAAAACATAAACAATTTCACACAAGTATACAATAATCCACTAGTTCTATAACTTCCACTTAAAGTGACTTCCTAACATGCCATCAACTCTACTTCCCTTTTTCAGTGCCAAAATCAAAGGACACCAAAGCCCACTTCCTCTCTTTCAAACTCTATATAAATACCACCCCTACCCATACATATCTAGACATAACTATCCATCTAGACACATATCTTCTCACCATGTACTACTACTCTCTTCTTCTTCTTCTTCACTTCATAATCATAGTCCCTCTAGTCCAATCAAGCTTCAACATTGTGTCATATGGAGCCAAACCAGATGGCCAAACAGACTCATCTGAATCACTTACGTCTGCATGGCATGCAGCATGCACGTCCACCTCATCATCATCAACAATCTACGTACCCGCCGGCACCTTCTTGCTCAAACCAGTCACCTTCAATGGCCCTTGCAATACCAACCACATCATCTTCCAAATTGATGGAACTTTCATTGCATCTTCATCTTACAGTTCTAAAACTCAAGAATGGATCATGTTCGAGCACGTCAACGGCGTCTCCATCTTCGGCGGTACCTTCGATGGCCGTGGTCAGTCCCTCTGGTCTTGCAAGAATTCCCATGGTGGCTGCCCCGACGGCGCCACGGTAAGTGTAGAAAACACAAGTGAACTACATTATAATTCGATCGAGTATATAAATACATGTGTATTAATTTCTTGTTTTGATAATTTTGAAGTCTTTGAAGTTCAGTAATTCCAAGAACATCATGATGAGTGGATTGTCATCGATGAACAGTGAGTTGTATCACATTGTGATTAATGGATGTGAAGGAGTGAAAGTCCAGGGAGTGAGGATCAATGCACCGGGGAACAGTCCTAATACTGATGGAATTCATGTTCAGATGTCTAATGATGTTACTATCACCAGCACCGGCATCAGGACCGGTGATGACTGCATCTCTATTGGCCCTGGAACTTCTAGTCTTTGGATTGAAGGCGTCTCTTGTGGCCCCGGCCATGGCATCAGGTAATTATTGTTAGGAAAAGAAGAACTTGAGACCTGTGAGTTATAACCTCTAATCTATATATAATCACTTGTGAGAAGAGAAAAAGAATAACCTGATGTATATATGATACTTTATGTAGAGTGTCAAACACAAAATAACTAGGTAATTATCTGCAAATATTTCAAACAATTATATCACTTGTTTTCAAGTCAAAAACACACTATACAAAAGAGTGCTTTTGAGGCGGTTTTCAAGTCCTATAAACGGTTTTAACCGCCTTTATAGCTATAGTGTTAGTTTTTTCACCGGTGTCTAAACTCTCATTTATTTACTCACATATACACATTTATATACATTTTTTGACAGTATTGGAAGCTTAGGGAAAGAGGATGAGGAGGATGGAGTGCAAAATGTCACAGTGAGAAACACAGTGTTTAAAGGATCACAAAATGGACTAAGAATCAAGACATGGGGAAGACCAAGCACTAGTTTTGTTAAGGACATTATGTTTGAGCATGCAACCATGCAGAATGTTCAGAACCCAATCATTATTAATCAGAATTACTGCCCTGGTGAACATCACTGCCCTGGTCAAGTAAGTGCCTTAATTATTTCTTTTTATTATTATTTACGTTGCATGCATGCATGCATTAATTAACTGTGATACCATATGTATTTGAATAGAATTCTGGGGTGAAAATAAGTGGAGTGACGTATAATGATATACAAGGATCATCTGCAACACAAGTAGCAGTGGATTTTGATTGTAGTGGGAGTAATCCATGCAGTGGAATTGGATTGGAAGACATAAAGCTCACTTATGGAAATAGCCCAGCCAAAGCTTCTTGCATTAATGCTGATGGTTCTGCCTCTGGCTTTGTTGTTCCACCAAGTTGTCTTTAATTTTCAGACTTAATTATGCATGTAGTATCATGTCTTAAGTTCATTTTGTTGAACTTTGAGATGTATTTTCCTTTTTCTTTTCTTTTTTTCAATTTTAATATGAGGCCACTAGAGTTTAACAAGATATATATATATATATATATATATATATATAGTTTGAAAGAGTATATATCATGCATATAAAGTAATATGGAAATTAAAGAGATGGAAGTCAACTAATTCAAATCATCCAAAATTAACGGAGAAAAGGTGAGAAGAGATGATGTTTGTCATATGACTTTGTGTATGTTTAGACACTGATTTCAACAAAGGAAGAACCTCATGGTTTCTGAAAAATAATGTATATGTTTTTTAGTTTTAGAATTGAAACATTACTATTTTTATATGTTTTTATGTTGATTTTCTTCTTATAAATTATAAAATTTATAATGTTTTCCATGTCATTAGAAAAGAAAGAATTTTAATTAAAAAAATATAAAAAAAATCAATTACCTTTTAACTGTCAATACGAAAAATTTGCTCTTAACTTCTCTAATAACCAACAAAACCCATATTTAATTTTTAATCTATTTATAAATTTAAAAAAAAAATTATCACTGCATATATATATGATATATGCTTTTATCACATTAGACCTTGTCTATTAATAAAAAGAAAAAAAGAAAAAAAAAAAAAAAGGAGACCTTGTCTAACACAAGTGAGTTCTCACTCGTTATGATTATACTGAAGAAACTCACTTCAAAATTATTACTTGGTCATTTTAATTAGTTAATTACTTGGTCATGCATAAGATTACCTGGACTTTGGTGAGCTCTCCAATGTACATATATGTATAGGATATATTTTTACAAATTTGAGGTTTGGAAACTTATTTTGAAATTTAATAAGAAATTGCATGTATATATTTTTCTCATTAAAAAGCAGATAATATAAAAAAAAGAGAGGAAAATTCTCCAATGTATCCATTAAAACAGAATCCTTAAATATCTATGACTTTATGGAATATTTTATTTTATTTGTTTTATAGACCACCTCTTCCACATATAGCTCCGTGCATGATAATATATATTGGCCGCACTAAAATTGATGGGAATTTAACTGAAATTTAACTGAAACCAAAACCATAGACTCTAGATAAATAGATAAAATAAAAAATTGCAGCCATATATATATATATATATATATATATATATATATATACAATTTTTTCACATGATTTATATAAACGTGGTAGGTAGCTACCTCTTGGTCGACTAGTACTGTACATATCATTTGTGTAAAGTCTTTTGATCCAGTATAGTGTTGATTCTCCTATGTATAATATTCATGTTCGGCTAAAAATTGTAAGTTCAAACCTCAGCTCACACAAGATAAGATCACATATATATGTGAAGTGTTAACTCCATTTCATATTTGTGCATGCTATAAACGTGGCTTGCCCACATTTGAAAAAAAAATACCCATAATTATTCATAATATATCAATCTCTCTAATTAAGCATCAAAATTATGAAGATGATTAGCGATTAACTTCTAAAATGAACCGTTATAATTAAAAAATATATATTAATCAACCTAAATATTTTTATTTAAAAAAAATAAATTTTATTTATATATTCTATAGTTTATTAATTTAAAAAAAAAAGTAATGCTATACATTCCTATCAGACTTCTCAAACTACTAAACCGATGAGATGGCGACTAATGTGGTGCCCAACTACTTCAAATAATCTCTTTTCTACTAAGCAACATTTAAAAAAATAAATAAATAAAATAAGATAGGTCGGACGAAATGAAACTCTAAACCTATTCCTCTCGCCAGGCTCCCGGTCCCCCTTTCGCCATTGCCGTTCCGGTCCCGGCTCACCCTCACGTCGTTGCTGTTCCGACTAAGGTTGTCATTCTTTAATATATATTTTTTTAAATGAAAAACTAGAAAATAAAATGAGAAAATAATTGTCCACGTGTATGATGATCTGGCATTTAAAAAGTCAAAGTATTTAATCAAGAATGAGTAAGTATTACTACACGAATCCCAATGCATCCATATCACCAACGATACCAACGGTACAATTTCCCGTTTCCCAATTTCCCGTTTCCCAAGCCCCTTACCGTCTCCCGTTTCCCATCTACCATTCTAAGCTGCAGTTACTCTTCTTCTTCTCTACCAGACTGCCACCCCAACCACCACTTCTTCTTCTCTTCTTCTTCTTCTTCTTCTTCTTCTTAGCTAATGGAAGTGGTTAGGAACAAGCAGGTGGTGCTCAAATGGTTTGTAGTTGGGGCTCCAACTGAGAAGGACATGGAAGTGAGGGAAGGGAAGGCTGAGCTGAAAGTTCCTCAAGGATGTGGTGGGGTTCTTGTGAAGAATCTTTACCTTTCTTGTGATCCTTACATGAGGGCTAGAATGAGGGACAATTCCTCTTCTTACATCCCTCCCTTTCAGCCTGGTTCGGTAATTTGCTTCATCTCTGTTTTTGCGCATTCTTGGTGTTTGTTGAAATGTCTATGATTTTGTTTGTTTTGTTTTGTTTTGTTTTTTATGGTGTTGTGATTATGGGTGCTTGGTTTTTTTTTTTTTTTTGCATGAGATGAACAATGTGGAATCATTGTTGTTTTAGGATTTATGAATCTCTTTTTAATGTCTGTTGGGTGTTGTTGTGTGTGAAATTGGAGGTGTTATGGCATGATCTTTTGGTTATTTGTTGTTGTGGTTTGTTTCTTGATTTTTTTTTATTTTGGTGAATTATTTCTTTAGATAGATAGTTTTGATGGAAAGTTTCAATTTTTTAGATTTTTTAGTGTGAAAGGAGAAGTTGGAGTTTTGTTTTTTCTTGAAATGAGGCTCTTTTATTGAAGAAGCTGTAGTTGTTTTTGTGTTCCTTGGATTTCTGAATCTCTTTTCAATGTCTTTTTGATGCTTGCCAAAATGTATAATGCCTTGTTGGTAGCTCATGAGTTTGATTTGTGGCTTGTCTGCATTTCTCAAAGACAAAATTGAAAATGAAAGTGTGATGAAGCACTTGTGGTTTAATCTTAGAACATTGAGTTCCTGATGTGTTTGTAAATTCTCCCCTTTTAGATAGATATGATGGACAATTTTGAATCCTTTTAGTGCTCTGTTCTTTGGCTCTTTGATAATGATGAGATGTTAGTTGCCTGCTTGTAAGCCTAGTTGCAAGTGAAACAAAAGTTTTTAAAGCTTAGCTTTTTTGGTTTTTTCAGCTCTATTTGTTATTTATAAAGAATATTTCTTGAAAAATATTGGGAATAATTTTCCTTGGTCTCGGCATTGATGATGAGATGTTGTGGTTTAGTTGTAGACTTAGTTTGTATTGTTTATTTAGTGAAATATAAATTTTAGATGTCTATTTTCAAATGATGTCTTCTTAGCAAAAGCATAATGAATTGAAAAATAAATAAATATGTTGGAAGTGTACCATGTTTATCTATGCCTCAGTAGGGAAAAAAAAAAGTCACTGTACTTTTGCTCTTGAACATACTCTGCTAGTTGTTCTAGAATGCCTGCATTGTTTAAGTCTTAGATTTATGCTTTACATTGTCTTACACTTGAAAATCACTTGAATCTTTACCTACTTTCAACTTGCACAGTTTGTCATAAGTTTTATGACCACAATAACTCGATTTTCCATGTCATTGGCTTGTGGTCACTCCCATTTTGATCAGGAGTTTGAATGATCAAAATTGGATCTATTGAACTTTATATTAGTCATGTTTCTTTATATATATACACATATATTTTTGTAATGCAGGTCATAGAAGGTTTTGGAGTAGCAAAAGTTATTGATTCAGACAACGAAAATTTCAGCATTGGTGATTACATCTCAGGAATGACTGGTTGGGAAGAGTACAGCTTGATTACAAGGGTTGAACATATTAAGAAGATTGAAAAGGATGATATCCCTCTTTCATTTCACGTGGGACTCCTCGGTGAGATAAACTTCTTCCATTTTATTTCATTGTCATTATATTCTTATCTAAATCCTATCAAGCTCATACTGAACGAGATTTTTTAAATGCTTTGTAGATCCTGGGTGTTATTGTCAGTAATGCTGAGTGAATTAGAACTTATCTTGAACACTCATATAAATGATTACTACATTTGTTTTGCAGGTATGCCTGGATTCACAGCTTATGCCGGATTTTACGAGGTCTGTGCTCCAAAGAAAGGTGATTATGTTTTCATCTCTGCAGCATCTGGAGCAGTTGGCCAACTTGTTGGGCAGCTTGCAAAGATACATGGCTGCTATGTTGTTGGAAGTGCTGGCTCAAAGCAGAAGGTCTATGTCAGCCAAGTTAACTTGCATCCTCTGCCTTCATTTATCGACTTTGATCGATGTTCACAACATGTTCACAAATTATGTAGGTTGATCTTCTGAAGCACAAACTAGGATTTGATGATGCTTTCAATTACAAAGACGAGACTGATTTAAGTGCTGCCTTACAAAGGTTCGTATTAAAATACGAAATTGTTAGTGGTGTAGATACATAAGATAACATCACAATATACTTAAGGCATAGTGATTCAACCTCAGGTATTTTCCCAAAGGTATCGACATATACTTTGACAATGTTGGCGGTAAAATGCTTGATGCAGCACTCCTTAACATGAGGTTGCATGGCCGTGTCGCGGTGTGCGGAATGGTGTCATTGCATTCCTACACCGATACGGATGGAATACATAACTTGTTTACATTGGTACAAAAGCGAATACGTATGGAAGGATTTCTTCAGAGTGATTACTTGCACTTGTTTCCGAATTTTGTGGAATGTGTTGCGAATTACTATCGACAAGGCAAGATTGTCTACTTAGAGGACATAAAGGAAGGTCTCGAGAACGCGCCAGCGGCCTTTGTCGGATTGTTCACCGGAAAAAATGTAGGAAAACAAGTTGTATGCGTTGCAAAAGATTGAGTTGTAGTTCTTGCAATCTTCTCATGTATTGATCATTGTTGTAAGTTTGTTTCAAATGGTGGAATTGTAATTGTCTCACTATTAAGGCAAAAATAAAGAGCTCTTGTGCTATGTATGTTTATGGTTCTTCTATGTTTATTTGGTAGCATTAATTATTAATGGTTTTTGTTATATATATATATATTTTTTGGAAATGGTGATATTCTGTTTTGTATTATTATATATATCAATATTAGATTAAATAGCATTTTTGCCAAAAAGGCTTTTATTTCAGTGGCACAGTCCCACTATGAAAGGCCCACTATGAAAGATATATGTTGCAGGATGCTCATTTCATGTTTTGGGCTTGTCACATTTTGTAAAAATAATAGTAGGATTTCCAATGGCTCCTCCGTTCTGATAAACAATAATAATCATACGTAATGCTGAACTGTTCAATCATCATCGCAACAATAACATAATGAATCTCAGCTGTTTAAATTAATTTACACCCCCTCGTGTAAAAATTTGATCTCAACTGTTCAACTTGAATTGCACCCCCACCGCGATCCTATACAATATACCTATTATTTTTTTTTTACCATTTTCCAGCCTCTCTCTTCACCCTTCTTTCTTTTTTTATTTTTATTTTATCTGTGAATGCTCTAAGAATGTCCGCATAAAACAGTCGACTATATAATATATATATATTAGTAAAGGACAATAGGTAACAAAGAGATTAATTATTTTTGTATATTTATGATTATATTCCATAATGTTAACGTGGGTTTTTAGATTTCTGGAAATTGGAAAAAGAAAAAAGTGTCTAAATTAAATGAAATTATAAACAGTGAAGCATGTGGATGTGGGAACATGCCTTTTTTTCTAAGGATTGAACAACTTTATTTTCATTTATTTATTCGTTTATCATGTGAAACAAAACCCTCAGTTATCTTCTGGTTTGATTGGCCCTTATTTGACTAGGTCTTGGCTTGATTTTTATATAGTTTTAAATTTAAAAAATTTGAAACATATGGGAAAAAAAATTTAATGCCTACACTTTTTTAATATAAATACTACTCCATTTCAAGGAAATTGATTCATTGACTGGAATTTGATGCTCTGCTTCGTTACTTCATTGACTAAAAAAAATTATATAATTTTTTTTATATATAAATATCTCCTTGTAAAATATCATAATTCCATCAAACATATATTTCTCACTTTAATAACATCCTCCCACTACTAAGAATTTTCATTTCAGAAATTTAATTTTTACCTTTTCTTGAAAAAAAATCTGATATTTACATTATATATATATATATATGTTCACCCCAAGACATACTTAAATAAGAACTATTATATTTACACCTATAGTTCTAAAAAAATTTAAAATTTGCCTAGAATTTTGAAAAATAAATTTACTTGCCCACTTTAATCAATTGTCGTCCATTAAATAAATTGGTAAAAATTAGTTCTTATCTTAAATTTATAAAAAAATTATATCAAATTTTTCAAAATTATTTCCATTTGAAAATCAATCACGATTTCATTATTTTTTTTATAATTTAATTGCACCTTTTATTTTGTATAAAAATAATGTTTTAGTTTTTCAAATAGTATTATAACATGAAGGAGAATATTAAAGATAAAGTTGTAAAATTAAAAAAAAAAACTATTTAATGTTTTACATATTTTTTACATAGATATATAAAAAAACTAAAAAAACTTATGAAATGGGACAAGTAAAAAACGAAAATTTTTAAAAATAGCATTAATGTTCACAGAATTTATATGTAAATTAAATATATGGGGGTATGAAATATGCATCTCTACCTTTAGTCAATAGCCTTTAGGTCAATTGGCATCAAATCCCTTATATAGGGCGTTTGTCTCGAATGTCGAGCGTTGCTTTATCCGGGTTTAATCCTCACTATGCGTAAGGTGAAGGCATGGTTTGGCTGTGAGCATTGCTCCTCCACGTGCATGCTCTTGATTAGGTGTTTGTCGCCCTTCAAAAAAAAAAAAAAAAAAAAAAAAACCTTTATATCTATATATACAAAAATTTTCCAAGCAATTAATGAAGAAGGGTAAATATGTAAATTTGAATGCCCTAATTGAAATCATCTGTCCAATGAGGCTGCTAAATACTCCACTATATTTTTCAAGTAAATTGCAAGTCAATTGAGTATTTATTGACCAGTGGATTTCCATCTGCACCGAAAAGAGTGTCAATAAATAGAAACCTTGAGTTTTGATTGGCTATGACTATGATTTGTTAGCTTTGTCCCAGAAGTCTGGTTTTGAGGTTACTTTTTCGGGTTCCGATTGATACCTCGGTTCTTCGCTAATGGGGAAGTGGGAACGATTCTAAGAGCTCGAGAAGTCTTTGGTCATGTCCCCATTTGCTAGTCTTCGTTGATCTCTGCGTCAAAATTGGACCTTTTTTAGGGTTAGGGTTTCTTTGGGAGTGGCTTAGATCATGCTCTGAAGCTGCTTGTGTTTTTGCTGGTGAGTTTTCAGGTATCTTTTTGCCATTTTTATTTGAGAAATTCCTGAAATTTTGGATTTTTGGTTTGATGTTGTGGTGATGTTTGGTTCTTGTTTTATGGATCAAGTTGATATATTGCTTGGTGGTGGCTTGCATTTCTTGGGTTTTGGTGAGGATTCTTTGATGATTGGAGATTAATTTTTTTTTTTTTTCTGGCTGAGGGTTTTGAGAGGATTAGAATTTTATGTTCTTCAATTTGAAGAAAAATTGTTTAATTTTGGTATTATTTTTTTCATTTATGTGGATTGGAGGATGAGAATAATTCGTGTGCTGGGGGAAATTGGTGGTATATCAAATGTGAGAGAGCTTTGAGATTATTGGTGATTCAATTCTTGATCTTTTCATATTCTTTTTTCTGAGATGATTTGATGCAGAGTTAGCTTTCAAATGGAGAGGACTTGGAGTTCATGGATTGATTTGGTGGATTATTTCTAAAATTTTATTTATTGTGTGTGTGTGTTTTTTGTTGAGGTTTTGATTGTTGCTTTACTTTGAATGTTACAACTGCTTGCTCTCTTTGAATACTACATCGGACCATTGAGTTGATATCTTTAGAGTTATTTGCATCCATTTGTTTCTTGGTTGTACTTTTAGTCTCAATAATATCCCTTACTAATTTAGCTTCACTTATATTGTGTTGCGATTTGCGATGGAGATCAAGATAAAGAAAAATAAAGAAGAAGGAAGTTGTTTTGTGTTTGATTGAATGAGGAAAATAGGACACATGAGCTAACTGAAGAACACTAAACATATTTGTGTTTTATGTTAAAGAATGTAAGATTTGAGATTGAATAGAAGTTGATGGATTTCATTGTTGTTGTGCTGATCAAAGTTTTGTTGCTTCCTCCAACTTGAAAAACATCTTTAGTAATCAAACTAAATTATCATTCTGAGAATTTTTAGTTTTTGATTTCTTCCCGTCTTTGTTGAAATATAGGAGGTTGGAACCAGTGAATTCTTTCTATTTTTATGTTTTTGTTTGTTCATAGCAATTCAATTCAAGGGTTAACTTCTCATTTTGTTTTTATTTATCCAACAAAAATCTAACAGTATGTTTTTAAACAGGATGTAGAGAAGTGTAAATGAAAATTTTCGTTACTATTTGCTATATTATGGAATAATATTTAAATTGTAAGGATTTCTTTGATGATTTGGCATTTAAATAATATGCACACTGTCTATTTCTGTTTTCTAACTGAGCCATTCTTTGTGTAGGTGAACTTGTATCGAGAAAAAAATAATGAATCATAGATACACCTTGCAGTCAGTTTGCTAACAGAAAACTTTGTTTCGAGAAAAAATTGACAACAATTTCTTTTTCCATGTCGAGAGCGATGGCGAGCAAAGTTCTTGTTATGGTTTTCTCTGTTGTTGTGTTGTTTCTGATTAGGGCATGTCATGGGACGGAGACTGACCTTCTATGTTTGAAGCTTGTGCAAAGCTCAGTTAGGGATCCCGCTAACAACCTTGCGTGGGTCTTCGACAACAGAACTGAGGGATCTATATGCAAATTGAATGGAGTAGAGTGTTGGCATCCTGATGAAAACCGGGTACTTAACCTGCGGCTTTCAAACATGGGTCTTGAAGGTAATTTTCCGAATGGTCTCGAGAACTGCTCAAGCATGACTGGACTGGATCTTTCGAACAACAACTTCTCTGGACAGATACCAACTGATATTGATCAAAAGCTTAAGTTTGTGACTAGTCTCGATCTCTCTTATAATAAGTTCTCGGGTGTAATTCCAGTGAGCCTGTCCAACTGCAGCTATTTGAATCTACTGAATCTTCAACATAATAACCTGAGTGGGCCGATTCCTTGGCAATTGAGTCGTTTGAATCGGCTTTCAACACTCAATGTTGCTGATAATTCTTTGTCTGGGGAGATTCCTTTATTTGTGAACAATATTTCAACTCATGATGTGGGAAACAATCCAGGACTTTGTGGGAATCCTTTAGCTGCTTGTCAAGCATCTCAAAAGAAAAGTAGCAGTGGAGTAATAATTGGAGCAGCTATTGGCGGATTGTTGTTTGCAATTCTTGTCATTGGAGTTATCTTCTTCTTCTTTTGCCGGAAGGTTGCTATCAAAAGAAAGCAAAAGGAAGTCGAAGAAAACATATGGGCCAAGAATATTAAGGGTGGCAAAACAATCAAGGTAGTTGAATCTTTTTCTCTCTTATACAGTGCACAATTTGCTAGTTTAATTTTGTATCTGAGTTTTATTAGGACTAACAAAATGTCGTAAAATTCAGGTTTCCATGTTTGAAAAGTCAGTTTCAAAGATGAAATTCAGTGACCTTATGAAAGCAACCAATGAGTTTAGCAAGGAGAACATCATCGGCACTGGGAGAACAGGCACTATTTACAGGGCAGTGCTTCCTGAAGGTTCCGTTTACGCTGTCAAGCGGTTGCTGGAGACAAAACATTCTGAGAAGCAGTTCATTTCTGAAATGGCAACACTCGGAAGTGTTAAGCATCAAAACTTGGTTCCGCTTTTGGGTTTTTGCATTGCCAAGAACGAAAGGTTGTTGGTCTACAAAGACATGCCCAATGGAACTCTCCATGATCAGCTACACAAAGGAGACATCGAAAGGCCAGTTATGGAGTGGCCGATGAGGCTGAGAATCAGTATTGGAGCAGCAAAAGGCCTTGCGTGGCTTCACCACAGTTGCAATCCACGCATTATTCATCGGAACATAAGTTCCAAGTGCATTCTATTGGACGAGGACTTCGAACCCAAGATATCGAACTTTGGTCTCGCAAGGCTTATGAATCCAATCGACACCCACCTCAGCACTTTCGTGAATGGTGAATTCGGTGACTTAGGCTACGTAGCTCCTGAGTACACCCGAACTCTTGTGGCCACTCCAAAAGGAGATGTCTACAGCTTCGGTGTGGTGTTACTTGAACTGGTCACTGGTGAAAAACCGACGCACGTCTCTAAGGCTCCAGAAGACTTCAAAGGCAGTTTGGTGGAATGGATACAATACTTATCGGAAAACTCACTTCTTCCTAATGCCATCGATACATCTTTAATCGGAAAGGAACATGATACTGAGCTTCTCCAATTTCTGAAAGTTGCTTGCTCATGTGTTCTATCTGCTCCAAAGGAGAGGCCGAGCATGTTCGAGGTGTACCAGTTTGTGAGAGCCATTGGTGAGCATTATCATTTTACTGCCGACGATGATATATACCTGCAACCTGAGAGTACTGAAGCTGATTATCTCGATGAACTTATCGTCGCACAGTAACTAGTAAATTCAGTAAAATCACTGATCCATATAGCTAGAGCCGTAACCCGGCCATATATATATATATGCGCAATAGATATTATTCTCTGTATATCATGAGGTGTATAAGTTATTACTCAAGGATGTCTGTCTGTATACTTTGGTATATCGAATTCGGTATTTTATCTGATGTTTGGTTGTAAGTTATTGCTTGGTTATATTTGGTATAAATCTAAGAAATCTATTGAAGATTAATATTGCTAACACTGTGATTTTTTTATTATTATTATTAGTAATGCAGCCATTTTTGTTCATGCTATTCATTCTCAGAATCGTTGTATGGTGTGAATGTTTGAAATGTATGTAATTGTTTTCTTTGAATCTGATTAGATTTAATCACTGAAAATAATTTATAACAATCTTGAATGGGTCATTACTTAGACCCAGTCCAAGTCAAATTTTTTTCCCTAGCTGTTATTATATAAAAAAAATGCTGTATTGTTTTTACATATATGCCCTTGTACAACTTTGAAATTACACATATACCTTATATATATCTCTCTCTCCTACTCCCCTGGTCAACTATTGTTGAGGATGCAAATAAAATAATTGGATGGTTAAATATAGTTTTCAAATATAAATTTATTTTATAAATGGTTATGATTTGAAATGCAAATAGAAGTGTCAACCATTGGATAGTCCAATGGTATAACACCAAAGTATAAAAAAGGGAGGTTCAAATCCTTCTCCCGGCAGTACTGTTTCTCCATATTATTTATACACTGTTCATATACTATTTATGTATTGTATATTCAGATCCAGTACCATTCTTAAATCTCTTGAGTGGGGGGCGCTTATCACCTATTAATAAAAAAAAAATGCAAATAAAAGTACAAAACTAAACATGTAAGTGTCACGTATTTGAAATATATAAATAAGTTCGTTAAATGATAAATGATGTTTCATTTATATATTTTATCCATTATTAAACAAAAACAGTTGGTTAAATAGACAGGAAAATAAACATATATGAAGAAAAAAAAACTTTATATAATTTAAGTTTGTGATCAAGGTGAGAATGACGCGATTAGAAAACGGGCCGAGTCAATCTGGGCCCGCAACATACTGAGCCCGCCTCAAGCCCGTGTTGTGTAAGCGCGTTTGACACCATGATTTGCTTGTACAACAATTTAATTGTGATTTTTTTAGTTATTTATTATTTGCTTAACCCAATCATCTTGATAATCACTTTGAGATTATTAAAAATAAAATAAAAACCAAAGTTTAATTTTCAAAAAAGTTGACTCCAATTAACTAACAAACACAACGAGTGGATGGCACATCATGACTTATTATACACAATTTAATTAATTAACCAATTTCCGGTCCAATTAATGAATAGTGAGAGTCAAATTACGGGGAATATATTTTAAGAGTGTGAGTAATGATTGTATATAGCCATATGTATATAGACTCTACCCTCATTTATTTCGTCCAGATTTATGCATGTCTCTGTTTTGTTTTTTAATAGCTCAGCTGGTTATCTCGGTAAAAAAATAAAAAATAAAAAAATAACTAATTGAAAAAAATTCAAAAAAATTTTTTTCCCTCAAAATAACAGGAACTTTTCTGCAGTAAAACTAAAAGCACAGGGACTTAAATAGAAAAACATTTCTCAAAATAACAGGGACTGCTCGGCAATGAAACCAAAACGAGGGACGTAATGAATAAACCCATAAAACAAGGACTTAAAATGAACCAACCTTCTCTCAAAATATAAGGGATGTTTCCATAATCAAATCATAAAACAGGACTTAAATGAAGAATATTTTTATATTTCTCAAATGTTAACAACTGTTCTACAATAATAATATAAAACAGGGACTCAAATGAAAAAACATTTACCCGCTCCCGCGAAAACAGGGTCCAAGCTCGCTTCCATCCCTAAATTCCCGCGCTCCTCTCCTTCTCCTCCATCCCAAACCAAACCCTAGATTCAATCCCTTGATCTCCTTATCCTCCGTGGCCGGCGATTCCAATCGGGGCCATTGGAGCTCTCGATCCCACGAATGTGAGCGATTTCTTGGAATTCCCCACCCTCTCGATCCCCATCACCAATCGCATCCATGGCGGCCGCTGTGCCGCCGACCTCCGATCTCTCAAGGCAGTTCTCCATGGGATCTATCGAGAAGAAAGGTGAGATCCCTACTCGCCGCAATCTCTCCTTCGATATCAAGCTCTTGTGCTCCTCTAGATTCACCTTTGGCCGGCAATCGTCGCTCGATCCCCAACGCCGGAGTAACCGCTGTCTAGATGAGCTCACTGTGCCTGAGAACCTCGATTGTACGATGCAACTTCTGTTCTTGGCTTGCCAAGGGGATGTGCGTGGTGTGGAGGAGCTCCTTCAGGAGGGGGTTGATGTGAATAGCATTGATCTTGATGGGCGGACTGCGCTGCATATTGCGGCTTGCGAAGGGCATTTGGAGGTCGTCAGGTTGTTGGTTCGGTGGAGAGCTAACATTGATGCCAGAGATCGGTGGGGAAGCACGGTGAGATCTGTCTTTGGTTTGCTTTCCTTTCTGTCCATCAATTTATATGATGAAAAATTGTGTTTAGTGTTTAAGAATAGAAGGAGATGCTCAATATCTTATATTTTTGAATAATTTACGATCAGTAATCTTGAACAATTGATTAAATTTGTCAAATTTGCTTCAACCTTCAAGTCATTTACTGTGCACTATACTTTAAGATAAGCTCATAGATCAAATTTAAGGAGAAAAGGTGGAGGGGCATCATTTGGTGTTAGCTTAAAGGTGTTGTTGTTGATGGAGAGTTTTATTTTAGAAAATAGGTTAAGAATTTTTAGACGATGTGATGGAGGAAGGCATAAAATATCTCTATGTATATTAGTATATTGAATTTGCAAAATTCCTTTGTTCTATTTCTGACCTTTTGCATGAGTTTTCTTATATGAATGTTGCCATGGCAGGCAGTGGGTGATGCAAAGCACTATGGCCATGCTGATGTTTATAGTTTCTTGAAAGCTAAAGGGGCCAAACTTACGGTATGATGTTGGTTCTCTTATGGAGTTCAGAGAGAAGAATTAGTTTCTGAATTTTGGTTATGAATTTGCCATGTTTTTTCCATAGAGAACCAGGAAAACACCTATGATGGTATCAAATCCGCAAGAAATCCCTGAATATGAACTGAATCCAAAAGATTTTCATTTTCGACGGGGTGAGGAGATATTAAAGGTATGTCCACTTCCATTCTACAATGTAGGGTTTTTGTATAAAGTGAAGAACTGATATTTGTGCAGTTAATTGTAACTAATGAAATGCGCATATTAGTCCTTCTTTGTGGTTTTTTATTGTGTCTTGTACAGTAACTCAAGTAAATTGATTTTTTTTTTATTTTAAAAAAATAAAATTCACTTCTATTGATTTGGCAGGGCACTTACCAAGTGGCTAAGTGGAATGGAACAAAAGTCTCAGTGAAAATACTTGACAAGGAAAGCTATTCAAATCCAGATAGCATGTATGTGTTCATCTTGTCATTTTCCTGTGATTATACAACTCTTGTCATTCTTCGCTGTGTAAAGTTTAGCCTGCCAATCTTGTGGCTGGTATGGCCCAAATTAATAACATTAGTGCAAGAAGTCTTTTAACTTTAGTTGTATATCTCAAATAGACATAGTTTTCTCACCCAAGAATTGTAAATGACCCTGCTGCAACTACATGCTGTGAATATGTGAATTTGGATGAGTTCTTCTATCATTATGAACCCATATTCCCGACTCTGTATTATATTTTCCTAAATCTTTGGATACATGAATTCCTTAATTTTTTAAGTCAAGCTACAATTAACCACGGCTTTCATTGTGCCCCTTTTTGGCTGAATGAATATATCTGATAACAAATGCTCAGCAAGTTTTGATATGTCATATTCCTTAATCAGCTTTATGGATTTCTGTTTCATACAGAGAAGCTTTCAAGCATGAGTTAACTCTGTTGGAAAAAGTCCGTCATCCTAATGTGGTTCAATTTGTTGGAGCTGTTACACAAAATGTGCCTATGATGATTGTTTTAGATTACCATCCAAATGTAAGTAATTTATCAGCGTATCCAGTTTAATTCTTCTAGTGTCTTGTCCAATTTATATTTTATGCTTCCAACATCTGATAAATTAGTTCACCATTTACTGTTTATGTTTAAAGTTACCATTTTCTTTTTTTCTTTTTAAATAAAGTGCATAAACCATAATTTATTGAAAAAGCAGGCGTACAACCGTGAGGAAAGGCAATTGGGTACTATAGATGGCATATTCAGTTGTACCATTTTGTAATATACTCGATTACTCCAATAAATAAAGTGTGGTAGTTTTCAAGTGGTACTATTTAGATAGTTGCCTGACCTGCAAACTTTTTTTTCTATTCCTTTTCTGTTGAAATCAGGGTGATCTTTGGAGTTATCTTCAAAAGAAAGGTCGTCTAAAGCCTCATAAAGCTCTTAGATTCGCTCTGGATATTGCAAGGCATGTTTTTATTTTACTTGAATGTTTTGTGGCAATATTCCCAATGAAATGGCCAAGAAAATCTTTGTTGTGGAAAGTTTGGTTTCACTCTATTAAACCACACTCCTATTCTACCTCGGAGGAGAATTAGTGTTTGTGCTTCTACACTATATTGATGATGATGCTCACAAATGATTTCACTTCTACGGGGATTGCTTTACTTAGAGTTCACTAATTATTGATTGAAATCTATCAAAAAATAGTAACAAGTTAATAAGTTTTATGAGAGATTAGTTAGGGCTTGTTAACATTAAATCGAATGTTTCCATTATGTTCACTTCCAAACTTTGAATTTGAATAGGTAACATATTAGATGTCCTATTTACTGTACTGAAGTTCCAATTGTCATCCATTTCACAACACCTTTTAATTAAAGAGCGTCTGTTTTATCTTCTGGATTACCCGTATGAAAGCAATGGTTTATTATTCTTATTCAGGGGCATGAATTATCTCCATGAATGTAAACCAGACCCAATCATCCATTGTGATCTGAGGCCAAAGTAAGATCACCTAATCACATTAATTGATTTCTTTACAAAAATAATGGATTTCAAGAGTCATACATTCATGCACTTCTTTAACTATTCCAAGTCTGGGTAAGGTGCCAGAAATATTTTGCTGGATTTCGGGTTCCAGTTGAAGGTGGCTGGCTTTGGTTCGACAAACATTACGCATTTGTCCTCAGGCAAAGCAAAACTAGCTCATCCCATGGCTCAAATTGATAATCAAAGTAAGTTGCTTTGGTAGGCAGATAGGCCTTTTTTCTCCAATCTTCATTGAATATTTTTTATATTTTCATAGTTAACCCAACCATGTTTTCCAATCATTATAGAAACTTATGATAGAAGGTTTATGTTTCTTAACAGATAAAGATTGTAGCTTCTAAGTCAATCAGTCTTCTCATATTTCCATTTAGATATTTTTATTAAGTGAATTGTATAATATTGTGGATGTATATCTAACGTTCCATATCATGAATGAGGTTTGTCTCATCCCATTGGTTTCAGTTTCAAAAGGCTTCCATGCATGTATTGAACTTATTTTCTGCACTGGGCATTCTAGAAACGATTTGTTATAAATAATCACTTACATCTGTACATGATTTCTTGTATAGTCATTCATGATTATTATGTGTAATTTGGGCTTTTTGAATTATGTTCAGCATATTGATTACTGGTCCATTGTCCTAGTTCACCTTTGCTCAAATATTCATGAGTTATTTCTTTCCTGTTTTACCAAGGCATTTTCTCGGTCTGGCATCATTTCAAAGTTTAGATAGGGAACAGCTATGCCTAACTCTTTCTTCATTTATTTCACTATATGTTGAAAAGCTTTCGTTGTGTATTCAATGTTCTGTAGTTGGATGGAATTTTACATTATCACTTATTGCTTTGTTAAATTTTGTTCTCGGGATTTTTCCATGCTAGGTTGTTACATGGCACCTGAGGTTTACAGAAATGAAATATTTGACAGAAGTGTTGATGCATTCTCATTCGGTCTCATTCTATATGAGGTTTGTCAAAAATGCTATGCATCCTCTTTTGTCTATAAATTGCAATCTAGAAACTCTGTTTCTTACTATTTATTTATTTATTTACTGCAATTTTAGATGATTGAAGGAGGGCCGGTATTCCATCCAAAGCCTCCAGAAGAGGCAGCTAAAATGATATGCTTGGAAGGAATGAGACCAACATTGAAGAGCAAATCCAAAAATTATCCACTAGAACTGAAGGAGTAAGTACTTTCATAGCTACCAAATCTTGAATTCGTGAATGATTTAATTGATCAATTTTCATTGCAAGTCAAATTCATTTTTAGAGAACTTCTCAAAATATCATGAAGAGTTATATAGACTAGCAATTTCTCAATTATATCTAACCTATTTTTTATGCATACTGCCTTGAATTTAGACGTGCAGCTCATCTATCTTTTCACATTGTTAAACTATCTTTGCAAATTGCTCTTATAACAAGCAATTGCCTCAATAATACATTTCATTTGGCTTTTTACCATTTATTCTCAGATAGTTCAATATACATTATTATCAAGTGCTATGCAGATTATATTGCTTGATTTCTTGCCTTTCAGATTAATTGAAGAATGTTGGGATCCTGAGCCATTGGTAAGGCCAACATTTTCAGAAATCATCATCCGTCTGGACAAATTATTTGCAAGCTGTCCTCAAGCAGGACAACGGAAAGGCGCCTTTAAGCTTCTTTGGTATGCTCTTCTTTGCTTATACTTATATGCAGGCACACACTAACCTATTTCCTTGAACTCCTTTAATTTGTGCCTTCTACTTGGTGTATTTATAACAATTTCCTCACTCTAATAAGCCCCTTTGTTAGTTGTTAGATGTTAGTAGTATATTAGACGCAAATCAAATGTAATATTTTGGTTTAATTCAACAGAAAGCTTAGCTTGAGAGATGCATACTTGCATATTCAAATCTAAACTTGTATTAACCGATGGAGGCTATTATTACTATAATACATCACGGTATAGTTAAATGAATCCGAGATTTACATGATAATTAATTGATATTTTTCTTGTTTCATGAGAATAGGCTTTCATTGCATTTAGAAAAGAGTTAAAAATCCGCTATGGGCTCCAGCTCATTGCTGGCTTTGGTATCCATAGCTAAAAAAATATTTAGAAAATTATTCTTTTACTACTAGAGGGCCTAGTGGTAAGTTATCCAAACTGTGGTTCAGTGATACGGGATTGAATCCCCTGTACTACAGTAATGTACAATTACTGTAGTAATAGTGTTTATTGGATCCTTCGCAGAGAAATCATATTCATCACCTCTCTGTGGTTATAAGGTTAACATGTTTCACACGGTAAATTCTTAAAAGATTGTTTTAAAGGCAGATCTATATAGAAGATTGTGAGGTCTTTAAACCTCACTTTTTTGTCAAAAAATTTATACTCTATAAAATAATGTAGATCCCATAAATTTTTAAAACAATAAATTTTTTAACAGACTATATACCTCTTGGAGTAAAATTTAAAAAAATGTATTTGTTAGTATTAACAATAATGTAATTATATATTATTTTTGAAAATTCATTGAAAATAGTTATAAAAAAATTTATTTTGTTATTTTAGTATTATATAATTAAAAATTTATTCATATGTATTTATAGTGTGAATATATACTATGTATATATAGATGGCATAATACCTGAATTGATCCTTCTACTTAGGTCACTCTGCCTTTTTAGTTCCTCTACTTATTAATGCTCCCAACTAGTCTTTCTGCTCTTGAAAATGAACCCACTTAGTTTTTTTACGTTTGAAAATGACCCAACTAGACTCTGTATTAGATGGCCTTGTTGGGTCATTTTCAAGCGTAAAAAGACTAAATAGGCTCATTTTCAAGAGTAGAGGGACAAATTGGGAATATTTTTGAGTAGAGGGGCTAAAAGGGTAAAATAACCTAAGTAGAGGGACCATTTAGAATATTCTATCAGATCTTCATGTACAAAATCTCTAGATCAGCAACTGTGGATTGTTTATCTACAAACTAATGCACTACTGCAACTATTTGTTATTTTGACAAATGTTAAAATGAACATTGAAGTGGAGTCCAAAATTTTATTGGTTTCTGGCGATTTTAACCTTCTGAAACACTGCTGACATGGTGTCTAATTTTTTTAGAAAACACTACGTATATTTTCACTAATGGATTATATTGATTAAATAATATTATTATCCATACTTCATGCAGGAAATAAGAGCACTTAAATCCCCAGCATGCTGACCGATGATGATGATGCTGCCGTGGCACACAGGTAACAAATAAAAGAAAAGGCCACTCTTTTAATAGAATGCCTTAGATGTACCGTCATACTCTATTTGTGAATAGATACTCTACTATACTCCTCTCGTTTAAAAGCAAAACCATGTCAATATCATCCACATCTAATCCACTATCCTCACAATGAAATTAACCCCTAATTGTGCAATATAAACCATCTCTTGTAATATATATGTGTGTGTATGGTAAAAAGTGAGTTCTTATATATAACATTTGAATATGTTACATATTTTGCGCAGTCATAAAACACAAAAGAAAAAGCTATTTGGAACAGGTTAATTATTATAAGAGCAAATTACTTGCATGCTCCCATAAAAATGGTAATTGTCAATTTATCTTCATAAAAATCATATTTGTTCATATATTTATACAAGAAATTTTTATTTGAAGATTTTTATTTGTTTGTATGCCTTTATAAGTAAAAAGGTAAATTAGAAATTTTATAAAAATATTTTTTGAACATTTATTTATTTATTTCTCAAAATGTATGAAAGTAAAATCTTTTTCATGAAATTTTGTAGTTGACTTTTAACCATATGACTATATAAGTAAATAAAAATAATAAGTAAAAATAAACACACACATATATATATTATTTTCTAATTAATATATGAAGCAAATTTTTTTTTTCTACATAGGTATGAAAAAAAACTCAAACAATAGTTCCCGCATAAATAAGTTTTTCTTTAAAACAAGTTTTTGGAATTTTTTAAGTGAAGAACCTGTTTATAATTTTTTTTTTTTAATAACCTTGGATCCATGGTCTTTTTATATTTTAGTATATATATCAATTATTAAAAATATCATATATTCTAATCAAAAACCCAAAAAAACTCACAGAGTCAAAAAAACCAATGTTGTAAAAACCAAAGCGGACCAGACTAACCGGTTAATTTATTTATTTTAAAATTTTAAAATTAAATTTGTTCCAAAAAAACAAAAAAACAAAAAAACAAGATTATATATTTGCATTTTTTTTATTCCTCATTTTTTATTGTTGTTTTTGTTGTTGTATACTTATATTTTATTTATTTATTTTTTGAATATTTGTTGTATGGTTGTATCCTTGTATAATTGTACTTTGAAAAATTCAATTTTATGTAGAATTGACACTTTATGACCTTATAAAGACAATATAACTTTGTAATATATAATTTCGTATTTTTAATTTTTAATTTTTAATTTTTAAAATTACTTTTACTTATTTTTAAATTTTTAAAATTTTATTTATTTAAAAAATATTAAATCCGGTTAAACCGTAAACTGATTACCAAACCGGTTCAACAACGGATCTGATTTTTAAAACATTGCAAAAGACAACAAATCCCAAAAATCAAACACTCACACGACCATAATACTTCTCAACAAAGCCTAAAATATTGTTATAAGAACTCCCTCCCTCCATCATCGCCTCCACACTCAATCTCTTCCACTTGCTCGCATTCTCCCAAATTTCTCTACTCTTCTCCCCTTCCAATTCCATCACCTCCATCACGCATCTCCCGATCTCTTCCCCTCTCACAACCCCATTCTCATCCTTCCTCACCCTCACCCCAACTCCCCACACCCCTTCCACATACTTCCCATTCATCGGCTGATCCGTCCACTGCGGCACCGCCACCATCGCCATCCCCGCCGCCAACGCCTCCACCGTCGAATTCCACCCACAATGCGTCACAAAACACCCCACCGATCCATGCCCTAATACCTCCAACTGTTCACTCCACTCACACACCCTCCCTTTCCCTTCCCCATTGAAATTCTCCGGCAATTTCCCCCTCTCCGATGCCCTAACAACCCATAGGAAGGGTTTGCCAGTGATTTCCAGACCTTTGGCGAGCTCCCGCATGGATTCATGATCTAGGTTTGCCATGCTACCGAAGGAGACGTAGATGACGGAACGCGGTGGTTGGGCATCGAGCCACTCGTTGCAGCGGTCGGCGCCGGCGAAGAGGTGGAAGCCGTAGTGGGTATCGCCGGGGATTTGGTTATCGAGGTATTTGGATGGAATCGTTGGCCCTATTGTTTTTGCTCCCCATTCCTTCTTCATCCACTCTGCTTCCTGCCATTGATTTAAATGGGTTTTATTTTTATATGAATATACCTCTCAGGTTTTTTTTTTTTTTTTACTTAAAAATTTTTGTATATTATTGAATTATTTTTAAATTTTTATTTTTAAATTTAATATACTTCATTTTTAATAAATTAGAATCAACCAAACATCAAATTATATATTTTATTTATTAAAATTTTAAATAAAAATAATTTTAAAAAATATTAATTTTTTTTATAAAATATAAGTAATCAATTCACTTCAATTAATTTTTTTTAATCAATGTAAATTAAATAAGTACAACAAAATAAATAAATATATATATATATATATATCAAAAATTTATAGTCCAATAATATTGGCTCAACTTTCAT
Organism: Dioscorea alata; assembly: GCA_020875875.1. NCBI lineage: Eukaryota > Viridiplantae > Streptophyta > Magnoliopsida > Dioscoreales > Dioscoreaceae > Dioscorea > Dioscorea alata. The sequence continues at coordinate 1,507,394 of CM037014.1, read as the reverse complement.
TAATATATTAGTGACAAAGAATACCTGGCATAAATTATTAATTTGGTTCTTTTCATTTATAACATTGTTAGCATTTATTAATTATTATATTGATTTGAACTCATGTGCGTGTCTCTTTTGTTAAAAATAAATAAATAAATAGAAGGAGATAAAAATAAAAAAGATAACATACCTGAGGCTCTAATTCAAAGACAGAGTTGATGAAGACTTCATCAGCTTTTTCCAACCCCAAAAACTGGTTCAAGACGAGCTGCAAATAAGCCGGGTACGGGCCATCAACCGGGTCCGACAAAAACGACGGCAAATCATTAGGCCCGAGGCCCGGAAGCCCATCCAACAAAAGTTCGGGTTCAGTCCACGGAAGACTAACCCGGCCCTTATAAACATGACCAAGAACAGCATCAACAGCACACGCTTGAGTAAAAAACGCCGCCGTAACAAGCCCATGTTTTTTACCAACTTCCAAAGCCCACGGTAAAAACGCATCATAAATCACAGCTTTGTACTTACCCGTCCGTACAACGGCGTCCAATGTTTCGGGCCCGACTAACTCGAATCGGGCCAGATAAGCTGGGACTGACTCGGCTTGGGCGTACCCGCCTTCATCGAACCCATCTGAGATGGTTTCAATACCAACCAGTCCGGGCTCCGGCTGTGTCGTTTTGAGAATGAAACGGGTCACAGCCAAAGCGGGCTTGAGCCCGAAAAATGCGAGCCGTTTGGCGAACTGAAACATTGGGTTGATGTGGCCTTGGCTTGGATATGGAACTAAAAGAACATGCTTCTCTTGAGCTTCACCTTCATTCTTCTCCATGGCAAAATTCCCCAATTTTTTTTTTTATTTATTTTTTGAGATATTGTTTAGCTTGAAATGCTTAAAGAGTACTTCAGGTGTATGGTTATTTATAGAGGGATTTTGAGTGATGGTGATGGTTTTGTTGACGTAAGCGATGCCGTCTTTTTTTATAACTCTATTTTTGTTTTTTTTTTTTCTTTCTTATTAAAATATGTCACTTTTGTTGGACCAAATCAACACAAAATATATATATTATTTTAATTTTAAACTTTTGACTTATCAACGGAGTATAAAAGGCCTTAATTAAAAAAAAAAATTGACTATATGTGAAACTAATTGTTTGAGCAACCTAAATTTCTATTAATGGGTTCATTTTTATTTGTAAAAAAAAAGTATTTTTTGCATTTTAGGAAACGGGAAAATGAATAAAAAATCAATCTATAATTTTATAAAAATTATAAATTTATTATTAATTGTAAAATGATTAGAATTAATAAAATTAAGTGAAGTGCCGTAAGTAAAAACATCTTGTTTATTATTTATTTATTTTATTTAGTCAATACGCTATACACTCATGCTCTTCTTTAATTTGTTGGCGTTTAGTACAAAGTGACAAAAGCATTGGTCATGTGGATTAACAGATGTTGGTTGTAGCTGCTTGAATGTTGCATCATCAATGATTCAATGAAGAAGAAGATGATGATGAATCAAAAGATTATTATTAAATACTTAACTCGAAATTGAGAGTAATTCCTTTCTATCAACTTCCTCTCAAGATCTTGACTCATTCATATTATTATAAATAAATAAATAAACAAATAAAATATTTAATTTTGATCTAAATGAATTAAACCCCTTGAAATAAGCCTTTTTTCATTAACATAATAATAATAATAACTATATTTTTTAATTAACTAGAGACAGTCTAAAATTTAAATAATAGTTTTGAGTTTGAACCTTACATATGTATTTAAAAAAATTCTAAATTAATTTGCTTCTTTCTCAATTTTGTATATGTAATTTGATTGTTAACACTTTAGTATCTATAGTTTTAACAATTTGTAAAAAAATATCAAAACATTTAATCCTGTTAATCTTTAATACTGTGGCATTTAAAAATACAAAAAATTTATTTTTTTACTCTTATATGTTTGTTATTTAAGAACACAATATGTGTTTAGAAACATTTATTATTTAAATTTATAAGAGTAAAAACATAAATTTATGTGTTTTTAAATACCACGTTTGCAAGAATTAATGAGATTATGTGTTTTGGTATATTTTTGCAAATTATTAAAACCATAAATTAATAAATTGTTAACAATTAAACCACACGTACTGAATCGAGAAATTAAAAACCCACATGATAGTTTAGAATAATTTCTAAAAAAAACAATATCAATTAATTGAAGATTAAAAAAAGGCCCATATTTTTGTTTTTTACTTTTTTTTGTTTTTAAATCACATGTGATTAGAGCTTGATTTTTTCAGTGAATAGACTTTGAAATTCATGGTTGTCTTATGTTGTACACAGAGGAATGTGGTTGTCTCACATGCATAAATATCTTAGATATTTTGTAGTTGTTTCTGCATGGTCTTTATCTTCTAATCAAAAACATTATATTATATTGTATAACATTGCATTAATTAGTTAATTTAAATAAATAAATTTAATAATTATATATTAAAAATATTTAATTCAATGAGAATATTATTACCTCTGTACTCTAACCTTGAGCAATACCAAAGCTAACTCTAGCCTAGTTTTATAATTTAGTATTATTATTATTATTATTATTATTATAAAGTAACATCATCAAGATCTGAGCACTTTCCAAAAATATATCAAATATTAGATAAGATATCATTAAATATAAATTAATTATATAGGTGGCAGTTTGATTAAATATTCGATATATTCAGAAACAGTTCTCAATCAATCAATCAATCAATTCATATGTCCACTTTGTATTAATGGTCATTTTATCATTTAAAGGAAAATTCTCATCCCATTAAACAAAAAGCAATTATGACTTTGTCAAAATAATAATAATATAATAAAAAACAACTATGAAAAGAATATAGAAATAAATATAAATGTAACTAATATAGAAAATCAAGATGGATGTGGACCTAACTAAAAAAAAAAAAAATTTGTTGCAATAATCTAAAGTATTCTTATAATGTTCCATCATATTCTTCCTTTGTATGAACAAACAATTGAGAATGAGCCATTAAAAAGTTGCAAATGATATAATAAAAGCAAAGATAATTTTTGGCAAATGAAGCTCTTTATTAAAGTGGATATTAGATATTAATTTAATTTAATTTAATTTATTTATTTGTTAATAATATGAACTCGATTTATATCTCAACCATGCATCAAAAGTAAATGAAACTCTCGACAACTATGCATTAGGAGTAAGTGAAACGCAGACTTTAACACAAGAGTCAAATGCTTTATTACTGTGGCATTGTCACGGTGGATATATTTTGATTTTATTTGTTAATTGGTACACTAATAAAAAATAAAAAAAATGATACATTAATGAAAATTTGAGAAGCAAAATGTACCATTTTTTTTTATTTTCATTAGGATTAATGAGTTATATTGAATTGCTTAATAGTGATATTTATGTTAAATTTTATTTGTTCAATTAAAAACTAAGGACCAATAAAGTCTGTAGATTTGAGCACATGTTAATAGTAAGTGATTAGAATAAAACTAATAACAAATATCGACTTAAAATAACTAAAAAATTATGCAAATTATAAAAATAGGGCCATTAAAATTGAAAACAAAGAATAGAAATCGACAACAGGCCAATGACCATTTGGTCTATTGGCACCGGGTCTCTTGCGTAGGGTATTCGTCTCGATGGTCAAACATGGCTCCCCGGTTCTAAACCTATCACGAGCAAGGTGAAGGCACGGGTCGGTGGTGAGCGCGACTCCCCCACATATCCGTCCCTGATGTTCGGGCGTTTGTCGCCTTTCTCAAAAAAAAAAAATAAAATAAAAAAATTCGGCAACAGTACTAAACCAAACTTGAGTATCACTTCTTAAACAATCAATCAATTCATTAGTCTGCTTTTGCATTAATAGCCATCTCGTCATTAAAAAGAAAATTCTCATACCATTTAATGTAAAAAAAACAATTATGACTTTGTCATAATAATAATATAATAATAATAACAAATACGAAAAGAATATAGAAATAAATATAAATATAAATATAACTAATATAGAAAATCAAGATGGATGTTGACCTAACTAAAAAAAATTGTTGCAATAATCTAAAGTATTCTTATAATGTTCCATCATATTCTTCCTTTGTATGAACAAACAATTGAGAATGGGCCATTAAAAAGTTGCAGATGATATAATAAAAGCAAAGATAATTTTTGGCAAATGAAGCTCTTTATTAAAGTGGATATTAGATTTTAATTTAATTTATTTATTTTTTAATAATATGAACTCGATTTATATCTCAACTATGCATCAAAAGTAAATGAAACTCTCGATAACTATGCATTAGGAGTAAGTGAAACGCTCGACTTTCACACATGAGTCAAATACTTTATTACTCCGGCATTGTCACGGTGGATATATTTTGATTTTATTTGTTAATTGGTACACTAATAAAAAAATGGTATATTAATGAAAAATTGAGAAGCAAAATGTACCAGTTTGTTATTTTTATTAGAATTAATGAGTTATATTGAATTGCTTAATAGTGATATTTATGTTAAATTTTATTTGTTCAATTAAAAACTAAGAACCAATAAAGTCTATAGATTTGAGCACATGTTAATAGTAAATGATTAGAATAAAATTAATAACAAATATAGACTTAAAATCACTAAAAAATTATGCAAATTATATTTCTATGTTTTTTCGCTTGGCTAAAAATTTATCCATTGTTTAAAAATATTAATAAATTTGTGATTTTCATGTATTTAGAGGGATATACAAGAATTAATCAAATAGTTTCACATTAAATAAATAATGAAATCATATAATAATTATATGCATGATTTGTATCATAAATGAATAAATAATAAGATTTCAAGCACAATATAGTAAAATTTTTTAAAGTAATAATCTTTTTAATGTCATTATGGATGGAGATTTGAAGTATTGTTTTTTTTTTCCAAAAGTTATTACTTTTATTTTACTTCTTTCTATTATAAGTTCACCATACGGCCCTTTCAAAACAGTCAATTCTTTATGTACCATGAAAATCAAAATGTTTCTGTCTTATCACTTTACAAATTAGATTCTTTGATAACCCACCTCATTAACTTATTTTTTTAGTGTGAAATGACAATAAAACATAGCCCTTCAATCCCTTTAATTTGTGTTGATGGTTTTCATATAAAATTCTATAATTTAAAAATTTATTCACTAAATTAGTAAATATATTAAGCGGATAGTATTTGAGGAAGAAGGATTTCAAGTTCATTTTACCCTTTTTATTATTAGTTATTTATATGTATACATTTTTTTAATAAATATGAACAGAGCAAGTGTTTTAAAAAAAGAAAAAAAAGAAAAAAAAGGATGTACGAGAGTTTTTTAAATATATCTGACACTATTTTGTTGTATAGTAGAGATTCGACTCTCTGTTTACTTGCGTGTGAGACATCATGGACATTTATTTGTGTTAGTGCAAATGCACTTTAAGTTGGCATAATTTGACACCTAGTCAAGGTGACGTGGAAATCAAAGTGACATGGCATGCACAATGACGTGGAAAGAATGATGACATGGCAAGGTGACTTGACTGGGAGACAAATATCCTTGGAGATCTTGGTGAAGTTATTTTTAGCAAGAAGTTGCAACTTTCATGAAGCCTAAATGAAGACACTTGTATTTTTGGCAAGTAGATCAAGCAAGCAACAAGTTGATGACAAGATCTAATCAAGACCATATTTAGGAGATATAATTAAAGACTAAATATGGGCGGAGCTTAAATGAAGAAATACCTATCAACGGTATGATTTTGAAGACTATTGAAGACAAGATTTGAAGAACCCTAATAGATATGATATGAAGTCTATTAAGGGTATGTTTGAAGATATGCGTATTGTTGGTAATATTTGGATGATTAATTGAAGATCTTTGTTGAAGATTTGAAGACCAAACTTGGGTGAAGTGAAGACTAAGTTTGGAAAGTTTCATGAAGACGCACAATGGCGTGCGCCCCTTGCGAGGGGACTGTGTGGTGAGGAACTGAGGAGGGAGGTTAGTTGCCGGTAGTTAAGATCAAGTGATTTGACTGCATCAACTCAGACTAAGCATGACCAGATGGTTGATGGGTCTTGAGGTCGCTTAGCAATGGAGCCAGAACTTAGTCAAGCCAACAGTCAGGGTCATGTTGCAACATATGTTACAACAGAAGTTGCAACAGCTAATTTCGGAAAGTTCTAAAGTTAGTAGTCGCGGAGATTCTAAAAGAGGTATGTGCCATATTTGGGACGTTGAGGCGTCTATATATACTACATTGGTCTGAAATTGGGTACGACTCTTAAAAGAGGGAGTAGGGAGGTACTGGACAATCTAGAGAGGGTAGTATTATTTGTATGTGAAATAGAGTGACAAGTGTGTTTGTACTCTTCTATTTTTACCTCTTTTTAGTGGATTGTTGATCTTCGGGCTTGGTTCCTCAGATGTAGACGAGTGGACGCCGAACTGGGTTACTAACGTCTTGTGTCTTCTCTTGTATGGTTTGTGTGTGTTATTTTTGAGTGCTTAAGTGAAAGAGTGTTTCTCTAAGTTCACAAACCCTAATCGGCAGTACTAACAGTTTGTAGTATATATATACTTCCTTTAGTTTATTTACATGTTATTTTTTAAAAGTTTTTTAAATTCCTATTTATATGTCTATAGTATCCAATGCATCTTATATTTTTGATAAATAATAAAAAATACTTTTTGAAAAACATAAAATAGAGAGAACAAAAAATAATAATTAAGAGAAACTAATATTTACAGATTTTTATTATTTTTTTTATAAATTTAAGATTATCAACTTATTTTATTTTAATTGATTTTTTTAATCCACGTACCATGTAATTGAGAGGAGAGGGAGTACATTTTATATTTTATTTTTATTTTGGCATTTAAAACAATGGAAAAATTAAAGATATGATTTGGGGGTATTTTGAGTATTTCAATAATTTTGAATGAATTTTTAATAAATAGAGATAATTAATATAATTTTCATGGTGACTGTTTTTCCAATTATGAAGCATGGCTAAGTGATCCTACTCGTATTGCACCTATTGCACAGGTGGTTTGGCCAATAGTAGGTCAAGAACACCCCCTATAGAGAACTAATCTTGAGTGAAAAATACCGTGACTTCAGTCTTTTTCAATAAAGCTAAATTTATTGAAGTACCACAAATAAAGTGAATAAAAAGGCACTCAACATCTATTTTCATTATTCAACTATTTGACAACACGAAACCCCCCCCCCCTCTCATTCTCTATCTATTCAAGGGATGAAAACGAGGCATCCTAACAAACAGAGAGATTTGAATCTTGTTCCTACACAACATGATCAATTTGATTAGGTACTTGCTATCTATTTTCACGGATCAACTCTTTGACAACATGAAAACCCCCCCAAAAAAAAAGTAGCCCCACCCTTTTTCTCTATCTATGTAAGGGATTGAAGGACAAAGGCCTTTGGTGTCCCTTCCAATCAAGAATTGGGGCTTCACAATCACCAGCCAATATGCTTTCCTCTCATCCTTACCTTATTCATGATTCGGTATTCTGGTGTCCTAGGCATAGAGGAACCACACCAATCCATCTCGAACTTGGTGGTTAAACTCCATTGTGGTGACGATGTTGTGGGGGATGTCCTGTGGAAAAATAGCTCAACGGCAGAATGATGAAAAAGCTTAATACCCTTTTAAAATAAAAAAAAGGAAAAAAATAAAAAGAAAAAAATGCAAAGGTCTTCTTATTCAAAACCCCAATAGCTTATGATTTGAACAAAAACAATTGGACACAACAATTTTTTTTATCCTCCCATAGTATTAGTTTATTTTTTGTTTTCATTAGAGTATATATATTTAATCCATGAGATGGTTGTTTTTTCCCTATCAATTGTACTTTTTTTAATAGAAAAATCAAATAAATAAGAAAAGTACAATTATAATAGAGATTGAAATTCTTTTGTTATATGCCTAGCCCCAAAATTCAAAAGGAACTCAAGTTTTTGGTGCGATTTCTCAGGAATTGGGATAGTTTAATTTTACTAAAATAATTTTATTAGCTCCGAGGTATTATAAATACTAATAGATAAACCTATAATAGTTTCGAGTATAAAAAAATAGAACAATTAATTATTAGTAGATTAGGTCCCACTCATATACTTTAAATAAAAAATAAAACAAAGAAAAAAAATATGTTGATTATATCAAAATTAGAAGACACCAATAATTCTAGTTCGTCATGGATAGAGATACTAATGCCAATATAAGAACTTCTAGAAGAAATGCTTTATAAATTTGCCATTACCAACTTATTTTATTTTAATTGTTTTTTTTTTTTTGGAAAAGGGTGACAAGCGCCTAATTAGGGACTTGCATGTGGGAGAGCCACGCTCATCACCGAACCGTGCCCTCACTTTAGGCGAACAAAGGTTCTATCCCGAGTCTCTTTCCGAAATGAATACCCTACGAAAAAGACCTGGTATCAATCGACCCAGCTGTAGTTGGCATTTTAATTGATTTTCTTCAAAGCAGTATATTTTATTTTATTTTATTAATTTTGGCATTAATAATAGGGGGAAAATATAGGTACAATTTGGGGGTATTTTGGGTATTTCAATAACTATAGAAATAAAAATGAACATGCCACGTGTAACACTCTGGTTACTGCGGCGCAAAGTAGATTAATCTCAGCGCTTTTTCCCATATTTGCGCACGGTTTTCTAGCGCTCATTTCTTTGTCTCGTCAAACACTCCAAAAACCCTTTTTTTTTCTCTTGGTTTTAGTTTGAGCTTCTGATTCTTCGGCCTTTTTTCCCACACTGTTCACCTTGGAATTCGATTCCCTCGATCTCGTACCTTCAAGGATCTACAGGAAATCAAGTTCCTTGGTGGTCCAATTGGGCTTTTTTTAGGGTTTTGTTGCTCGAATTTGGTGGGTTTCGTCGATTTCGGGCTCTGGAGTTGTGGTTCGAGCTGGAAGTTTTGCTTGTGGGGAAGAGCTAGGGTTGAAGGGTATGGGAACGAGTGGGATTGATTAGGTTTTGAGAAAGTTGGGATCTTGGGGGATATTAGTGGGGGATTGTGGAGTTAGGGTTCTTGAGCTGGTTTGATCGGGGGCGGGGGGGTTTCTAGGGTTTCGGTGGTTTGGAAAGAAGATGTTTTATTCGCAGTTTATTTTGGCCAAGAAAGGGCCTCTTGGGACGATATGGATTGCAGCTCATTTGGAGAGGAAACTCAGGAAGAATCAGGTCGCCGATACTGATATTGGCGTCTCTGTTGGTTAGTATCACTTGGTTCTCAGCCTTTCTCTTTACCTTTTTGGTTTTCTTTTTTTCTTTGTAATCAGTTTCGGAGTTGCTAATTCTTATCAGTTCAGCATGGATTGTGAAAATATGCAAAGGGTATTCAGGCATTCGTTCCTTCTTATATTAGGAAACTGAATTACTTGATATCTTTCATGAAATATTTGCTTTTGATATGCAGTTAGCTTTTTAAATGTCTAATTGCTGACCTAATGTGATCATTCTATTTAATTTTTACATACATATCGAATACATTGCGTGTAATCATATATTAGAAACAGATTTAGCAAGTGTTAATTCAAGTTGTTATGGTGTCGGTCCAGGGTTTTCACCATATATTCCAATTGAAAGTTCATGGTGTCATTTCAAGCTTTTATTAAACTAAAGTTTTTCCTTGTAGGACTCTTTAAGATCTTTGCACTGACATTTATTTGCTATTTCTAAATGCCGATCTAAATGCTGATTACCTTTCAATTCTTTGTGCTGGATAAACCATCTTTTTGTATGTTGGTTAACTTACTGCCATGTAGATTTCTTCCAACTTATTTGGTTTTGATTGTGCTATTTGAATCGTCGTTGCTTCTAATTAAGTCTTCAGTGCGTCAGTTGCTTTTTATGGAATCAACAGTTTAATACATAATGAACTTTGAAGGGACTTTTCAGTGTCATGAGGCATTTCATGAGCATGCCATCAAGGAATAAATCCTTTGATGGTGGGATTTTTAGTGGATAACACTTGACGCTATACTTCCATTATTCATATCTATTTGCTTGATAGCTCAGTAATTGTGTTGGGGTGTGCGTGGGATGTTTACCCCATGTATGAATCTGACAATATGAATGGTATTTGAATTTACGCACTCAATCTCAATAGTTATCTTTTGTCATGATTGCCCTTAGATGGATTTTGAACTATTATACCAACTGATATCCATTCTGTGTTATCACATCATCATGTTGAACTTGGGCCACTGGTAGTTGCTATATATAGTTAGTTCGCCATCAAAACGATTGGTTAGGATGTCAATAAAAGTGTGATACTATGTAAATGACAGAGACGATAGAAGTTTCATTATGAGCTTTGTTGTTGTGAGGTAGAGCATCTCCATCATTGCATTTAATTGTATTTTGTTTTATAACGCGGATGGGAATCACAAAAAAGTGAAAAAAACTTGCTTGACTGTGCTCAAAAGCTTTATTTTTTTTTCTTTACTGACCTGTCATTTAATGTATATTTATCAAGTTCATTGTGTTGTTGCAATTTGAGAACATTCCTTAGCAAGAATATATTCACAGTTATACTTTAATGAATTTCTATTACCGGCATAGACTCAACACCAATTTCATTGATTTCTGCTGGATAATGGTTTTCGCATGATAAATCTCAAGATCGCTTTCCAATGCCGTTAGACATAGCATTTAGTGCTTCTTTCTTAATGCTTATTTGTGATGCAATTAGAACTTTCCAAGTCAGTGATGCCTTCTCTTTTGATTTTTACATTGGGGTTCTACCAATGGCTGCAGTGGAAGATTTTGAGCATATTTGGTGCAGAGAAGGCTTATGACCTGGTGCAACTATTATTACCATAACCCTTAATTACCTTCTTCAAGTTGTCCAAATGTGCTAATTTTTGGAGATATTAAATATTTTTCATATTTTGTTGACCTTTATGTTGTCTCTAATGTCTTCTGAATGAATGTTTAGGATTTCTGGGTAAGTTTTTTGGGGGGTTTCTTACACAGTTTGTACTTAGTTAAGTATATTTTGGATTTACACAATAACTACTCCAGAGGATCAGTGCATAATTGCAGTTGCCTGATTAGCTTGATATTGAAAACCTTTAAAAAATATTGCATGTCCTATCATGCTTTTTATTCAATGTTTACCAATTTTTTATTGCAGATTCAATTCTTTTCCCTGAAGCACCAATTGCACTTCGGTTGTCAAGTCATCTTCTGCTTGGTGTGGTGAGGATATATTCCCGGAAGGTGAACTATCTTTTCCATGACTGCAGTGAAGCTCTACTCAAGATAAAACAAGCCTTTAGGTCAACTGCTGTTGATCTTCCTCCAGAAGAATCAACTGCTCCCTATCACTCCATCACTTTGCCAGAGACTTTTCATCTTGATGATTTTGAGTTACCTGATAGCGCCTTCCTTCATGGGTGAGCTTCATATTTCTCTTCTCAATATGTGATTATATCATGTTATTTATGTATACCTGCATTCTTCTATGAAATTTTGTGATTATAATTTCACTTCGTGGAAGACTGGGATCTGCGCATTAATTAGCATTGGTCCTTAAGATAACATGGTTAACATTTTGCAGCAATTCAGTTGATCACCATGTGAGTACAAGAGAGCAGATTACACTCCAGGATAATATAGATGGATTGGGATATTTGACGTCACAATTTGGATCAGATGGTTGGTGAATTATTACTTATCTTGCAGAGATTTGAATTATTCTTTAATGTTAAATACTGTCTTATTGTTTCTGCAGAGAGGTTTGGTGATGGAGATACTTCTCAGTTTGGCTTAGACCTTGATGAGGTAAGCTGTCCAGATTCTATATATACATGTGTGTACATGACATGTGGTTGTATTTCATCTGCTGAAAATTTCTCTTAGCTTTGCCAGTGAGTTTTTCAGTCATGATACATTGTTAGATGGTGTTAATGGCTGGATCTTGTTACAATGTAGAAATTTGTGCTTTCTTATGTTCCCTGGTGTCCCCTTTGGGGGTTTCTGCTGATGATCTTCCTTTGTTTCTAATGGATCTCCTTTGTTTGTGGTCTAGACTGTGCTTCTTCCCTGCTCACTTTCCCCATTTATAACTACAGTTTACACAAATCTACCATTTGGTCCACAAGGTCATGATCCCCCTTCCATTCCAATTTCTGACATGAGCTACTAAGTTTTTGTCAAACACAATTAAGTATAATAGAATATTTTAGAGAGGACAGTTGGTAAGAGAGCTGGTAATGTTACTAGTTAGCTGTTATTTTCTTGGGCGTCTGGAGGTCAAGAAGAGGAAATAGCTTCTCTTTCTGGGTGAAGTTATTGTATTCTTATCAGTGCATATCTGCACTAGTGGAAATCTCATGTACTGGGATGGGCTATAACCAGATGCTTCTAATCTTCATTAGCTGATCATTTAATATGATTTTTCTAGTAATTTGAAGTTCATGGCTTCAATTTTCCCAAGAAGCGAATATGATCAAGGGTTGCAATGACAATGCTGACTTCAAATCTCTGTATTTCATAATCTAGATTACTATTGAAAATTTGAAATTAGTGGTTATAATTAACACAGCAGGATTTATTAGTCAGGATGATTATCTTAGAACTAGTGGTACAACTTCTCTCTGCAAAATAAATTTGTGCATATAATCGGTGACATATTATTAACACATGCAAAAGATGCATCATGGAGATAGTTGCCCACAAATAAGCTGTGTTCAATTCCTGATAGGTCATCTTGCAATGAATCACCTTGTGAAAGGTGGAATTAATGGAAAGGAGAAATAGAAGGGGGAGGAGAAACAAATACATAGTCTCCAAGAATTTAGTCTTCAATGACTATTCATACATACTAAAAACTTGTTGGTTGATGCTTGTTGCTGGGGTCTAAATTAAATTTGTATTTTGAGTTTTGTCTCTCATCAATTTCTGTCCTATACCTGAAAGTCCTTTGTTAGATTTTGATTTTTAATTAATTTTGTAGTTTAATTTTTTGTTTCTTCTTGTAGTTAATTTTTAATTTACTTTACTCCTTGAATCTACAGGATGTGTTCTTGGACAAAGTTACCTCTTCTCAGCATGCTTCAGTCTCATTTGATACAGAATAGTAAAGCTCTTGTCCTATTCTTTCAAATTATCTTGAGGGCAATTGGATGATTTTGTTTTGGATTTCAGTCCCTTTTTTATTTTGTTTTTGAGCTTTCAAATTGTTCATATTGATGCGTTTTCTCATTCTCATTCCCATTTTCATCTAGTGATGGATTCCCTGATAAATTCTTAATTCCTGCTCTTAAATATCTTTAGAGGCAATTAGAACAAATTATTTCTTTGTTGATCTTCTGGCATTTATATATTTTGAAATATCTTTGGTTCATAAGGTAGCTTTTATTTGCAATTGGTCTATGCATTTTATGCAGAAAGAGTTAAAAAATATTGTTGTGTTTGCTTTCGCCAAAATATTTTAAGCCTTGTTTTTTGTATTTTGCTTGACTTCGGAAGACATTTTTGTTATGTGTATTATAGCGTTCCTATAGCTTGAAATGGATGCCGTGGATGTTTCCGGTTTTTCATAATATTTGATACGATACTCATATCTTTCCACACTATTTTTCAGTGCAGTCAGTCATGATCAACCTATTGCAACTTTCAACGACATGGATATTGGTCAAGGTCAATACATGGACAGGGATATGGATGCCAAAATGAGTTTAGATACTGGAGATATTGAAATAAATGAAAACCCTTCTGGTGATCATGGGTACAACATACAAACACCTGATCTAAATGAAGTGCTTTTTCGTAAGGATCAGATTGAAGGTCAATCTCCCACTAGTGGCCATATTTCTTCTGCTTTTCCTGTTGATGATATTCCTTCCCCTCAGTTAATTGAATGTGCTCAGACTCCTTCAACTCCTATTTTGTTGGAAGGGTCAATGTCTGCACATGCTCAAGAAATTCCTCTCTTGATTCCTCATGAGAAAAATTCTGTGTCTTCCTTTGTGGATGCCATCGAGCGAGAGACTGAGGGCATTCTTTATCCAGAATATGATTGTCCTGGGGCAGCCAATAACAATTTAGATGCATTAGCAATATCTCCTGAATCTACAGATTTAGTGATGCCAATCCCTACTTCAACAGCAGTTGAGTCCATCTCTCTTAAGCCTCAGCGGATTACTGCTGCAGGAAATGACCATAATTTTGGAGGAGAACAGAGTGTTGATGGCTTGCAGAACAAACTTATGCCTTCTAAAGCTGATGGCCTGCCTATGCCTGATGAAATTGATGATAACAGAGAAGTTGCACTCTCTGACAATTGTTCACCTGGAGCAATAAATTTAAAGAATCATTTTGATGCATCCCTTCATAATCCAAATACTCTTAATGATGCTAATGACAGAGACCCTATATCTGCCGTTTTACAACCATGTAGTTCACTGTTAGGTGAACCCAATATAGTTTCTGCAGAGGGTAGAACATTCTCAGAGGATATCTTATCACTTCCTTGCAAAGATATGGATCATACATCTGAGACACCAGCAAGAGAGGGAGTAGTGCATCCTTCTGGATCTTCAGTTGATGTTCCAGGTTTTTTTTTATTGATTTCAGAGGCTTCTTGTTGGCTTACAATTATTATATGTAATAGACTTAGATAGCTGTTCTTTTTTTCAGGTGAAGATTCCTGCTTAGCTGATGTTCTAGAACCAACAGTACGAGTGCATCAGACATCAGATTCTGTATTATCAGAGAATACAACGAGTGCTAAAAAGCAGAAGGAACTAACATCTCTTGTTAGTGCAAAAGATAATCAGTTGGATCAATCGAACTGCACTTCGAGTTCTGAATTTCCTGAACCTGAAAAATTGCTGTCAGCACCAAATGGTAACACTGATCTTCCAAATGATTTGGGACAGCTTACTTCTGAAAAGGGTGTTACAGAGTCTGATGAAAGTGTCGACCGGAACAAGTCTCTTAGCGAAAAAAAACACCATCTAACAGATAGCATGTCAGCTCTGCAAAGTGGTAGCTCGGCCAAGTCAGCTGGCAGACCACGGTTACGAAGAAATAGAGAGCATATACCTGATGATGATGATCTACTGGCCTCCATTTTAGGTAACAAATCTTTTATGCTGAAGTTTCAGTTAAGTTGATTCTAACATGTAAAACAAGATGCTTATATTTCTTGAGTTCACATCTATAAGGCTACCTACATACACTTCATCTGTAAAAGCTCAATCTCATTCCTTGTTGTTTCAGTCGGAAGAACTCCAAATTTTAAATCCCAGCCTACTCCATCGCATAAAATAAACTCTGTCAAAAGACCTCGGTTGAATCCCAAGGTCAGCTTGTTGAAGAGGAAGGTGCTGTTTGATGATACCATGGTTCTACATGCCGAGTATGCTTTCCTTTTGATACTTGGTCTAAAAAAAAATTTATTTGATATGAATAAAACAGTCTGTACTTAGCATGCTTATTTACTAATAAATGCATGCTTGCTTGTGATCTAATTACTCAGTGCCATACGCCAACAATTAATAAATTCTGAAGACATACGTCGTATAAGAAAGAAGGCGCCTTGTACACGTTCTGAAATATGGATGGTTCTGAGTTCTTCAGAGGAACTAGAATTTTTTGAGGAACCTATATTTACAGGTAAGGTAGTCTTGCAATGCACTATTTCTGAAGGATAAATATTACCAATTTGCTTATTTTATGTATAACTAATTATTTGTTATCGTTTAATTTTGGTTTTAAACTTGAAATGACTAAAGGAGCTCATATTTAAAAGAGAATAACTCTCTTTAAGTAAAGACTAGGGAGAGTTGAGTTTCTTCCTTGTCTTTTTGACATATAATTTAAAATTATGCTTATGGAGTGACATTTGATTCTGTGCCTGATATTTTGAAGGAACAACTCATTTTGTAATGACTGAAGGAATGCCCTAGCTATTAATGGAAACTTTTAGTTCTATGGAGGGGCAATTTATATAATAGTTGACAATGAAAATCCATGGAGGCTTGCTTGCTTTGGAGGGGACTTGTTTATCATCATGTTTTCTCTCTTTGTCAATGCGAATGTTGTTTCTTAAGCTATCCTTTCCACCGATAGCCGTGAATCAATGCTAGTATGTTTACTGTCATCTAGTAAGAGATGAGAGTCTCATTCAAGGTTGGATTCCCAAGTTATATTATTCAAAAAAACAAAATCCACTAGCCTACCAACTAGAAACAAGAAATTAAGATTCATCATCAATTTATAAAGATTTCTACTGTATTTATGTTGAGTTTAACTTTCTTGTCTGATGTGGTTCTTTCGAGTTTTGACATTTGTTTTATGGGGAGATAAGTCTGATATGGTTGTTTTCCTTTCAGGTATATCGACAGAATTGCACAGTTTACATGCTCGAACATATACCTTGAGTGAAAATCCAGCTTTTCCCAGCAGTTCAAAGTTTGTTGGGGAAACTTACAATGAAAATTTAGGTGAGCAAGTTGTGGTATTAGCGAACAATGTTGATGGTGAAATTCAGGTACCGTCTAACTTATCTGTATTAACTGAGCCAAGTAGTTGCAAAGATGCTGGTGACTGTGATGCTCAAGAGCGAGTGGTATCACAACCAGATCTACCTCAGCAAGAACCATTAGACAACAATACACATAACAGCAGTCAAGAAATAGATGGCAGAATTGCTGCAGACGCGCATGTTGTTTCTTCAAATTTTGAGGGTGGGGTTAAAGTATTAACTGACAGTTGTATTGAAGTGTCTTGTATTCGTGAAAATCATAAATCTGATGCATCTTATGTTAAGAGTGACGATACCTGCATGCCCACAAGGGAGCAGTCTGTACACAAGTCAAATGAGCTCAAAGAAATGAATGATGAAGCAACATTATTGAGCAAAAATGGGCCTTCTGATTACTTCACTTCTATGGAAGATGCAGATGGTGGTAGGATTCGTAAAGACATTACTATTGCTCCTGTTAATGATGATCCAGCATTCCTGGCCGAAAATTCATTTTTAGCTAATGGTGCAGACCGGCTTGACAATGGTGTAACACCACTTCCCATAGATAGCTCCTCACATGATAAAGATGGGACATGTTTGCAAGCAGATCCATGTGTTCTTCCTGGTGATGAAAACCTTTCTGTTCCAGATGTCATCATGGAATTTGTTGAACCAAATTCGGCTACTATTAATGGACAGCAAGATGTGGAACAAGATAAGGAAGACTGCTTGGAAGTTAGACCAGGTGACAATGCCTTTCAGGAGCAGCTCTTCTTTAATGAGGAACATCCTAGTGCTGTGGGGGTTCATGAAGAAATGACTGAAAAAGCTTCTTCAAGCCCATTTCACACTGTTGATGAAACTGAAAATTTTCCCTCCACAGTGGGAGAAAATTCTGGCTTCCGTGTGTTGAACACTGAGGATGTTATGGATGATGAAAGCACACCGATGGATTTCTCTACTGTGATAGAATCCAGTGTAAGCTTTTTAACAGAACCACACAGTCTATTTCTACATGATGAATATTCCTACAGCAATAATTTCTGTTACAGTGCCAATCTAGGCATGTGTATATTACTCTGCTTGGCTTTCTTGTCAATATTCTACCTGCTACATGTGCGTGAAAGTGGAGCAAATTTTTCATTGGTTATATGCCTAGCCATTCTGATGCATGCATTTAAGTTCTTTTGCAGTCGATTTGAAGTTCTTCCGCCTAATTTGAAGTTCTGAATTTCTTTCTTCTTTTCTGCATGCAGGACTTCTGCAGCGCAATAAATGGCAATACAGGTAGCATCAATCTCTAGTTGTTATGTATTTTCTTGTTTTTAATTCTAGAAACTTAATTTTTTTGCCTATAAGTTCTACCTGTTTCAAGTGCTACTTTGTGTTTGCACTTATGTGAAATTAATTACAACTCATGTAAGCAATTTTTAGCCTTAGGTTTATTAGTTTATGATTATATTAAATTTTATCAAAGTTGCCCTCATGTGCATTTGCCCTCATGATTCTGTGACACATGATTTAACCAGCATTATTAGGGGAGAGGTGTGCTAGTGCCTTTGTTAATGGGTTGGTTTGACTACTACATGTGGAATTCTTTTGGTAAATGGCAACACTTATTTGAAGGCATGTTCCAAATTAGGTACACAATTTTGTTGCCTAGATGATGGGTATTCTAAACTAGTTCACCTTATAAGGTGTTCTGGATATTTCAAATCTGTCTGTATTTTTGTGAAGGTAGTGACAAGCTTAGAAATTATTCAGCATGTTAAGGAGATAATTTGTGATGCAGATCCCTGAACAGCTTCTAGCTTTGATTAGATTTCTGCACATAGTTTACTATGATCTTGAAGTGGCCAAACGAGTATTCTTATCATATAAACTTCTAAATCAAAATTGTGAAAGACAAACAGCTGGTACCATGGGGTCAGCCTTTATCTATGTTTGAAAGGGATATATTTGGGGAACAGAAATCCATGGTAGAAAGCTTTATCAAAAATGGTTCTCGGTTGCGAAACCACGTACAGTGGACCCATTAAGGACTTGCTTGTTAAGGGTGCGTATCCTTGAGTAATAGATATGATGTGAGACAGGGAAGCTGTTGTACTTGTCTGATGGTTAGTGACGTCAGTCATAGGTGTTGCAAACAGGAATAAAAACGAGATTCGGCAAGGACTCCCAATGCTACTAAAGTTTAAAATGGCTGACATTGTTATTTTAGATGGATGAAGAGGTTTGCTGCTGAATATGTTATAACAAACAAGTTGAAGGTGTTTAAAAATGAAGGTGTTTGCCTATTTTGATAAATATCTGTACTCTCTATTGTATCCTGAGATATGCCATCAGATAGGTGGATGCTTCCTTCACCCATAGGGAAGTAGGGCTTGTCTGATGAGTAAGATGACAGTAAAAAGAACCCCATGTCCCATCACAGAGCCAAGCAGTGAAAATAGTGGGATTTAACTCAAGCAGTTCCTGAAATGTTCTATCCTGCAACAATTACAATACTGTACTAGACACGCGTACAAGGTTAAATGTACTGAATCCTGTGACAAGCAAGTCATAACAAAAATAACAATATTCCAGATGTTAAGATTAAGTGCATGACCAAGAAGCTGGAGGAAACTATTGCTAGCGCAATGATTGGACCTACAAGCAAACATATGAGTCTGTCATGTGTGAGGAGGCAATTCAATATGGCATGGATTAGCACCTTTCTAAGATCTTAAACCTACTTAGAATATTCCTTTCATTAATTTGTTGCCTTCATTTAGTGTAATTGATCTACTGTTTGTTGTCTATTCAAATGAAAGTGTTAAAGATCCTATATTATCTCTTTAGCTTTTATAAATCCAAACATGTGCCTGTTTGCATATACTGTTAGTTGATAATTGGTAATGGTTCCTTCTAACGTTTCGTTTTCTGTCTAATAAGAATTTCTCAATGCCGACGATGAAGAAGACCACTGTGAAGCGGATAATGATCTTCAGAATCCTGAGGAGGCCCAATCACTTGAGAATAGTGGATGGTCATCACGGACTAGGTGGGCTTATATTTCTTACTTTCGTGTGTGCCATATATGTATATACATATTTTTTTTTTCATATTGCTAGAGTAAATCATTTTTTCACCATTAAGGTTTTAAATTTCACAGGCAATTGAAAATTGTTATTTGCAAAAATTTGTGTTAATAGATTTTTTATGTCAAGAAAATTGTCGAATAAACGATTTCTATTACAAATATTAATATTTAAACATTTTTCTATCTAATCCCTATTCTTTTCTGAGCTTGTTTTATGAATATGTGTTTCACTTTCATATGTTTTCTTGGAAAGCATCTCAAGTTGTTCAAATTTATACAGAGGGGTAGCAAGGTATCTGAAATCCTTGTTTGATGATGAATATGGGCATGGAAGGAAAGTGGTTGCTATGGACCATCTTATAGCGGGTAAAACTCGGAAAGAAGCTTCAAGGATGTTTTTTGAGACTTTGGTATGTGAGAGCCCTCTCATGCAAGTGTTTACTAATTATTACTTATTTTAACATCTTTTAATCTATTAACCATTGTCCAATGCTATGGATGCTCGAAAGTTCTCAACAAGAAAATACATGTGTTTCTTAATGTCTTGGTATTAGTTAACATCAGTTCTAGTCATGAAACTTTGTGGAGGAGCTTGGCACAAAAATCAGAGGCTATTTGTTAGGTGGAAAACCTTGTCTTTTCTCTGTAATCCCAGCCTTCCAAAGAGACTGCCTTTTTGACAATTGTCTAGATTTGGAAAGAGTCGAGATAAAAAAGGGATGGGGGGAATAACATTAGTTTCAATATAATGAAGAGAGACGGGGCTTCAGACTGATGGATTCCTTTTTGGTGCATAGCATTTTAGCCTTTTTAAAACACTTTTTACATGAATTTGTAGGGACAAATACCTAGAATGTAGGCTATCTTATTGTTGTTTCATTTATAAAAAAGTTTAAATGCTAGGGCGGTGTCCATTGAAAGAAAGAGTAGATCAAGGAATTTAGTTTGAGAGATGGAAAATTATCCACCTGCAAGCATTCCTTCCTTGGTCATGAATTATTTTCTGGAGCGTACAAGTCAAGGGAGACTTTCGGTGTTCTTTTTCGCTGATTTTGTCTAATCCATGATCTGATAAATTCAATAGGCTCATGCTGGGCGTACTCACATTTATCAGTTTGGGAATGTGGTTGGATTATGTTCGTTCATTGTCAGTTCGGTTGACATTATTATGCTTCATAGTGCTAGCTGGGCCAGTCTACACTGATGCAAACAATTAGTTCGATTCTGTAGATTAATATTCTCTAGTTCTTTATAGGTGCTGCCGTCTTAGTGGCCGTCAAAGTGTGATCTAAAAGTTGCCTTGAACTACGACTGCTGGAGCACATTCTTCCCTACAAAAATCCTGATACTATGTGCCTTTGTGCTTGCATTTTGCTTATTATTGCCCAGTTGTCATAGCCTGATTGAACCAATTTTAAGAAGTCTGTTTGTCTTGTTGACATTTACCTGCCATTGTTCTCATAATCATGCTTCTGCAATTCCGATGATTTGCATTTACTTTCTCGAGATGGCATTCATCTGACATCAATTCCTTTTTCTGCAGGTCTTAAAAACAAAGGATTACATCCAAGTTGAGCAGGCGAACCCTTGTGATATCATCAACATCAAACCACAAACAAAGCTTTTAAAATCAGAGTTCTGATCCTCATCTCATCTCATCTGGCCTTCACCGGAAATAACCAAACAACCCTTTGTGATTCTACCAAAACCCATTGTTCTCTCTGACTTTGGTTTTGTTGATCCTTACCAACAATCCTTATCTTTTTCATATGGTTCATTCTCACTGGTCCCTCGGCAACAGGTTCAGTTGAGTTGATGCAAGTGATAGAAAACTACCACTCATCCTGTGTATATATATATATCTATTTGGCAATTCATGTTGACTAATGTTTTATTAGTAAGGTTGATTATTATATAGCTTTTGTTGTGTATTAGGAGCTCAGTGTAAAGTTCTTACCACTGTTCAATCATGCTGTATATCTAATGATTTGCTTCTAAGGCTAATAAAGGTTATTTCTTTTATTTTTATATATATTTGAGATTGTTTTGAGTTTAATCATTGACATTCAGGAACTGGCCTTAAATTTGGTAGTTCCCAACGTAAACTTAGAGCTCTGGAAATGACCAGAAGAGTTGGTAGTGTCAGTTTTAAAAGTGCTTGAAGCGAGGAACGTCCAAGTGGTTTATTAGTAGTCAGGGTTTTATTAGAATTTTTCATAAACGGTAAGAGTTTATGTTGGAGTAGTGATTGTATTCGAGTGGTTATATTGTTTATGTTTGTGTTGGTTTTATTTTTATTTATTCTGTCGAGTTTATGTTTGTGTAGATCAAATATATATTTAATTATAAAATGTGTACAAGCAACAAGTTTGAACTTTTATAAAGAATCAATGATTTTTAAATTGGAATAAAAATGATATATCAACTCTTTTGTTATAGAAATTGTCATGCAGTCAAGAGGAGAATGTCATGTTGATAAAATAATAATAATAATAATAATGAAAAGATTAATTTTGAGATTAGGCATCATTCATGCATGCACTGAATTGCATTGCATGATGGTAAAGCATGCCAATAATTAATGCGTACTTGAGTTTGACTTTGAAATTTTATTTATACCCCTCTTAATACCCAAATTCTATGTTATGCATAAAGAATTTGATATTACTTGTTTATATAAATAATTAAAATATTGACAAAGTGTCAACCATTGGACAGCCAATGGTATGACATCAAAATGTAAAATAAGGAGGTCATGGGTTCAAATCCTTCCCCTGGTAGTACTGTTCCTGTTCTATTACTATTCATATACTATTCTTAAAATCCCTTGAATGGGTGATGTTTGTCGTCTATTAATAAAAAAAAATATATTGGCATGGTAGTGTATTATATATATAATCATAAATAAAAAAACCCAAAATAAATATTAATTCCTAATACCAAATCACTAAACAATGTCACAAATAGCCTACATAAAATTAAGTATTCAACAAGATTAAATTAGCAGCAATTGTTACGACTATCAAATACAAATTTGATTTTTAGTATATCTTGACCATTTTATTAAAAAATTCTTTTCTTACTATAAACTAGACCAACAACTCTTTGATCGGTTGAATAAAACAACTACAAAAAAAAATGAATTTTTTTATTATAATCATTATCTCTTAAGAGTGCTACTCATCTGGTTATATATATAAACTTTGAGCAGAACAATTTTGAATAGAACAATTTTGATACTCACTTCTGTTTTAAAATTTGAGTGGTTTATCAATTTTTTAAATAATTGAAACATATATATATATATATATATATATATATATATATATATATATATATATATATAATTCAGGGGTATTAATTTCGGGGGAACTGGGGAGACTTTCCCCACTTCTGGTGTTTATTTGTGCTGAAGTGGGGGAAGTGACATTTCCCCCACTTTCGACTAAAGTGAATCAGTATTTTTTTTTTATTGAAGTGAGGGGAAGTGAGTCGATTTATAAAAACTTACTTTTTTTTTTTCATTTTAAAAGTCCTTTTTGAATTTATAGAACTTCACCCAACACCTAAATTTTCTTGTTCTATGTCATTTCTTCACAAATGAACATCAGAATTATTAGAAGTGATATCATTTCTCTCTACTTCAGGGAAGTGGCACTTCTCTCATTTTCTCACTTCCGTCCAGTTCCCCCAAAATGAACGCATGTTCCGCCAAAATAAATAAATAAATAAAATTTATATAATTGAATCCAAAATTTTCTCTTTTAATTAATTTATTTAATTATAAAAAGTAGATGATTAATTAATTCCCATTTCCTTGGCTTGAAGTTGAAGCCGCCAAGCCACCCTTTACACCACCAACCATGAAACTATATCTCACATTCCTCTCTTCCCTTCAAACAACCTCCTCTTCAAACCCTAATTTGATTACCAAACCCCTTGCAAGATCCAACCTTTTCCTCCAAATTCATCGCCATTGCTCATCCTCCATCCGATTCTTCTCTTCTCCTTCCTCTCCCGACGACGCCATGGATGGAGCTTCGCCCCCAATCCATGTCGTCTCCACCGTCGCCTCGCCATTCGACAAGAACCCAGCGTCTGCCATTGATGCGGGCTCTTCGCTCCGCAAGCCGCTCAGCTTGTGGCCCGGGATGTACCATTCGCCGGTGACCAATGCGCTCTGGGAGGCCCGATCCAGCATCTTCGAACGGCTGCTTGATGAATCGCGCGATGGGCCTCCGCAGTCCCAGTTGCTTACCAAGACTCCGTCGCAGAGCAGGACCAGCATCGTCTATGGTTTTTCTAGTGATTATATTCTTAGGGAGCAGTACCGGGATCCGTGGAACGAGGTGAGGATTGGGAAGTTGCTTGAGGATCTGGATGCCCTTGCCGGAACCATTTCTGTGAAGGTAATCCTTGCTTGCATTTTAATTATTTGGTGCTGTTTGAATTGCTTTTCTTATGTTTGTTAATGCCTTAATTCCAGATATGGTATTCTTGGCGTTTTGTTCTTATTTTATGTATAAATTTGTGTGTGTTTGTTTATGTGATTTTTGATATGCTTGTTTGGTATGATGGGAAATTACTATGATTTGTGAATACTCTGATTTTTTATATGCTTGTTTGTTAGGATGAAAATTTAAGAAAAATGTCTCTTGAAATGTCAAGTAACAATCTACAATGGAGTATTATTCATAAGTAACAACAGTGGGGAGATTCTGATTTTGACTGCAAACCGGTTGATACTTCAGAACTTAATTCTTGCTTTATTTCAATTGAGCATGCGGTTGGAGGAGTTAATAAATATTTACTTATTTACTTTGCAAACAAATGCTGTTGATCATGTGTGAAAGTGCTATCTGTAGTTCACTCTTGAGAGTATTATTCTTAAGTAACAACTGCATGGAGATTGAATCTTGACCACAAATCTATTGATTCTTTTGAATTCCTTGATTACTTTATTTCATTTGATCATCCGGTCAGTTCTGGAGATTTTACTTCTTTACTTCACAAACTTGTGTGGTTGATATATGGATACATCTTTGTATGTTTATGCACCTGCTTGTGATGGTTTTGAATTCGGAGTTTTTGCTTATTTGTTTGTAGTAGGCACTTTGCCTTAGTTACTTGTTGTGTTCATTAAGTTGTGTCTGTTATTCAGCACTGCTCTGATGATGATAGCACGACAAGGCCTCTATTGCTAGTCACTGCTTCTGTAGATAAGATGGTTCTTAAGAGGCCGATTCAGGTGGACACAGACGTTAAGATATCTGGTGCTGTTACATGGGTTGGGCGTTCGTCCATTGAGATACGGATGGAAGTGACTCAGCCACAAGGTAATCAGGAATGACACTTCCAAGTTCCTTTCCTTTTCTTTTAATATTGATTGCTAACCTCAATTAACAGCTAATCAACTCTTATTTTTTAACGTAAAATTTCATTTCATTGGCTTACTGGTACTTGTGATCCTTTTCTTGCAGAGGATGGACTAGTAGATCCTGTTGTCTTGACTGCAAATTTCACGTTTGTTGCCCGTGACTCAAAAACTGCAAAATCTGCTCCTGTTAACCGTCTTTTGCCAGAGACAGAGCAAGAAAAATCACTTTACCAGGAAGGGGAAACACGAGACAAATTGAGGAAAGAAAGGAGGGAAGAACAGAAAAAAGCATTTGAAAGAGGGTGGCATAGTCTTCATGGGGAAGTTGACAAGTTGAAAAGTTTGCTAGCTGAAGGCCGAGTGTTCTGCGATTTACCTGCTTTAGCAGATAGAGATAGCATTCTGATGAGAGATACAAGCCTAGAAAATTCTCTTATTTGCCAACCACAACAAAGGAACCTGCACGGAAGAATTTTTGGAGGTTTTCTTATGCACTTAGCATTTGAATTAGCCTTTTCAACTGCATATGCTTTTGTCGGACAGAAGCCTTGCTTTCTTGAAGTCGATCATGTCGATTTCTTAAAGCCAGTGAGTACTCATCTCTCTCATAGCTATCAAATTTTACACATTCTTACTGTTGTCATATACTGCTTGTTCACATTTATTTTCTTCTAATTTTTATTTTGAACTTATATAATAGCATTTATTGACATATAAACCAGTGATTGCTCATTAGACTTATGCATGAGCATAATGTACGCTGACTGCTGAGTGC
Source organism: Dioscorea alata (assembly GCA_020875875.1). Lineage (NCBI taxonomy): Eukaryota > Viridiplantae > Streptophyta > Magnoliopsida > Dioscoreales > Dioscoreaceae > Dioscorea > Dioscorea alata. Next base: position 1,481,588 of record CM037014.1, on the reverse strand, counting down.
ACTGATTGATATCTAGTTCGAAGAAGGCAATTTTTTCCCCAGACATGATGCATGCTGAACTTTTTTTCTTCTTATGTTCAGGTTGATGTTGGAGATTTCCTCCGCCTTAAATCATGTGTTTTGTACACACAATTAGAGGACCCTGCACAACCTCTGATCAATATCGAAGTGGTAGCTCATGTTACTCGACCTGAGCTCCGAACCAGTGAGGTGAGATTACGTCTAAATCCTTGCAGTTGTACTTACATTCAGTTATTTAGTTGTTTATTTGCATACATTTAATTTAGTCTTTCTAATTGCAAGCATCAAGTATATTTGATCCTTTTTTTTTCATTTTGTGCTTGTGCTTTATGTTATTTGGGCAGGTGTCCAACACATTCTACTTCACATTTACTGTTAATTCCGACGCTCTAAAGAATGGACTTCGGATTCGCAATGTAGTTCCTGCCACGGAAGAGGAGGCACGTCGTGTTCTGGAGCGCATGGAAGCGGAGAAAATTTTTGCTTAGATCATAAGCTTGTAGTTGTATACGATCGAAAGAAGCACATTTCAAGTAAAGTGATTTTATCTAGAGGTTAATCGTCGCAAAAAGGTTAATACAATACAATGTTGCAACAAATAACTTGATTATCGGCTATTGTACAAGAATAAGAAACTGTTGCATCAAAAGCAGATTAAAAATAAAAATAAAAAAGTATATTTAGCTTCATGTATTTGATAGGAGTTGCTTCAAAGCCTATCATTTATGCCTGTTTGAAGTTGTTTTATTGCAGAGCAGTTCTGGTTATTTTCTCAGCTTTAGGTGTTGTTTGAAGTTATGATTTTCAATGTAATTCATTTAAACATTTTATTTGTTGCAGTTAGTTATTACATCTATATAACTATTACTCTTAATTTTGTTTTTTTTTACTTGTCAAATTTACCTACTTCACATCTATTAAAAAAAATTAGTTGAAGTTGGTTGACAATTTAAATTTTATAAAAAATTTCATTATTTTTCAAAATGATCTCTATTTAAAATTCCACTAAACAGAGTATATGATTTAATGCTCAATTGATTGTAGTTTATTGAAAATTGTACAAATACATTAAATTAAATTAAATAGTAAAATTGGAAAAAAATTATTTAATACTGCACAAAATTTTTAATGTAACAAGTAAACAGAAATATAGATAGAAGAGCTTTAAAATATGACAAGTAAAAAGGAATAGAGAGAGTAGATAAATAATCAATAACATAAAAACTTTTTTTTTTTAAGCATTTTTGGAGTTAAATTCAGACTTAAACATGTTTGTATTAAAAAATGCAACTGTTTCTCGGATTAGGAAATTAATGCCTTTTATTTTCATAATTTTTTATAAAAAAATGAAATTGTACTCATTCTTTTCCTTGCACAGTTTTTATAAATTGGTTAAACAATAATAAATCATAAAAAAAAAGGGGATAGAGCAATAATAACAATTGTAATCTAATTAATTATTGAACAAGAATTTGGAAATAAATAAAATAGAGGCCTATTTTTCATGTTTTTTCTCACCTACATTTAAACATTCTATAAACAAGTCGCCATGATGAAATTCTAAGAACCTTTTACAACATTTCTACAACAAATACAAAAGGTACTCCTGCATTTGCCAAAATGTAGGATCAAACCTCAAGACGACGACGATGAACTCTCATCGTCGGAACTTTCAGGCCTCAATGCATGAAGCCTGGGAAACAAAGGCGGAAGAGTCGGATTCACAGGCACCGGGAACTGTCGAACCGAGCTAACAAAATGCTGCTCATTGATCTTTCCGACTTCTTTGCATACCTGATCAAGAATAGTTAAAAAGTCTCTTACCACCATGAATATCCGAAAAGGGTGTGCTTCTTCTTTTGCTGAATTCCCATGAAAATATTCAGTAATTTCCTTTACGAGAGATGATGCAACACTTTCTTGAGCTTGAATCTTAATAATCTCATCCTCAGCTTTCTTCAAGAACTCACTCATTGCTTCATCAAACTGTTTACCTTTGTCTATCAGACCGTCGTTCAATCTTAGTACCTCACTGATTTTTCGTATTCCTCCAGCAAGTTTAGAAACATAACTGCTAAGAACATCAGAATCCATTGCGGCTGCCTTCTTTACATTGCTGAGCTCTCCTCCGAGCCTAGAAACAGCTTGGAGGCCGATCTTTTTGTGCTCGAGGTCATCACGCAGAGTGTTTGCTTGTGTCTTTTGCGTTGATGAACCAGAGGAAAGGCGGGAACCTTCTGCTCTGATGATTTCTTGAACAACAAAATGTAGGAGAGTGGTCTTGCCATCAGTGCCTTTGACATCGACTAGTTTGAGGAGAGTGTCGAGTTTGAAGGCATGCGCATCACCTCTGTTAGTTCCAACATTCATTCGGTTCCCTGTCTTGAGAACAGCCTCTAGGAGTTTGAAGAATAGCCTGCTGCTCCTAAGCTCCTCACAGGCTGCCTGTAAATTGTACAGTGGGTCATGGTCTCAAAGGTGACACTATATATGTATGTCTCAATCTTGATTTTTCTTTCAATAGTATGAACTCAATGATGAAGAGAATAATTTTGCAAGATAATTATAAATACTGTCAAAACTCTTGAAAATTCACCATAGTTATTGTAGCATTTAGAAAGAAGCAGATATAATATTGAAGCAGGTCCTTTTGCCCAATTATAAGACTCATATAATCAAAGAGTGAGAACACATTGTCTAAACAAAGAAACTTGATATTTGGATTAGCTACGATATAATCTGATGCATGAATCCAACTTTTTCATTCAAAGAAAATAGAATTCTGAAAGGACAGAAGGTTTTGTTCAACTAATGCTGAAGGGGCAGGTATGTCTAAGTGGAACAAGCAACAACTGAAAATATAATATATCACAATAAAGGTGAAATAGTGGGATTTCAGTTTGGGAGCATTATCATGAAAATGAACTTACCTCAATTGTTTCGAAGGAGTTTCTGAGGAAATTGACCTCTGAATCAAAATTTGTAATATAAAGCATCGCATCCACCCGTTTAAATGCAAATGGGATGTCAATGACGGCCTTAAGAAATTTTTCTGCAGGGCCCAGCTTAAATGGAGAGTCATCTTTGTGCTCTTTCAATTTAAGCTCTTCCTCTTTACTAGGAGCCATCTTTAGAAGAGTCTCCAACAGCTCAGCACCCAGGCAGTCTGTGTTACCTGTACAAACCAAGAACAACAATCTTGAGATTAAAATCACGAGAAAATTAGAACTTGAGCATATGAAAAGTTAAAGAAGAATGGTGGTAAAAAATTAGTTCTAGTCATAGCTAAAATAAATTTGAGATATTAGCAGCCTGACTACATACGAAGACTAGTATACAAATAAAATGGAACCTGATGGTCACCAACTACTGATGGACACTGCAAAAGTCCATCTTAACCAGGTCGTCAGTTTGTTTAATAAGTATTTTGCTTAAAATATGTATCACTCACTATGAAACTCAACTTGGTTAAGTGTCCAATTTAGATAAATCCTGGAAATTCTCGTCTGTCCTAGACCATTTAATTGTCAAGAATGTACATTTTTTCTGATTTTGTTCTAATCAGCGAATGGCCTGTGAGATGTGTACTTCTTTTGTGGTTTTCTACGCCGGGAATTAATACTTTTGACTACCTTAGACACAACTTAGTGCTAACATGTTACTGGGCATACCTCTTTCGCTTTGAAAAGTAAAGCAAATTCAGAAGAAAAAGTTAGCACATTCTACAGGAAAAGGTTTAATTTTTTTTAAAAATTCAAATAAGCTACAGAACCTTTGCTCCTTTTCAACTTACTATTCACTTGTTGAAAGAACATATAACCCTCTTCATTATCAGATAATGCAAAATAGTTTTTTTTTTTTTTTTTCATTTTCCTCCTAAATCTTTTTTAAATCACAATTTGCAGAATGGTTTCTTCCTATCTCATACTTGTCCAGCTACATAACTCCGCCTCCAAAATTACAACTTGCAGGTATAAAGTCAATAGAGAAAACAAGACAAGCATCAATACTGAGAGTGCAGTCCTAACATTCAATGGCAGCCATTACTTGAACATGGATACTGAGAGTGCAGTCCTAAGTTTCAGTGGCAACCATTACTTGAATAACAACTAGAATCAAAAGCCTCACCTTCCAAAAGAGCTTCACAGACTTCCTCCTTTGTCACATTCAGTGCCCTTAGCAAAATGGCAATGTTCTGCGACTTCTTCGGGTCAAGGACCACCCTGTTCTCCTGTTTAGGCGAGGGAAGGACCTGCCTTTTGCTTGTCTCCTTCATCGCAGTTGTAGTTGTTTCTGCCGCATTGCAAACAAACAATGTCTCAATCATCTCCTCATTTAACCTGCAAATCAAGCAACTCGTCAATTCAATTAAAAAAAAAAAAATCATTGACATGAATGAAGTTCAGCAGAAAGCAAGCAAAACAGAATGAGCTCCAGAGTCATTACTGGAAGGAGCTGGACTTCAGTTGATCCCACACCATTGCTCGATCCGAGCTCGCCCTGACTTTGTCCCAATGCAAAGGCTTCAACTTTGGCTTCACATTCTCCTCACTCTTCTCCGCATCCTCCTTAACCTCCTCCGGAGGCACTGCCATCTTTGCGGCATTCTTGAATCCATTTGACTTCGGCGTTAAGAGAAACTCCGGATTGCTCCGAACCTTATTCTCCCAATACCCAGCAGGCGGCGGCGGCGGCGGTGGTGGTGGCGGTGGAGGTGTAGGTTCCCGCCGCTCTGGCGGGCCACCGACAGCAAATGAGTCGCGTATGAAACCGCCACTCCTCGCCGGTGATCTCACAGCCTTCAGGGATGAATCTGAACTCCTTGAATTCCGATCTGAACTGATGTCCAGTGGGGACGATGGCGGTGAATGCGAGGGTAGCTTTCGCTTTGGTGGTGAAGGAGTCAGCGGCCTCATCGCCGGCGGCGGCGGAGGAGGAGGAGGAGGCTGCGGGGGCGGCGGAGCACATACCTCGGGATCCACCGATCTGGCTGTGGATTTGGATGGCGCCGGCGAAGAGAGATTCGGAGACGAGGGTGCGTACGACGGCGAGCTCGAACTCAAGCTCGAGCTTCGAGACCCAAGCTTCGCCATCGCCGAAGCTTCAAAAGCTCTTCTCGAGCTCGACCCAAGCCCAGTGCTCTGCCTCTCCGCAGATGAGATCCTCGGAGAATAGAACTCCTCGTCGGACAAGCACCTGTCACCACCTGCAACATTGCAACGATCCTGACGGGACAGCGGCGGAAGAGGTCGGAGCTCCGGCGAGCCACCACCGAGCTTCCGATACGGCGAGCTTCCGGCCGGCGAGGCCACATCGGGATCCACATTCCGGCACCGCGAGCTCACCAGTGTTCCCAAGTATAAGAAATTTGAAGCCCTGGTAGAAGCGACGACAGTGGGAGGTTTCTGACCGTCGGATGAGGCCGTGAAAAAACGCTGGCCGTCAGATCGGAGGGCATTTTGGGAATAACGACGACGGTGGAATAAGAAAGCGAGAGTTAGAGAGAGAAGAGAAAGAAGGAAGAGAGGGATGAGAATAGCAGGGACAATTTTGGAAGCATGGGAATTAGGAGGGGCAGAATGGGAAGAAGGAAAGATGAGAGAGGAAATGTTAGCAGGGAATGTAGGGGTAGATGGGGAAGAGGGAGGAGAAGGAGGGGAGGGGTAGGATGGGAAGAAAGGTTGAGAATTAGTAGAGAAGGGGTATTTTGGGATGGAAGGAGTTGGGGGTTGGAGTGGTGGAGAGGGGTAGGATGGGAAGAAGGGCTGGTGGAGAGTTCTACGGTTGTGAATAGGAATAGAGATGGAATAGCAAGGAAGGAAGAGGAGGAGAGAGAAGAGTATTGAGAATAGTAGGGGCATTGAGGGAATGAGAAGAGAAGAGAGAGAAGAGTTTGGGAGGTGAGGCAAGCTAAGAAGAAAGCTAACAAGAAGATTAGTGTTTGAGCTTGGAGTGAGGTGATGAAGGGTTTATTATTATTATTATTATTATTATTATTATTATTATTATTATGAAGATATAAATTTAATAAAAATAGAAAAAGAAAAAGGGAAATAACAGTAGATGCACATGTGGATGATGAGAAGGAGCAAGAGTTTATTATTATTATTATTATTTTCTCATTTTTAAAATTATAATTAAAAGTAATTGAATAACATATATAAGATTGTAGGTGTCTTATTCTATATATATATATATTGGAATGTGATTTGGAGCATGAAGAATAAGAAAATTTAAATTTAAAATAATTAAAAGGATATTTACTTATTTCATGTAAAAAGAATTGAAATGAATATTTTGAGTAAAATAATTCAAATATCAAATTAATTTTTTTTTTGTTTTTCATTCCTTAAATTTGTTTTTTTATTATTTTTTTAAAAAAATTTAGATCAATATTTTTTTTACACACTAGTTTTTCTGTAATTATGGGATTTGGACGAATTTTAGATACTAAGAGCCTATAAAGAAGTAGACTTCATTAAGTACATGTTTTTTATTTTTGTTGCATACGGATTAAAATTTATTTTTATATTTAAATTTTGAAGGTATATTTTTTTGACAAAATGTAAATAAATTATTAATCATGTCAGTAATGTGCAAAAATATATAGTTAAATCCTCAACACATATGTTCTCATCTTGCTGAACTGAGGTTCAAACATTAACATAGAAGATCTGATACCGATAAACTAAAAAGTTGCTTGCTAATTTTTTTTTTTAAATAAATATATTGAGATATTTTTATAAAATTATAATTTTTTAATTATATCGTAACAATAGTCAATAGAGTCTTAACTTTTTTGAACACATGCATAAAACCAAATCATGTGGTTATGGGAAAGATCTACAAAAAGTTTTTATTAAAAAAAATACATAAAATTAAGTTTAAGCAACCTGTTTTGGAACGTTCAAGAGATGCACATAAACTATAAAGAAAATAAGTAAATGCACCGACAACTTAACTATGATTAAGTAATCACTAATCCCAATTACATTTGTTTATTAGTTATATGCTTTGATTATTAAATTTTAGTGCTTTCTTCCAACCATGCACACACATGCATGTTATTGTTTGGTTTGCCATAGTGTGTTGTCCTTTCTTTTTGGAGATTCTCATGAGCCATTATTTATATTATATCATTGCATTAATGTAACAAGGGTGGTTGTGTATCTTATATTGCATGTTCATGCACTAAATTTTAGTTAGTAGGAATAATCCTTATTTAAATTTTATTATTGTCCTATAAAAATATATATATGGGATGTAACAACAAAAATTCTGTTAAAATATATGTTTATCTGTCTTTTTTGTTTTTTTTCATAAGTTGGTATATGACGTGTAACTTAACACACTAAAATTTATTTTTTTATAAAATATATGTTTTGAATTTAGTTTATTCTAACTTAAAAGTTATTGTGGCACAAATCGATAAGATAATATTTGAAAAAAAAATGTAAAATTATTATAAGTTTCATTTATAATTTTTCACTTAAGCAATTTTTTTTATTCTTCTTGTGGATTTTCTAAATTTTAACTTTTCACGTAAATCTTTATATTATTTTTTGATTTTTCTTGCTGTTTTTTTAATTATTTTTACTTTTTTTATTTTCCTGTAATAAATTCCTAAGTCCACATACATTAATGGAAAGCGAAGTTCACTTAATCACACATTTGTTTGTCTCTATATATTTTCATATATAGAAAACAAGAACATAGTACATGTATAATTGGAAAATAAAATATCTAATAATAATAAACATGCATAGCAAGTCTATTTTGAGCATATATATATATATATATATATATATATATATATATATATATATACAAGTAAGAGGTTGTAGGGTCCACCGGAGTTGGCAAGCCAGAGCTTATAAATTTGGATGTTAGTCAACCGACCATTGTCTCAAGCATGAGTCTTGACCCATATGGAGTGCAAGTGGCTCTTTTGCACCTTCTCCAAAGCCCCACCATTTAACATGCCTCATGCCCACCACTGCTTTCATTTCCACCCATCATTCTCTTGCTTTCCTTGAGAGAAGAAGAAATACAATTCATCACTGAGTTTAAAATATTGTAGGACAAAGGCTATAAGTGTGGCCCTACAATAAGATTGTTAAAAAGGCAGAAAAATACATTAGTATACTAATTATATGACTTATTAATTTTTTAAAAATTTTTTAATTCGGCCAGACTTCACATGATTAGAGTCTTATTATTATATGTGTGTTCAGAAAATTTTTAAAAATTAAACCGAGCTAATAAATTTCTCCTGTTATATAATTCTGGAGGGGAGAGAATCAGACATCTTACCCATAGACCATAGAGACCCAATAAATAGTGTATGAACATACTATTATAATATTTTTACAATACTGCAAACAATATTGTTAAGTTAGAGATTCAACTTTGAGCCTACTTATCCACAGTCCTAATAATGATCCACTACGTCAGATAGTGATTGGTAAATCACCTAAAAGTCTATTATATATTGATATGCATTATAAAAGGTACTCTTTTATGTAAGTCAAAAGAAGTGGTAGTAGCATGTAATTTCCAAAAGATGAGGGGGTGCAAAGCAATTTACCATTCTATAGCTCTAGCCTCTATGTCTAAACGTAGTGTGTAGCAGGCCCATTCAAGATGGGCTGGGCCTGTTAATTTACAATCCAGCCCATTAAATTCATATGGGACATCCACGTCGGTCTTTGAGATTCGCGACCTCTCTCTCTGCATTGGATACAAAGGTTTGATTCGCCTTTGCGAGCTCGTAGGAATTCGCAGGAGGAGAAGCAGAAGGGAAGGAGACGATGGCCATGGCCGCCGCCGGAACCCTTCTTCTCTCTATCTTCTTCCTAATCTCTGCTGCTCTTCTCCTTCCTGGCCTCCAGGGTTCCGTGGATCGAGGTGTTTTGGGGCAGAGCCAGCGAGAGTTTGATTACTTTGCTTTGGCTCTTCAATGGCCCGGAACCTACTGCCAACGCACTCACTACTGCTGCCCTCCAATGGATGCTGCCGGTACTCTCTCTTCTCTCCCTTTGCTTTTCTTGATTGCGTTGATTGACTTTGGTTTTGTTGCTGGATTGATGTTTTTCGAAGTGATTTTGGGTTCTTTGGAGTGTTATTGGTTGAATTATTTGCCCTTTTGATGTTGTCGATCTGTGAGATTAGTTGATTATCTTTGGATGAGATTGGTGAATTGCGCGCTTCTTTTGTGGATTGTTTTTTTAATGATGAATTTATTTATTTTTTCCCATGAATTTTCTTGTTAAAGTTGTTTATTGTTTGGTCTGATATCGTTTGATTTGCTTTGTGTTTTTTTGTTTTTGGTTCAATTTTGGTGGATTGATAAACCTTTCGAATTTGTTATGCAGTTTCTTTGGAATTATATAGTTTTATCTCTTGAGTGCACACTGAGACTCTAGGGTTTGTTTGGTGAGGATATAGACTACTAGTTTTTTTATTGTCTCGTTTTTATTGTTTTTGTCAACCTTTTCTCTCTTTATGTAGCTTAAAATTTATGATTTGAAGGTTCTTTAGTTGTGGTTTGCTTCAATTTGATAATTTCTTGTGTTTCTTGATGTCCTACTTAGGTTCCCTTCCCTTTTTCTCCATTTTTTTTTAGATAGATTATTTTTTAATTGTTTCCTTAGTTGGGCATTTTAAGTACTGTTGTTTTGGATGTATTGGATGAGTTGGTTTTCAATCCAACTTCCCCTCTATTGGATGATTATTGGGATTTATTGCCTTGGTTTAGTAACTTTCATAGTAATCAATTTCATTCATCATGATTTTTTCATGTTAATGTCTTGCAGAATTTCCTAATGTAGTTTTTCTCCCTTATTGCAGGCCATACGCACTAACTGAATTTACAATTCGTAAGTGCAAGATTGCAATGATATATAAGCACTTCTCTTGTTCCAAATAAAAGATATAGAAGAATATTAAGCAGGGAGAGATTTTTTACCAGATAAGGACAGTATTATGTTTCAATTAAATTGTCTAATTTATCATGACAGATGGATTATGGCCGGATTACGATGATGGAACTTGGCCAGCATGCTGCAGTAGTTCTGAATTTGATGTGAAGGAGGTTTTGATCATCTTGGATGTTTTATGTGAACCCTTTTTTTTTCTTTTTCAAGTACTGAAGTAAGTTGAGGTTTGGATACTTGCTGACTTTATTTGTATCAGATCTCATCATTGATTCCAACACTGGAGAAATATTGGCCATCCTTAAGTTGTAGTTCCGCATCACTTTGCCATGGAGGGAAGGGATTATTTTGGGGTCATGAGGTAAGAATAGTTTCAAGATCTTCTTGTCATCCAACCATTGATCTTTCTTTTTATTAATGACAAATATCTTATATTTTCATTGTTGTTGTGGTGCATGTGCTGGATATTGAACCTGTATAGTATGGTAATGCCACTTTAACCCTCTCTCAAATAGATAAGTTTATGAACTTTTCATATCTTGCAGCCTTTTTATTTTATTATTAATGTTATTCTGCATAGGATGAGCAAAGTGTGAAAGTTTTCCGTATTAAGCTTTTATTACTGATTGTATGATAAAGCAGATATATTGGAGATGTACCATCATGATCAATCGAGTATGGGAGAGGCATATATTGATCTAGGATAAATTGCTTGTTGACATCTTTTACATATTTCTCTTAAAAGCATCTTTCTGCTAATTTAAATTTGAAGTGACTTAGATAATAAAATGTTAGAGCTTATGAAGGTGTGCCAGCAGAGTCTTTCTTCTGCTTGTTGGTCAACTCCATTGCTAGGAAAATGTTAATTTGAAATAGGTCAGCATAGATCAATGGGCATATCCTTTGATATTTACTACCTTGATAGATTATAACTGGTTTTCTCTTTGACTATTTAATAGTGTGCAGTGATCAGTGACTGTTCTTTCTGTTCTTTGCATTGCCACCTTATTAGTCTCTGACTATTTTGCCTGCAGAAAAGCATGGGACATGCTCTTATCCAATAATACAGGATGAGTACAGCTACTTCTCCAAAGCCCTTGATCTGTACTTCAAATATAATATCACGGTTAGCATAATCAGTGTTTCAGAGATTTCACATTTGATCTTATGTGCTGGATTGAACCTTCTAGATCATTGATCCTTATTTGCAGTAATTTTTATGTTTAAAGCTCAAGTATATATTTGATCATTGGTGAAAGTATTGCACAATTTTCTTTGTATATGAAAATGTTTGTTTTGCTTGTAGGATATTCTAAGCAGAGCAGGTTTTCTGGCTACAAATTCTGAGAAGTACTTTGTTAAAGATATCGTTGCAGCCCTTGAGAAGGCTATTGGGGCATCACCTCAATTAGTTTGCAAGCGTGGTTCTTTGCAGGAACTACGCATTTGTTTCTATAAGGATTTTACGGTTAGTTTCATAGTCTATTTCCTTTTCAAACATAATCCTGTTTCATTATATGTGACAACCTAAAAATGGCAGAATTATATATAAGCCACCCCTTTTATATGGTAAAATATGAATTTTCTAAAAATACTTTACATTTCTTTTCCATGTGTGATTATTGGTACTACAACTCGAGGAATACTTTACATTCTTCTTCGTCTTCTTGTAATTTAATGCATCATGATTTTCTTGTCATTGGTCCAATGCATTTTCTGTAGGATGATAAGTTTAATATCCAAATTGGTTGCTCTATTTATGTATTTATTTGTTAGTTCATTTTGAATTTTCAAGTATAAGAAGCATGGAGTTGGATTATTATTTTGTTACACTTTGAGAGTGGTGTTGTTGAAACTTTTGAGGATGAAATGAGTTTTCTAGATTTTATTTAACTTATACATAAGGGGTATGGCAGGAGGGGGAAATCTGTAGAGAACTTCAGTGGTTATGCTATTTCCTTCACCACAACTTAGCACATTCAACACTAGCAATAACCAAATGGGGTGCACTTATCCTGACATATTTCTGAGGTTATCCTTAGTTTGTTTGGCTAGATGCCAACTATCAATCATTGCAGCATAAGCTATAATTATGAACAATACTGCCTACTTAAATACATCCTATGAAGGAAATCAGTCATTAGATCTCTGTGTATAAATGGATCTGCCTTTCTGCACTGCTTAAGTTCAAATCCCAGAAATTTTCGTCCAAGAATATCATTAACAACATAGCTAATGAGAGCAAATTGAGCAATTCATACAATTGAATTTGTCATGTATTTTATTTTATTTTACTTTTGTAAGGGTGGCAACTGATTTTTTGAACGACAACATAGCCAAATGATATGTGGCTTGTAAAATGATCTTTTTAGTTGAATACCAATTATGTTAGATAGTACAAATGAATTGACAAGTTTCTTTCTAAGGTTATATGCACTTCTCTACCTTGTTTTATTATTATAAATTTTTCTCATGTATTTGACTACATAATTTTCTTTCAGCCTCGCGACTGTGGAATACTATCCAGTGTATTGCATAGCTCATCTCTTGCTAGGAGCTCATGCCCTAAGCAGATTAGCTTGCCAACTTATTCACCTCTCAGTGAGTTCCCTTATATCTAATACAATTTTTATGATCACCATTCTATATATATGTGCTTGTATACACCAAGAAAATTGGGTAATTATTAAAATCATATTTCCTTTTATGTTCATCAAGTAATTTTTTTTTTTTTTGTGTGTGTTTATATTCCTTTTTGTTGTTAGAGAATCAAGATATCAGGTTAAAAATAGCTTTCCATAGAATTTTTAAGTTGATATTTAATCATTATAGATAAGCAATATGATATTTACAAGAATATATTACCAATTTCTCAATATGCATGTTTACCATTGTCTCTCTCTCTCTTTTTTATTTTTTCTCCAGTACTTGAAAATAACAACGCAACCAGGACATGGTTAGTTGATGGAGGGCTCTTTTCTGCAGCTTTATAGCATACAAGACTATTTATAATATTCTTGTGTATGATTGGAGGCTCTTCTGCAAATCATCTATCATTTGTGCAATATCGTCTACCTGCATATATATATATATATATGGTGTTTAAGTCATTTACGTACATACGCAGATGATTATTCACCAGGGATGTTTATTTACTGTTGTTGGATTGGATGATGATCCAATGGTTATTGTTCATATAGATAATGTGTAAATTTACTTTATATGATTATTATGTATTTTGAAACTATTTATGAATATATCGTAGCCATTGGATTGTAATCCAAAAGCTACTATGGATGTTTTTAGATGATGGGCTCTTTTATATATACATATATATATATTATGTCATTAAATAAAAATCATGTCTAAACAAATATAAGACGAACTTAAATTGATGCAGTGGTTTGGCCATCCTTCCAGAACTCTCTTTATTTATATATGCAAATATTTTTTGTGCTTCGTTTTTGAGAAATGTATATGTGCTGTCTTTAGTTTTTTTGATAACTTGTGGGGATCTTCATTTTTTTGATATATGAAAAAAAAAACCTAGGTTTTTATTTTGCATATTTACTTCGTAGTTCATAAAACTTGGGGTTGGAGAAAAACAAGTTTCTTTGATACTAGTGATATATAAAATATATATTTTGGTCTATCAAGCTTAGTTTAGCTTTAAATTTTATCTTATATTTCGCTTTTGTAATTTTATTTTTATTTTATACATTGGAAACTGTTAACTAGGGCTAATTATATTGGCATTGCATGAGATATAAATTAATATTAAAAGAAAGGAATAATCAACCTCCCATGTAAATCATCATGCTTTTTCTGTTTTAATCTTAGGTGGCTCTATAAAACTTTCTATGGATTAAAGGAAAATGTGGAGAAAAATAAATAGTGAAAGTTGTTTTAGTACCATTGTCTATTTTTTTTTTTATAAACATTTATTTTACAAAAGAAACAATTAAAAATTTATTGTTTGTTATAAAAAACACTTTTACGAAAACATAAATTAACCTCTTAATTTTGTAAGTGTATAGGAAGATATAAGGTTTAAATAACATTACCATTTACTTGGATTTAGTTTCCTTTCCTGTGTTTTCTCTTTCTAATAATAAGTTATGATTAAACTAAAATATGAGGTGATGAACAAATAAAATATATATTTGAATAAAAAAATTAAAAATTATACAATAAGTTTCTATATTTTGTTTTGTTTAAAAATATAAACTGAAATAAACTATTTAAACAAAATATCAAAACTAAGGGTATCTATCTGATCTCCAAAATAAACTATAGTAAACATTGAGAAATCCTTCCATATCTACTAATGGTATTTCATATTTTGCCATTTGTTTGGGTAAAGACCTTAGAATCATATATGATTGACACTAAAATTTAATATTGATCTTGTGGTAGGCATGGATGTATATTTTCCATATTTTCTATAGTAGATCCAGGTTCACATCCATGTCCTAAATTTATTGGATTTGGATTTCCTAGTTTGAGGAAAATGCAGGGTTAAAATATGAGCTCAAGCCCTATCATAAGTTGCTCTCTTTGCAGTTGTCTTTCACAAGTCTATGATCCTAAATTTTACCAATAGTCTCACTTTTGTGTGTGTGTGTGTGTGATTCATTAGCATAAACATGCAAGACAAGGTCAAGGTGCTGTATTTGAACGGTAGTCTCTGAAATGAAAGGCGAATATGAATAGCAAGGGGCACATATCATTTTAACCATGCAAAATAATGATTACTGGCTTAGAAGCTTCAATGCATTGATCTTCATTGATGTAAAAATAAATTGAAAGGTTTTTGCAAAAAAAAAAAAAATATACTTATTGTTTTGTTAAAATTTTCATGGCCCTTTGAATCCTGCAGAAGCAAGTCAAAGAACTGGAAGCAGAATGGGACTGACTCAATTGTAATTGAAGAAGTAGAGACTGTAAAAGACTATTGTGATCTCCTGCAGGATTGTATAGAAGTCTAAAGGAAGATGTCAACGACATTACCTGGGGTGTTATAATTAATTTTGAAAGGGTGATAAGCACAGCTGACGGTAAGGGATTATAAACGAGCCGATTTAGATTTTGGCTTTTATGATCAGTAAAAGGCTACATTCAGTATTTCTATTGAATTGCTAATGGATCTGATTTCTAAAAAATTTTGTCACAGATAAATGACTTGAAGATGCAGAATACAAAGTTAATATTCTGACAAAGTGTGTTCCAAATAAGAGTGTCGGTGCAAAGAAATCAGCAAGGTTTGTTCCAATTAAGGAGCATGGGGAAGCTGTAGTGATTTCACTACCTCTTGATCTGGTGATTCCCCTTATCATTGATCATTACTATAAACTTCATTTTGTTTATAATTACCTGAATAACTTGAGCAGATGGATTTGTGAGCTTGCATGATTCAAAGTTTAATATTTAATCTGCCTAATTTTTTGGTCTTAGTGTCATTATTTTCTGTTGTTTCTCTTCACTAAGAAAAACAACCATTGTTATGCACCGGCCGCACCAAGCCAAGGAACACATGCTAGCGCTCGGCGGAGCGTGGCTCACCGACAGCGCTTGCACCTGCATAGCATGTTCATGCTGCAGACCGCTTCTTGGCACAAGGGGTTGGCAATGCCACACACAACACGTGCTGAGCTGTAGCATGCCTGGGTTGGCACAACCTAGAAAACAGCTCTAATTCTAGGGCATAAATAAAAGTGTTGTTAAATAAATTTTTCACTAAAATAAAACTTTTAGTTGACTCCTATATCAATAAGCTAAAAATATAAAGTCCTTGTGAAAATGAAATTACAATAAAACATTTAAACAACAAGCTATTCTAATTAATAGGTATAAAAGAAATTTTACACACCAATGTTTATAATTAACCTAGATGCATATATTTATATTATTAGGTCTTGCATAAATTTGAGCTCAAGGTAAAAATATTGGCCCAAACTCACATCATTTAAATAGTATTTAAAGGAGCTTAGGCGGCCAAAACTCAGACAGCTTGGCTTCTTGACAGTTATGATTCACAAGCATGGGAATTTTTGGAGAATTTAATTTTGCTCTGAGAACTAAAATGCCATGTGATTGTCACATTAATAATAAAAATGGGATCACAGTGTTCAGAAAAATATGTGAAAGAGAACCTAAAATTAGTAATCACTTACTTCTCTTTAACCTAATAAGAATGAGATGCAGATCAAAAGGGGGGAGCAACGGCCAAAGGATCAACCCATGAAGGTCTTTTGGCATTGTAGTAAAAGTGGGCGATCATTTGCACCAATTCTTCCGATGTTCTTAACTCTGCAAAACCAACAGCCGTTGTACAGTTTAGAACAAAAGGGATAGAAGTCAGATCAAACATTCATGTCATGTATTCAGAAATATCAAACAGATAAAGTAAAAGCTCCCACCTTTCTCTCTGTATAATATCCTGTTCCCTTTTAGGAATAGCAATTGAGGGCCTTCTCGGACTTTAAGTGCGTGGGCTAAGTCGGTCTCAATGTTGATATCAATCTTGACAGTCTATCAAGTGATTTACAAAACAATCAATTGTTTCTCCAATGTAAAATTGATGGAAACAAGAAATTTCATTGAGATAAAAACTTGTATAAGAGCATGAACATCAAACGAGTAATATCCCAACATTTGATATTTTGATTTTAGAGAGAACGAAGGGATTACCCTTGGAGGCAGCTTATCCTTGGCACTCCAATATACCTTGGCCGCCTTCTCCAGCTCCATCAAAAGCTTCCAGTTATCCTTTGCCCTGGTGCAGCACAACAGATACTTGATTAAACCTTAAAACAATTGTTGCCCTCATCATTCTTTTGATGCATCACATTCATGCTCCTGTAAATATGGCACATGCAAAAGCTTGGTACAGTGAGTATATGGAACAGGTAAAAGCAAAGTCCTACATCTAGGTGATATTGAAGTCTTGTCTTCTCTCCCTAATATCTGAAAAGTATATATTTCATTCCTGTAGTTTTGAACTTACCATCAAGAAAAGCTCAAACTTAGAATCACAATGTAATGTCACCAAAAACCTTGCAAAGAGAAATTCATCTACTACAGCACCCATTTCTAAAGGACTGGAAGATGGACATCTGGGACTTTAAACTCAAAACTCAAGTACATCCTTCTATTGTGATCATGTAAGCAGGATTTAAACACTAACCTTCATCTCTTGTACATATATAATGTTCTATAGTCAGGAATGTGTTCACACAATATCTGCATAACCTATTTGTGTCCTTTTGTCACCAAATATTATGAAGTCTAACATCTAAACCAGAGGAACATTATATGAGAACAGTGAAATTCTTTTGAGAAACTCACATATTCTAAATTGATGTTTTGCATTACCAAGCTTTTTTCCCTAGCTTCAACATGTTAAGATCTCATCAGGGATCATACAACAATCAACAGGAAGCAGGCATACTACCCAAAGCCACGACTTCCCTTTCTGCAAAACCAGCCTCCCTGCTCAATTAATCAAAAAGGTCCATTCTTGGGCACAAAAATCCAAGATTTTTTTCCCCTTAAATGAGGCTTTCTGGAATTATCAAAAAAAATAAAAAAAAAGCGCTCAGCATTGAGAAGACAAACTCAAACATCATACGTTCATCTTCTTCTCATGTTTCTTCCATCCTCCCACTATTACTTCTATCAGCAATCATATGTAGCAAGAGATATGAAATTAATGGACACTGTATAAGAAGCAAAATCAGCAACACAGATTCAAAACTAGGTTTAATGCATGAAATTAGAATTTCTCTCTTACCTTCTATAGCGCTCAAAAACAAGCACAACTAGAGGACTTGGATGATATGCAAAGCTCTCCCATTCCAAGCAGTTGATCTCCTTCACCCAACACGTATCCAATTCACCCTCCCAATCAATCTCCATCCCATCATCCCCCACAACGTTCTTGATAGGGTGCTTGTCGAAGTACTCCGACGCCCTCACCCCCCATCCTACATCCGCATCCAAAGGCCAGTTAGGGTTCTCCTCCTCCACAATCATCGCATCACCATCATCACTATCCTCTTCCTCCGAATCCGAGCCCGATCCCTCGTCCTCTTCCAATCTCTCCTTGAGGACCTCCCCCTTTCCTTCAAGGACCTCGGCGTTCTGCTCCCGGATCTCAGCAAAGGTACGTTCAAGAGAAGTGCGAACAAAATCCTCGACCTCCGCCGCCTCACCCCGCCGGCCACGGCGGGGCTTTCTGGGCATCGTTACGGGTATCCCATCGGCAGGCATCTCAGGCTTATCGGAGGAGGCGGATTCCTTGGGCTTGGCTTGCTTCCGTGGTTTCGATTTGCGCCTAGGGTTTTCCGCTGCTGCGAGGATTGAGAGATGGCGGATTGGGCGGCTAGAAGGGATCGAAAGAGAGAAAGAGAAGGGGATAGAGCTGGAGCTGGAGCTGGAGAAGGAGAAAGGAAAGCAAAAGGGTTTCTTGGAGAGAAGGCCATTGGAGACGATTGAAGACATGGTTTAGCGCGTATATATATAGTGATGTTCCACAGTGAGAAGAAGAAGAAGAAGGCGGGGATATCTTTGTAATATATATATATATATTACTAAATATATGATTCAAATGTATACTAGTATTATACACAAGGGAAAATAATAAATATTAAGTTTTGTTTGATTTGGTTAAATGAAAAAAAACAAAAGGTTTCCATTTTTACGGAAACTGGTTATAAACTCCTCAAAAGTTTTATAATTGTATATATACTCTGAAAAATAAAAATAATTACAGATATGTCCCTACTGTTAGATTCTTTTAAAAGAAGTTAATCAAACTTTATTAACTATAGTTATAACTTGTATTAAAATATATAAAAGATTTAAAATAACCCTTGTACAACCTCATTGTACAATAAAAAATATTTTCAAAAGTATAATAGTCATTTTATATATCTGTTTTGTTTATTAACGGATGGTTTTTCAACTATTCGGGAGCATGTATGTAATTATCTTTTATTCTGGAGCAAATATACAATTTTAAAATTATTCAAGGATACAACTGCAAAACGCCCTTGTTAATTGTTAATAATGAGACCATATTAGATGTATTTTCAAGGCTCAATCAGGCGCTTTTAAGTATATATATATATATGACGCTTTTGGGTTTACACATATAACCCTCAAAAAATAAAATAATAAAAAATAAAAATATATAAATTGGCATTTTCGATATTTCAGCAATCTAACTCATGATAAGGGGTATATATATAGCAAATATATGAAATTTGTATAGGTGTACATACAATTATATTACTTACAAAGGCATACACACAAATATAATTTTTTTATGAAAACGCTCGGCCACATATATATATAATTTATATAGTTATAATAAAATGTTAAATGCTAGAGATTTATACATAAAAGATCTATATGAAATGAGAACACAGAACCTCAATGAAAGTACACAAAAAAATTCAAGTTTTAGCAAAAGTATACATGTGTATGTAAAAATAAAATTAAAAATATCAAACTAAAATAAATTGCTTATATACCTTTTTAAAATTGGACAATTGCTAATGTACTTTTGGAAGAAAAAAAAAATCATATTTGTAAACTGTCACATATTTAGGTATATACTTAAAAAATAATAATAAAGCACAATCAATAATATGATATTTAGAAAAAAAAATTTAGTTTTTTGACTCAGTGTCAAAGATACATAAGCAAAAATGGTTTTTCCTAAAAATATCTCCTTACAAAAACAATATTTCTCGAAAATACATAATTTAAATTTTTTGTATCAATGTAATTATATTTTTTCAAAAACTTTTTTATTAAAAAATAAAAAATAAGAATAAGCTTTAACCTTTACATCACATTGTTAGTCATAAGTCATTTGAAAAGCTCTGCCAAGCCAACCACACAATTGATCTATGAAAAATAGAGTCATATGAAGTAACAAGAATAGCACAACGTTGCACACAATGAAACATAAGAACAAAAATTTTTATTAAAAAAAATTATGAAAAAAATCTCATTATTTGGATTTTAATCTATATATGAACAACAATTTAGCAAAGTAAACAACCTAAATTGGAAAACGATATCGATGAAAACAGTCGGTTTGACGCATTAAAGATGAGTCAAATGTCACAACCAAAACATTCGACAACTCCAGGGATTCGAGGTTCGAACAATGTTGGTATCATTACAGATTAAATTCAGATAGTTCATACTTCCGAAAAAAATCTTATTGCGAAAGCACATGAGTTGGAAGTATAAAAAAAATATAAAATGTGATTAGAATGCCGAATGCTTACCTGAATTGAATTCCTACCATAGAAAGGCAGGCAAAACATAAGATGGATGGGCATCAAGTTTCCGGCCGAGAGCACGGACTGCATCAACGTCGGCAACTTCTCCAAAGCTACCGAGTCCTAGTTCAGTGGCATGAACACCACCTGTAATGAATACCGAATCAATCCCTGCAGCATTCGCTCCTCTTATATCATGGTGGAGAGAGTCTCCGACAGTAATGCAATCAGAAGCATCAACAGCAGCCATGGTCATTGCTGATTTATATATCACCTGACACCCAATTTGATGCGAAGTTAATCAGTGAAATATTACAATGGTAGCTATATCTGTTTTCCAGAAAGAAAAGGGGATTTAATTGTCATGAAAAAATTTCAATGAGAAAGAACAACTTAAAAGGAGGATTTCATTATGAACAATCAAGTTTAAGGATACTGCACATGAATAGCAACAAGAAAAAAAATTCTAATCATTTAAGTTCTGTTTGAGTAACCATTTGTTTACCTTGTCAGGTTTTCCCATCCATTTTACTTCACCGCCAAGCTTTTCATACTTGTCTGCTAATGTTCCTAGTGGGGAGAAAAACAAATACATATTAGAAGATTTTCAACACTATAAATCGACGACTACTATTTCTTCACAACAAAAGAGGTGCATTCCACACACTGAGATTCAGAGATAATATCTGTAATCTCAACAACCTTACCTGGCATGATGCGCAAAGCTCTAGCTTCCACAGTAACATAATCAGGATTTGCTACTATCATGGGCAATTTCCTTTTGGCACAATGCTCTAATATGTGCTCAAGTTCATCGAGGTCCATAGGAAGGGGATCACCAGATGGAAGGCCAAGTGCTTCGGTACCATGAGCTAGTAAAAAATCTGCATCTTCAACATTTCTCACTACTTGCAAATTTAAACCCTGCATAACGGTAGGCAAATCAGTATGGTAATGAATGCATAAGTTTGGTTCAGTATACTGCTATCAAAAGTGTAGATATGTAAGGCCGAGAACACTATTGGCTTATTTTTTCTTGACTATAAATTTTTTAGGTGAAACACAATGCTGAAAGGAAATGACAGCAGAATAAAATAATTTAAGATCTAAAGCTCAGTATTGAAAAACTTGTTGAAGTGTGCTATTGAGCTTATTATTAATCCTAAGAGAAAATGTCTCAAACAAAAGCTTTATCCAAAAGCATTTAGAAAAAAAGAATGTTTAAAGAAATGACATGTACCATCAAGAGAATACTCAATGCACTTGAGTATTTCTTCTTGATGGCAAGTTTCAAGATGGATTCATTTACACAGTAATTTAAGAAATAGTTCAGAAAAACTGATAATCTGAGCATACATCAAGAGATATTGCACCTCGACCACTCCATGTCATGTGAACGCAAGATCTTCCTAGGGCAGCAAACCAGGGATCATCCCTCCTGTTACAGATAATAGAAGCAGAAAAGAAAAATTATAAAGCAGCTGATAGGATTTTTTTTTTTTTTTTTTAAAAGCAGCTGATAGTTGACAAATAACAGACAAACCAATAACCTAATGCCACTTTTCAACTAACA
The DNA here is from genome assembly GCA_020875875.1 of Dioscorea alata. Taxonomy (NCBI): domain Eukaryota; kingdom Viridiplantae; phylum Streptophyta; class Magnoliopsida; order Dioscoreales; family Dioscoreaceae; genus Dioscorea; species Dioscorea alata. The sequence goes on along the minus strand of CM037014.1, from coordinate 1,459,761 downwards.
AACGCAAGAGAACTACTTTATCAAGAAAGATAGCCATTGGCTATGATCTTAAATAGTGAAATTAAAATGTCAATATATATGAATAAGTCCCATAGAGAGAATGAAGGTTAACTATTTTACTAGCATCAATTCAGAAGAACTCTGTATAATCCACTCAACTGTTACTCTACTTAGTTGAAAAAGGAGCTCAAACATGATTGGAATTTCTAGTTTAGTTCATCAACATGATGATCTGAAGACTGAAGCTTCAACTTATTGCATGAATTTCAAGCTTAACAATTAAAAAGGCTTAGTTAATCAAAACAACTAGAACAAAAGTAGAACAGAACTGCTCTAGCAAAAATTTACTTAAAAGCAAAGAAGGCAAAATTAGGAGAATTTAATTTGACCAGAAACAAGGAAGCGTCCAACCTTTCTAGGAATTGATGTGTTAATTCTCCACTTGTGATGGTTCCATGGAAAAGATGAGGATCAAAACCCAAGTCTTTCAACTTGTCCATGGTAACAGATGCTCTTCTTGAAGAGTTACTGATGACAACCATTTTAGCTCCATGGCTAGCTAGCTTTTCTACTATTAGAGCAAAATGGCTTACAATGAACCTTTTACAGTATGGTCAACGAAAAGGTGATATCATACCATATTAACACCAAAACTTACATGTTGAAATAGCACCCTGATATGGTTTTTTTCCATCATGAAGGACTCCAAACTGATCTAAAAACCATGCCTGTGTATGTAGTTATAGTCATGTATGAGAACTGTGAAATGAAGTACTTCAATATTGTTGTACGACAATTACAAAATCAAATTTATGAAGTATATCACAGAAGTCTAAAAGCATTTTCATACAAATTAAAACTTCAGTATTAACAGCTATACAATAAATGCCCCATGTACATATTCAACTGGAATTTAAGATTTCTCAAAGAGTGAGATATCACAAAAACAAATTCATTTCTCTTGAGGGAAAAAGAGGAGATATTTAATATAAGGACTGTGAGAAAAGTTTAACATCGTACACTTTGCCACAATTATTTCCAGTGACAAGCTTAAAAATTTCACATACACACCAACACGGATATTTGATGCATTTGACACTGATAACCATAAAACTGATAATTATGATAGATATCATGTCAGAAACATACGAAAATAGAGAAACAGTTTAATTCTTTTGTCTAAGAAACCCCAAAGAAAACAAGAAAACATTAAAACAATGATAGGAAAGATAACCATTTCTCTCATTCAGATTAATCAATTCATCAATAAAAGTGTAAAATACAAGTTAGCAAAGCGAATAAAGAGGAAAACAATGAAAAACAATGAACAAAATCCAATCACTTCCCTAGCAACTCCACTGCCACATCAATTTGTAAAGTGTAAACACATCAAAAATTGCAATTTAGTCAATCAATCTTCTAAGAAGCCTTAAACCAGCCCACAAAAAAAAATGCTAAGAGTTTCTTATCAGCTAAAATTCACCAACAATCAAAATTTTTCAACACAAACAAGACGGAAAAAGCTCCAAAGCATATCACTGCAGCAATCAAAAGACCATTTCGATTTCCGCAGTTTATTTTCGTGCATTCCACCAAATAAACAAAGGAGAAAAGCACAAAAGCATACCATTCTGTGCATATAAAACCAAGCTAATAACATACGAAAAAAAAATCCATTTTCCCTACTGGATTTCAAGAAGGAACCTTGTAACGACCGGATTCAGCAAGCGTTCGGATCCCATCAAGGCACCGGAAGACCCGCTGGAGCTCTCCGCCAGCGGCGCCGGAGGTCGGAGAGATGGAGCACCTCGCCGCCATGGAGGAGGTTCCCGGGAATCGAGCAAGAGATATACAATGAAAGAGATCAAAAAGAAAGATGTTTTTTTGTCTTATTACCCCCTTGAAAATATTGAAATTTCATATTAGTCCCTTTTCACTTCAAAAATAACTTCACACCTAAATAAATACATGTTAGTTAAACCTTCTTTCATTTACTAATGATTAAGTTTAAAAAAAAAAAAACCTTTGTTATATGGGAGCATATATTTTCAAAGTATTAATTAATTATTTTATAGATACTAATAACTTAAAATTCAAAAAACACTGTAAAAATGCATTATGCCCATATATGAAATGTAAATATAAAGGAGATAAAAGACTACAATTTTTTTTTCTCAGAAGTTTTCAGGATAAATTACTCAAGTTCATGAGATTAGGGTTTGAGCCAACAAAAAAAAATGCTGAAATTCAGGTGCACTCAGAATTGAAATCATTCAATAAACAGTAAATTTTCAGAAAAAAAATTAACAAAATTTACGAAGACAGTGATTGATCCATAGTTAGACTATATTGAAATTGCTTATAATTACTGAAACAAATTCAACCAATGTTCGTCGCAAAAGGATGATATTCTGCATAACATTACTATAGCATTGAAGTATATACATATCGATCACTCGAAAAGTTAGCCCCTTGATACTTGTACAAAAGTCTGCAGTTAAAAGAGAAGAGACTTTTTGGCAGCTCAGTAAAGTCGAATTGGAGATGCATCCGGTGATGCTATGAACAATCTCCGCATTCATCAGATATCGAGTTGATGAACTGCATCATCGATGTGATCCTCTCAGCCTTGAGCTTCTTCAGAAGGAAAGTGAGGAATGTAGAGACCCTCACAAAGACTTTACTGCTGCAATTGGAGCAGTGGTGATTTCATTGGTTGTATTCTTTCTGAGTAATCTCTGACTGCAGTTAAGAGATTCAGAATTCAGCCTTATGACATGTATCAAATATAAACAGAAATTCTTCGGAGAAACGAAATAATGTGTAAATCAGCTAATTGATAGATAGGTAGGTAGATACAAATTATAATTATTCGGTAATGTTTGCAGGATTGAACTGGGACATAAGGATACCTCGTCAAAGTTTTGGACGTTTTGACCGAGAAGGTGATACTTCCTGTATATATTGTTTAAACTACTGGCCTGGTCTTCTGCCATGGGGCAACCGAGGTATTTGATCCTCCTGCAAGATGATACATGCTGACAAATAACTCTACTAAAAGTATCACGGTACAATATTGACTAGTATCAAATAGAAAAGCAAAAATAATTGAGAAAACTGAGGTTTGAAATTAAGGTTTATGCAAGAAACTGAAAATAGGTGAAAAAGAAAACAATGAACAGACACCTGAAGCATATCGTGGTAGAACCAATGCATTCGTGACTGATTTCCAAGAGGTTCTTGGTTGAACTGACCCTGTAACATGTGAGATGATGGTAACTTTGAAAGGTCATCTTAATAAATAAGACGAAATTTATCAACAGTAAAGAATGGAAGATATGAGTAGTTCAATTTCATAGAGACCATGCAAAAAAAAAAAAAAAGAATTTGCTGTGGTTACATATAATTCAGTTAAAACATTTACATACAAAGAACATAGATGAAAGTGCATTTTGATCCCTAAACTATACCTTTGTATTCACTTTGTGTATTCACTTTGTCACTAGGGTGTTTGTTTGTGTGTATTTGGCTTTACTTTATGAAATCCATTGTTTGTTTGGATGTATTTGTAAACCTTAATGTAATTGGATTTACACTACAGTAGCGTTTGGTTGGATATAATTCTAAATGCAATGGATTTCTAGTTATAATGTAACTGAAAATACTTGGTTTTCAAAATACAGTGCAGTCAAAACTTGTATTTGGTTGGATGTAATTGGAATTACTGTATTATAAGATTTATGTTTGTTAGAAAAGATTTGTAAATCTGGAATTGGAAAACATGTGTATTAGTGTATGTATATGTCTGTGCATATGCATATATGTATATACATATATGTATATGAGTATATATATATATCTATATAAGTATATGTATATGTGTCTATATGTGCATATATATATATATATATACATACCTGTATATGTGTATTTGTATATGTAAACATATTATGTATAGGTACATCTAGAAGTGTGCATACATACATGTATGTATGTCTGCAAAAATACCTATATATGCTTATATAAATATGTATATGTATATATATGTGTATAAATATATGTATGTGTGTGTATATGCATGTGTATGTGTATGTGTATAGATTTCTGTATATATGTATATATATGTATGCATATAGACATATGCAAATACATTGGTTTTGAACTCGCAGGATTTGGTTTTACGGTCATTTTGACTGTAAACCAAAATCTTTCAATGATGGGATTTCAAAAACATATGAAAAGTGAAATACTTCAAAACAAACACCTAAGTTTAAAAAGAGAAGGGATTTGAAGTTACATGTAACTACAAATCCCTGAAATAAATACCACCTAAATGTAAAACAAATTTACTTTGGTTCTTGGACTACATAAAGAGAATGAATAATCCCTAACCTATGACAACAGCTAACAATTTTGGTAGTTATTCAAAAGAGAAGAACTTTAGGCCGTAATGTAATTTTGGGTATGGTCCAGGAACCAAAAGTGCACTTCTACCAAGAACATAATATTGTTTGCCAGCTGAAGTACTAACCTGTAGTATATTATTGTGTTGCACCCTTGATTGGGCATCAATATGATGTTGATGGTTGATAGGTACTCCAAAGTGGCTACCAAATGACAAGTCATTGCGAGAGATTTCTTCCTAAATTAATAGACCAAGGATTAAAAATTAGCCATTGTAAAGCAGGAGGAGCAACAATAAAGATGCAAAACTTTGAACAACTAGAATGGTCAGAAACCATTAGGTTGATGCCGCCTTGAATCCCAATATGACTGCCAATATGTGTTGAAGCACATCTAACCATGTCACTTGGTTCTCCAACCAAGGATGTTCTAAGAGAATGCTGGAACATCAGTTCAAAAATACAAAGATAAGTGATAAGAAAAGGTGGAAGTTTGATCTTATAAGTGCAATTTAGTCCTAAAACCAGATAATGTCCATTTTGGTCCAAGGATAAAAGAATAATAGGGATGCGATCTAGGACCAAAATGAACATGATTTGGTTCCAGGAACTAAAATGAATATAAAGTTATTCTTCAGAGAGCAAAAGTGCACTTGCACCATAGTTAAACAAACAAGTATCTCAAAAAAGGAAAAATACCATTTCCTGATTAGCAACTACTGTAGTTTCCATTTCTGACTCTTTCCTTTTCTTTGGAGGCCGACCTCTCCGTTTTCCTGGTGTGCCATTAGGATTCTTGGAACAATCCAATGGATGTGCCTCTGAAGGATTCCCACTGCTTTCACTCAACGTGGTTGCACAACTTGCAAACTTTAATCGCCTATCACCTGTGTTCTCGTCCAGAAGACACTCCTCTGCCTCTTTGATCAACTTCAATGCAAGATGGTATTTATCATCAGACATGACCCCTAAATCAATCAGCTGATGACAACGTTGGGATAAATAACCATAACGATCCATTGGATCATTCAGTTCAACATCAACAGAGGAACGAGATAAAGCATACAACTGTTTGCAGTCCTTTTTCCAACGATTAAGAATGTAATGTGATGGAATCTCATATATCTGTTGTGACTTCAGCACAGAAAGCGCATGCCGGCATAAGAATCCTTTAAATTGGAAACAACCACAAATGCACTGGACTTGGAGGTCGTCTGCATTGTACAAAACTTGATGATCTTTATAAACTGTTTTTTTCCCATCTTCCATATAAACTGATTCTTTCACTTCAAAGGTAGAGATTGATCCTTCCTCTTTAACCAGCAAAGCATCACAATACATTGTGGCCTTCAGTTCCTCCTGGAATTTTTTGAACAAATTGAGAGTGTATTGTTTAGAAATCTGCTCTTCCATATAAAATTTTGAGATCAAGTGTCGACTTTTGTTTAGCGATTCAGAATCTGCTTGAGCTTCTTTCTCATACTTAGCTAGTAAAGCAGCTTCGTATTTGCAGATAAACTGCTTGAAGGGACTCTCCTTATGCACCAGCCCTTCGAAAAATGCCCCCATACTTTCAGTACGATTAGTTACGGACATACCTGCCCAAAAAGCATCTTTAAGAAAAGCAGGGACCCATGAGTGCCTAATGTCATAAATCAGGCGAAACCATTCACTGCCTTCAAGACCATAATACTCGATAATTTTCTTCCACTCACATTCAAACTCTTCTACAGTCAAAGAGTCACATACTACTTTCTTCAATGCATCCTTAACAGCTTGATGCTCAGGAAAATTTCTCAATTTTTCTGGTATCTTTCTCAAGATTTGCCACAGGCATATACGATGGCGTACATCAGGGAAAACATGGGAAACTGCATCTTGGATTGCCTTACAGTGATCAGTAATTATGGCATTTGGGGGCTTCCCAGACATACACGCTAGCCAAGCCTTAAACAACCAAACATAAGACCCAATGGTTTCATCGGAAAGCATACTACAACCTAGCAATACAGGCTGACCATGATGATTAACTCCAATAAATAAAACAAGAGGTGTAGAGCATTTATTACTCAAATGTGTTGTATCAAATGAAACCACGTCACTGAAATACTCATATGCCATCCTAGACCTTGAGTCGGCCCAGAATACACTTCTTAAACGACTTTCCTCATCTAAATCAACCAAGTGAAAGAAGTTTGAATTTTTCTTCTGCATGCGTGTAAAAAACTGCTGCATAGCTTCATTATCTCCTGGCCCAATCTTCAAGTGGCCTCTTTCAACTGAATTTTTTAACTCATCTTCATCAATTGGTAAATTTTCACTTCCGCTGTCACGTAAGAGTGTATGGGCAAATCTGTTAGGTCGTATCACCCTATCACTAGAAAGTATTTTGAAGCATTTCAAGTATCGTTTCATCGATGGGTTTAGCGGGTGATTATGCTCAGTATTCGCTTTCTCCAAATGCAACAAACCGTCAGCATGTCTCTTCAACCTAATTGATGCCGGGCAGTTTGTTTTTGCTGTCACTCTTGACTGGTAGCGTTCACTTCCTCGGCCCTTACCCCACTTGTGACAAACAAGTATTAACTGGTAGCATTCCCCATTTGTAGTAAAAGTCGACCTTCTCACAGCTGTACCAAATCCCAACTTCTGAGCATATTGCTTATAAAAATTGCACGCCTCTACATACGATGTAAATGTCATCCCTACGTGAGGTATACTTTCTTCTCCTCCATTTGCATTATCCACATTCACCTGATCTTCTTTCGTACCTGCACCTATTTGATCGTCATTTTTAGGAGATTTGTATCCTTCATCCTCATCCAAAAGGGTATCCTTGGCAGACCCATCTGAAGTATCCTAACAAAAGGAAACAAACTGATATAGGTAGCTAGAAAATACCAAAGCACAAGAAGTACTACTACACATTTTGCCTACAACATGCACGCCTTCTGAGAACAAGCTAAAGAAAATGAGGATTCTTACTTTATGTGTTTCGCAATCTACTCTAGTGCCTGTGTGATCCCCATTCAGGAAAGCTTCCTCACCCTCACAACGGGCTTCTTGCATGGAAGAAAATACACCCTTGTGCACATTTAAGGATCCATTGACTAAAGGCTCATCTGCCATCCCCTGATCAAATAAATAGTTAAACAAGAACCAGCAATTGAAAATGAAAATAAAAAGATAGCACATACATTACTCTTTAGCATGAGATTGAACACAAGGATCCTCGGCATAAACTTTTATCAGCAATATATACCCAATGCAAGAATGTAAGCTTGAGATAAGCAACAAACTGACAATTTTCTTAACAATACTCTTCATTCACAGTGCTATTCCCACCACATATCCCAACTTTTCATACAGACATAATTAAAAAGTAAAATCTTAACCAAGCAAGTAACTCGGAAAAAAAAAACAACAACAACAATAACAATCCAATTAATGATATGCATTTTACAATACAAAATAACAAGAAAAACAAATTTTTTTTTTTTTGGTAGATTGCAAACCTATTGTGCACACACTGTAATTTTGCAATTTCTCAATAAAAAAACTCAAAAGGAGAAAGAAAACGATCACAAAAGGTAATCAATCATGCATTTCAAGCAACAAACTTGATCATTTAACAGCTCAAGAATTCCATTTATCATCAATAAACAAGAAATAATACAAACAAACAAAATAAATAAATAATATTTTTTAACGAATAAATCATGCAGCTCTCCGATCCTAATACAAACATTTAAAATTAGGTCAAAAAAGCAAAGACCTCACCTTGAGGCGTGATATCAATACCAGAGACGTATCTAATTTTAGGGCAATCGCTAGGGTTAGAGAACGAACTAGGGTTTCAGGACCGCGCCGAGAGAGCGAGGAAGACGAGAGGAATTGGGGGTGGAGGCTGAGGTAAGAGTGCACGGTGAGAAATTTGGTGCGCTTGGATTTAATGAATTCATAAACAGACCGAAAATTTAGACTCTGAGAAAGTGACCTCACAAAAAGGACTAATCGGAATGGCAATTTATGGTTGGGTGAGTTTATTAGGTGAGTTATTTGATTTACTAACACAAATTATGGAATGGTCTTGCACGCGAAATAAAAGAGTCCAAAAAAACCAAGATATGTTTTTCACATATACCCCTCTACAATCATAATTTGCATGAACCTCCATAGAATTGCATACTTAACAGGCACAAACACACATATATATATACTAATAAAAAGTTAAAATACAACTAATTAATGTAAATATTATTTATGAAATTTCCAGAGAATTAAGCACTATTAGCAAACATATCTCAGTCTTTTTATGTTGAGTGTTTATTTCAGAGAAAACTTAAATTTTTAAGGGTCCCAAAAGTGAAAGAGCACGTCCAATTTAAATAATTGCCACCATCATAATATAGAGTTGTAAGACATTTGATTCTAATATTATAAGTAATATGATTAAGCGTAAAACACGGGTTAATTTTTCAGAAAATCACCGAACTTTGACTTTTTATTACTTTCGGTCATCCAACTTCAAAATGTATCAAAGTGGTCATTCAAATTCTAATTCATATCACCAGGCAGTCACCAGTGGCTTTCCAGCCCAAATTATCCTACGTAGCAGCCGAAAAAATTGAGATTCGGTGGCCACGTAGACTAATATGGGCTGAAAGGCCACGGGTGATTGTGGTATCGCAGTTTTTTCGGTAGCGACTTAGACTAATTTGGGCTGAAAAACCACGGGTGACTGCCCAGTGATATGAATTAGAATTTGAATGACCACTTTGATACATTTTGAAGTTGGATGACCGAAGTGATAATAAGTCAAAATTTGGTGACTTCCTAAAAAATTAACCCCGTAAAACACAGTGTCTACATTTTCATCAATAATAATAATTATTATTATTATTATAACAATAATAATAATTATTATTATTATTATTATTAAATCTAATATAAATTCCATTTCTTACAATTAATAAAAATGTTTGCTAGTATCAACCATTGAATAGTCCAATGATATAACGTAAGATGAACAGTAAGATAAAGGACAAGAGTTCGAATCATTCTCTCAATAATATAGTTTTTGTACCGTTTATGCATTGCACACGATCCCATACTATTTATTATACTGTTTATGACCTTGAGTGTAAGTCTCCTGTAGGAGAAACAGTTATTTTACCCTATCAAAGTTGTAGGATAGAAGAATTTTTCATCCAACTTAAGTTCTCAAAATTAATAAACAAATCAACCAGGTCTAATCACACTGGCGATGAAAGAGAAATTTGGAACTTTGAGGACAGTCTGGTTTGTTATTAGAGGAATTTTCTTCTTTGTTTTTCATGTATTTAATCAGATTACTGAAATATGTAATTATTTATCCAAAGATAATAAAATATATTTTATGTACTAAAACCATAAAAAATCACCCAGTAACTTCCTTGGTAATATCTAAAGCATTTCAGTCAGCGATTTCACATACAAGCAAACAGCACCACTGGGGCAATATTTTTACTTCCCTAGTATTTACTACAGTACCCTTAATATTGTACTAATAAAATTATTTTTAAAATGAGTAAATGTACAAGTTGGCTGTGACACATGATCCACGAAAATAGAAAAAATTAAGATATGCTAACGAACACAAACCATGGTCATCTTGAAATCATAAGCCTGAAAACAAGATTCATGAATCACCATTCATCAAAGAATCTCCTAACATACCATAACTGAATTAAAATGCTGCATTAGCATTAAGAAGACAGCTAAGCCCTGAATCAAAGCACAAGTAGACAATAAAACACTGATTCTAGAAAAAGTTTTTTGGTACCAATTTGTCATACATAACATTAAACAGAAGTTCCAAATGAAAATTTCACAAATTTGAGCAAAGAACAAAATTAAGACTTGAAAGTCAAAATTTGAAATGTGTTCGAATAAAGACTGGATGAAGATCTAAGCACAATAAAAGTTCTAAATCCGAGATAGTAGGAAGAAATGCAAGACAGTTGGTCAAAATCCAGGTTCTGAGCTCACTCATCATCTTCCTCATCATCAGGTTCAGCTGCGTTAAGAGCATTCAATCGCTCAACAAGTTTGGCCTTCCTCTCCTCGTATGTCAGTTTCTTCAGATTATACCTACATCACATAACGAAGTTAAGAAACCGACGTTCAACTAACACTGACAATTTAATTGACTCGAAATGTGACTCGGTCACTTGAGCTTTACCTCTTATGCTCCTTGGGTGGTTCCTTGGTAGATTTCACTGGCATTGGGTCTGCTCGAATGGCTGCATGCACCTTCTTGTACATCTCCTCTATGTCATCAGCCTCAAGTTCTTTCTTTAGGTAGCAGCTAAAGTGTGACTGGTATTTCTCAGGTTCATCCTCCATCAAACTCTGATATGAAAGGCAGACATACAAAAGAAGTTCAATACCATTATATCTGCAAATGGTAAGTAGTACTTTGTACAGTGTAACTCAGGGATTTTTCACAGTGGAGGGAGTTGATTGTTGAAAATAGAGTGAAAGATTCAGTCTCATTTGTCAGAACAAGAATGAACAGTAAACCACAAATATAACTAAAATGAAGATAAAGGCAGAAGATTAAAAATCAAGTGCAGATGACAGACCCTCATGTAAGAGGCAACATGACCACCAAAGATATACTTCCTATGAACCTCCGCATCAAGTTGCTTGTCATCCTTCTTGAAACCAGCAAAGCGTTTCTCACTGTGAGGAATATCAAGACCACCATCTAATGCTCCCTGGTTTAACAGCAGAATAACCATTAGGAAAACACCACAATTTCCCCATATATACAAATGAACAATAATGGCAATATTTCAATCAAGCAGACCTGACTCTGACAGACAATTTGTAAAACCTATAAGATCATAAACAAAAGGAAGGACAAAAATCACCTAGTGTAGTGAAGAAAACTTATCCTGGCAGGCTACAGAAGGTCTTTTCTCCCTATTAAATTAAGACAGCAACTATTACATACTATCACCCAAGAAAAGAAAAAAAAAAAAGCTACAGGTCAGAGATAATTCCCAAAGTTGACAGATATTTTAATCTTCTAAATGTCCTTTTCACCATTGTTGCCATCTAGATCAGGACCTTTGGGTCATTAAACTTCAAATGCAAGTAGGAATGGCAAATACTTGTTAGTAAATAACAAGAACTACAATGCACTGGTAACTTATGCAACAACAAGAGCTAAAAATGCTACAATTGATGGTAGAAAGGGTAAGAATATAAAAAACCACAACCATAGTAATAGGTAGAGTTTCCCACTACAACTATCAAAATCACTACTACATGGTGAGCTTGCCCTGATTACTCACAAACAATACTTTAAAGAACATGATAAAACATAGAGTAAGAAATTGCAAGCAACCTTGAGAGCACCAAATACACGATTTCCAGTGGTGGTTCTAAGAAGACCAACATCCAAGAGAGCCCGGAATGGCCTCCTGCTCTCAGCTGGCTCCACTGAAAAGTCCTCCCCGGTGGCCTGCACAAAGTGTATAAATGAATCAATCGAGGATACAAAAATAGAAGCGAAGTAAAGCATATATACCTCAACATTTCCCTGATATTCCTCATCCATCTCAAGCATCTTCAACACACGGCGGGCCAAAAGAAGGCCAGTGCAGTATGCTGCATTCATGACAATAAATCAAATCACAATCAAGAATAGCATCTAGCAAAAAATCATAAAACAAAATTAATTAAACATGAAAATTTCAGATGAACACCTGCAGCATAGTTAGTGAGGCCAACTTCTAATCCATAACGAGGTAGCTCATGGGCATATGCTGCTGCCATGACCATATCACCGGCAATGCTTGCAGATACTATTTGTGCGATGATATCCTTGTTAGTCTGATCAGGACTAGTTAAGACAACAAACATAAATATGGTCCATATGAAACAATAAAAAGAAAAGAAAAAAAAAACAGCCAAAAATTTTTCTTGGATACAAATCGAACAACAAATCGATATTTGGGAGTGTTATATTTATTTTTATCCTGGTTTATGAGGCGAATCCTGGCCCGGTAATCAGTCTTCCCAGCTGCAAAACAAATACATTTCCATTATAAACACAGCAAACATAGTTAGCAGTGTAGCAGGCTAACTGGATAAGAGTGTTACCCCTCCTTCTCTTAAACTTCACTTGAAAACGCTTGAAGTAAGCCTTGGTCTTCTGGGCTTTCACAAAAGCCTACAGTGAAATGACAAAAATTTAACTTACAATGCCATACATTCACAAACCTAAAAAATTCAATGTGATGCTAAATCTTATTTACTCTAAAAAAGATAATTTACAGACAATTATAAAGCTTTCGAATTATTTTCTAAATATACACTTGTGATTAATTTTTTCTTCTTTTTTCCTCACTGATGTATTTACCGATCATGTACGATCAACCTGCAGCTAAAAGAGAGTAAATCCTTGGTCAATATCTCATCTTTTCCATAATATTCCAATTTTTTTACAGCAGTCTTGCAAAATAAAAACCATTCTCCACATCTACACTCCTTGACCTACTCCAATCACTAATTAACAGCAAAAACTGCATCAAAATCTATCATTTCAAGAGATTACTTGCTTGAAACCTCCTAGATTCAGCGTTATAACATCACACAAACCATTAACCCACAAACCAATCATCAAGAACAAAATGCAATCAAGTTTGATGAATCTCAACAGTTAAACAAGAACCAGAATATCAATAAACACAGGAAATCATAGAGATCAAGAATCGCTCATTAATGCAGCTAGTCCTCATCGATCTAACAAGAAAAAGTCAGGGAAATGCTAGGGTTTCAAGCTCTTACCATCCCGCTTCACCGATGGGGGCTCTCGCCTTCGCGGCGTTCGGAAGGGGAAAAAACGGAGGCTTCGAAGGAGTGGGAGAAATCTGGTTTTATAAAACCCTAGCGGCCAAGATCTACGGCTGTCGTTCTTTGTTAGCAATTCAACGGCTAAGATTTCGTTTGGGGACTTGGCCCAATATGGTCTAATGTGAGTATAGAAATATAAAAATATCTTTATAAGAAAAATCAATTAATGTGATAATAATTATATAAAATTTGGACTCAAATTTCAATTAATGTTAATATGTTGGTTAATAAAATAAAATATAAAAAATAAAACACAATTTAATTATATTAGAACAAATTTTATATGTATATTAATACGGTTAATTAGCTTAATTTTAAACAATAATTTTTATGAGAAAAAATTTAGTTGCGTGTAAAACCCACACTCTACAACTTCATTATAGGTATGCTTCACATTTCTATTAACTTAAAAATTAAGAGTTTTTTTTTTACTTGGAAGTAAAATTAAATGTAATTTGTGTAGAAAAAGTATGATAGTTACTTCTCAACACTTTCAAGGCCTTGGAAGTAAAATTAACTGTAATTTGTGTAGAAAAAGTATGATAGTTACTTCTCAACACTTCAAGGGATATGTATATGGTTTTAATTTTTTTTTTTTAAAGGTTGATAAACCATTTCAATTAAAAAATAAAACATAATACAGAAAACAAAACAACAACAAGAAGAAACATAAAAAGACCACTAGATGTGGCACAATACACAAGAACTAAAAATAAAAGCAAGACAAAAAAGAAAACACAAAATGACTGCCAACCAGCACTAACGACAATCAAACAAAAGCTAACTTGAAAACTAAGTAGGTTTCTCCGCCCTCACCGGTCTCGGCCAACCTCTGGCCCAAGAACTCTAAACTACAGCTGATGGTTTATATGGTTTTAATTTTCAATAAAATTTTGTAAAGTCTTTCTTCAACCAAACCCAAATAAAAAAAACTCTCTTATATGAATAGTCCCATGTCAAATATGAAAAAAAAAAAAACCACACACTTCCAATTAGGGGGTGGACATGGGCGGGGCTGGGTCGAATCTGGGCTGAGCTAGACTAAAAAACATAACATATATATTCGGGCTGGGTTGGGCCGGGCTATGTTCGGGCAAAATTGTCTTGGTCCAAACCCGACCCATTTGATTATCATTAGGCCCAGGCCCAGCCCAACTCAACCCAAAAATAAATAATTTTTTTATAAAATAATTGAAATATTAAAAAGCAATCAGATGAAAGCATGCCATGCACAGATCGCAATACATTTTATATATTAAAAAATTAAAATCAGAGACTAAAAAGCTGCCCAATTTTGACTATTTTCAAATCTATTATATATATATATATATAATTTATTTATTCGGGTCGGGTCGGGTTAAAATTTATTTGACCCAAACTCAACCCGAAATTTAACCAGGCCAAAATATTTGAGCCCAACCAGGCTCTTTGGGCCAACTTTCTAAACCCAGGCCTTGTATTTTTTGGGCTAGGCTTGGGCCAGCCCATGTCCACCCCTATTTCCAATGTCTTTTGCATTGTGTTTTAAAATAAGTTTTTTTATTTTTTATAAATTTTCTTCAAGAGAGAACTTGAGAAGGACAAATGGAGTTAGGATTTAGAGAGAAAGCGGCAAAATGTGAGGAAAAGATTAATTCAACAACACTGTGAACGTCAACAAACATTGATTCATATATATATATATATATATATATATATATATATATCCAACCCTCAAAGGCACCACAAAGTTCCTTTCATCTTATATTTTGTTCTTGTATATATTAGGTTGACACTTGCACGACTCTTTATCAAGATGTGCTAGATAAAAAAAAAAAAAAATTCATACTTTGGTTAGTTGGTAGACTCTAACAATCTTGAAACACCGTGAATCCGTACACAGGAAAAAAAAACAAAATTTGCATTACAATAATGTTTAACATGCCTAATCCAATACTTGGAAGTCTTTATCTATTTTCTCTATTAAATTAAGTTAAATAGCAACATAGAATTGACATTTATACTCCAACAAAATTTATCTATTTTTTCTATAATTAAATCTCTCTTATATTTTTTCACAATATTGGGATAAACCACATCAAAGATATAGAATTAATTCATTTGCAAGTTTGCACCATCCCAAGTGAGTTGAACTTTGAACCCGTATTCTCAATATTCTATATAAGGTATATGGTGTTAAGAGACTAAGAAATCGGTACAAGATCAATTATTTTTCTTCAAACATATTATCTCAGATCATTTTACTTGCTCATTTTAACTAATTCACATAGATTAAAAAAATCAATTAAAGGTAATTGGTAATCTAAAATTTATAACAAATATATTAACTTTTCAATATTACTATTTATTTAAAATATAATTTAATAAAATATGTAGTTGAATATGATTTATTGAAAGTTATAAAAGTACACAAGATAAATTTAAAAAACTAATATTTTTTATTTTATAAATTTTTTAAATAGACAAGTAAAAAAAACTCCGCCACAAGTAAAAAGGACCGGAGGGAGTCCTTGGGAATTCAATATTTGATAAAATAAAAAGGGAAAATTGCTTATAAACCCTTCAAAAGTTCTATAATTGCATATTTACCTAAAAAAAACATAATTGTATATATACCCCTGAAAAATATAGGTAATTATGGATATGCCCATACGGTTAGATTCCGTTAACAGAAGTTAATCAAACTTTATTATTATAATTTGAATTAAAATATACAAAAAGTCCAAAATAACCCTTATAAATGGTCATTTTACAATAAAAAACTTTTCAACGGTATATATGCAAAGGGTATAATGGTCATTTTATATATATGTTATTTGTTAACAGATGGCTCTTCAGCTAATTTGAACCCCCAGTGATATATACACAATAATATGTATTATTTAAGTGTATATATGCAATTATCTTTTATTCACGAGCAAATATGCAATTTCAAAATTATTTAGAGTTACATCCGAAAAAAAAAAACCCAAATAAAAATAAAAATTGAGATGGGCCCCACAAACACATCCATATATCTAAAACAAAAAACACGGATTGGTTGATGGTGGGCCCAAGCACAGCAAATGATGTTGAGGCACAAGTTCTTTGAGTAACCACAAGCTCTCACTTCCCTTCTCTCATCCCCAACTCCATCACACCTCCATCTCCCGTGTCCTTCTCATCCGATTGCCTTCGGATAACAAGAGCAATCGCTAGCTCTGATTACGGTTTATTCCCCTTCTCTCGCTCGACATGTATGTCCTCCTTGTCTTCTCCTTGAAGCAGAGAAGCCAGTGATTTCATTGCTTTGCCCCAGGATGCTTCCTGTTTGCTCCGCCGCTCCTAGTTGCTCTTCTTATTATCAGGTGATTGTTTTTTTGCTTTTGAGTTTAATTGGAGCTTGTGAATTGTCTCAATTAGCTGCTGCATTGGAGTTGAATTTCAATATATATTGTTTGATTAAGAAATTGTTGTTTTAGTTAGTGTCTTTTTGTAGCTTGTCATTGTCTCATAGATCTCACATTTTGAAGAAAGGATTTTGGTTGTGAAATAGTTGAGTCTGAAGCTGCTTTTGTGAGTTAGTGATAAAAAAATTGGATTTTGGAGTTTCAAATGGGTGGTCATTACAAGGTTATAGTAAAGATTTTGACTTTTTTACTTGTTAAAGTCACTGATGCTTATGAGAAGTAGAGAAATAATTGGTTGTTGTGTTTGTAATTTTGTAAATTGGACTGGATAATGTCTTGCTTCTGATGTTCATAGATGGAATCATTTTGTTGGATCATTTGGATGTGTTGTTTTCCTTTATAGATCTGGGATGACTATGTTTGCTCACCTTTGTTGCATTTCAACAAAGTATGTTGATGAAATGGTTGGTGTTTCTATGGGTAAGTGCACTCACTCTTCTTGCCTGAACATAGTTGCTGTCCTATGACAGATCTCAAAGGATCTAAGCCATTTTATGGGGTGTAGTGAGAAAATTAAAATATCATTTAGTTTATTCTGGAATGATCTCTCAGCGGGAGAGTTGTCTCCCAGGCAGGCCCCAGTAACCATATTGCTTGAAAAAGGCCAATACAATGTCAAGGACTTCGCATGAATACCGAGCAAAAATATATACCCTCTCTCTCTCTATATTTTTTACTGTATCTGTTGATTAATGCCTCGTCTTCAATACATCCTTATTCACTTTTTTTTTCTTTCAAAGAGTTCAGTTATAAAAGATCTGTGTATTCTTTGTAAGATTTTTCCTTTCTGCTTGTCAAAGAGGCTCCTCCTGTTCCAAGAGAGAAGTTGATAAATGGCATGCATTCCATGATAGTAATATATGGAATATTTAAGCTCAATATTCTTTTACTAGTAACAGAAATCTCATTAATGCTGTCTTAACCCATGGGTTGGCAGCTATCTTGTCATGTAGGCACGAGAGCATTTTATCCATTTCAGAAGGCTATACAAGAGAGAAACTTCATTGAGGAAAGGCTCTTCCTTTGCATCCATGATGGAGTTCATGGCCGGGAATCATCTTCGAGACTACATGCTGCAAGATGCATGAATTCTCTTGTTGTGGAAACCCCCGATGATCATGGTTCCTATGATTCATCCATATTGTCTCCATACAACAATGATTTTGATGACATAGTGCGCACATTTTCAAAAGAATATTTTGATAATGACACTCAAAATCCAACCAACTCATCTTCAGAAGTGATTGGACTCTGCCCTACAAGTGAGAATTTATCAGAATCCAAATTTCTAAGCAGTAAATTCAGTGGTACTATTGAACATAACATAAGTAACAATCTTATGGATGCACCACCAAGATCATCTTATGCAGAGCTACCATCTACAGCTTCCCCTGGTGGAGATGAACTTCTGAACCTTCCTGACTCTCTTGGTCAAGGTTCAACTGGACTGTCTGCGTCTACCTCTTCTGGCTTTACATTTGCAGCTAATAGTATACCCAGTATTTCTCCTGAGGATTCGCTGCCAGTTTCTGGGTCACTTGAGCGAACAAATGGGGATTTCCCTAGTCTACGACAAAGCTTTGAGGATTTTTTTTCTGGAACTAGTGAATCAGTTGAAACATCTGTGGCTAGATTAGAAGATACTGTGAGAAAAGCATATGATTCATTCACGTTCTCAATTTCAGATGCGGTTGAGAGTGTTAAGAATTCGTTTGACAATGCCATCAATGGTTTATTTTCTACAGCTTATAACACCAAAGAGCAAGCTGGTAGTAACTTGACAGGTCTTTCAAGTGAATTGGGAGAGAATGTATACAAGGCAAGTGCTTTCAGTATTGACGTTTTGAGGAGAACAATTTTCACTGTGGAGGATTCTTTGACAAATGTGTCTAGGTATATTGTTTATTTCTATGGATCAGCAAAGTCATCTTTGCCACCTGATGTTAGGGATGCGCTGAATTTATCTGAAGACAAAATCACAGAAATCTTTCGACCTTTTGGTTCTGCTGCTCAACAGGTATCTTGTTTGCGGGTATCATAATTCATTGTTGTTTTTTATTAGTGTGTTATCTGATCCTCTTGTACTGTAGGCGTCCAAAATAATTGAAGAATTTGAAAAAAATGTTGGCCTGGATCCCAGTGACCCAGTTGTCTCATTTGTACTTCTCCTAGGAGTTTCAGCCACTCTTGGGTATTTGAATACCATTTCTTAAATTTTCTCCAATCCAATTGTTGAGCGATTTAACTAACCTCTTTTTAACATTTATCTTGAACTTGCAGGGTTTCTTATTGGCTATTGGTATATGGCGGATACTCTGGAGACATATCTCCTGAATTGACCTTGGAGCTTCTAAAAAATGAAGATGGCACCGTGCTCATTGATGTCCGGCCTGAGGCAAGAGACTGTAAATTTCAGCAGCCTTTTCTTTTTTCATGTTGTTTATTTAAGAATATTTGAGACTTTTCTACCTGCATTATATTTTGCAATGTTTCTTATATATATCTTTTCTTTCCATTTACTTATTTCTTCAGCTGAAAATGATATTTCTTTCGTATTTGATAAGTACCACTTATTAAGATCTCTCTGACCAAAATTTGTTAAAATTTCTCTCACCAAATTTTGTTATTATTTCCTTTCCTACATACATATTCTCCGATTCAATGATTCAATATCTCAGTATCTTTCATATCAAGGTCTGTCAGGTCATTTCTGCAACAATTTCAACTCTGATAAATCATAATCATGCTCCTGTCTTTTACTATTGGTGATGCATAAAGACTCCTATATTTGTGACATCATGTTTTGCTGGTGATGGCCATTAATCTTGTTGAAGGCTTTAAGGGAGAAAGATGGTGTTCCTGACCTCCGGCGAGCAGCTCGATTTCGATATGCAAGCGTAGTTCTCCCTGAGGTTGGTTGATCTGCCTTTACAAGGATGTTTTCTGCTTGTAAAACCAATTCACATAGATAAGTGCCCTGAGATTTTAGCTTGATGTCCTTTTGTTTATTGTCAGGTGCCGGTATCATAAAATTAATAATAATTATTGATTTAGTTGCATCCAGTTGTCACTTCTCATATTTCTCTTAGATTAATAGCAAAAATTTACGAGCTTAAAACAAATGGCTGAACCCATAATTCCCATACCCTCTCTCTGAGAACTAAAGGCGTCGCCAACTTATCTTTTGGTCTATGTTTATTAGTAGCAGTTTCATCATGTCTTCGCTTTGTTAAAAAAGAACATTGTGTTTCCTTATGAATCAATTCTTTCTACATTTTCTCAATGCCAGAACTTTTCCCAGCTGATGTCAATGTGCTTTTTGTCATATCAGATTGATAATTCCCTCAGGAAGCTGTTGAAGGGTGGAAAAGAAATAGATGATACTCTGATGGCAACTGTCATCAAAAACTTGAAAATTGTTCGAGTATGCCTATGGCATTTTCATATAACTCACAAGCTTTTATTTCTGGATTCTGTGAATAATGGTTTTAGGTCTATTGTACTGGTGTAGGATGGGTCAAAGATCATTGTTATGGATACCAATGGTAGCCGTGCTAAATCGATTGCCAGATCCTTGAAAAAACTTGGTGTCAAGGCAAGTATTATAAATGTGACATTCAGAAAATAATATAGGGTCAATCTATATATTTTTTTATGTTGCTTTTTCAATCGTCAAACTTTGTCTTTGGATGACAGAAACCGTACTTGCTACAAGGGGGCTTCCAATCATGGGTGAAGAAGGGTCTCCGCATCAAGGAGCTAAAACCTGAAAGTACACTGACTGTACTGAATGAGGTACAATGAGATCATTTTTTATTTCATCACAACCCAAAAAGAAAAGGCCATTCATAGTTGTGAATCTTGTGATGGTAAATCTTCAGGCCATAACCACATAACACATTCCTATCTGGATATTTTAGAACAATATGATAAGGATAAATTTCAACTGTTGTCAAAATAGGTCACTGTCTTCAATATATTCTTTTCAGATTTTTATGCATTATGTCTTTAATTATGAAGATAGGAAGTATCCATTGCATTCCCTAGAAAATGTGATACCGATATTCTGCACATATACTTCGAGTAATTTGTAGTGCTACTGCATTCTTCGTGTTCCTACCAGGTCTATGATTTGGGGCATTCATAAATTCTGTTTAGTTCCTTAACAGGAAGCTGAAGCTATCCTTGCAGATGTCAAACCTACACCAGCGCTTGTTGTTGGATCTGCATTGGTGAGATGATAATAGTCCTGGCTCAAAGTTTGGCAATTTTTCTAATGATGCCTTGCTTTCCTCTTATTTTAAATTTTAGTTAGGATTTTTGTTTTATTGTTGACTAAACTTGAAGCTATTTTAGTCAAGTTGGTGATACGAAATGCCAAGTCTCAGAGATATATTTGTGTGTTTATATTTCATGTCAGTATTTGGACTTCTTGCTTGATTTTGTTTTGTCCAGATATCTCTTTAGCTATTAACAAAAAATATTGATATTGGCTGCTTATGTACAGGGCCTTTCTGCAGCCTTCTATGCCTTATTAGGTAAGCAATGCTTCAGTCAGACACCAAAAATTAATATCATTTTTCAAGGTGCATGTTCGTATTCTGATTTTATATGGGAACTAAATGCATTATATATTGTGGTA
Source organism: Dioscorea alata (assembly GCA_020875875.1). Classification (NCBI taxonomy): domain Eukaryota; kingdom Viridiplantae; phylum Streptophyta; class Magnoliopsida; order Dioscoreales; family Dioscoreaceae; genus Dioscorea; species Dioscorea alata. The sequence continues at coordinate 1,438,360 of CM037014.1, read as the reverse complement.
GTGGTCTTTCTAACTTGAATTTTCATATTCTGATTTTATTGAACCTGAATGAACTCCAATCGTGCATGTTCTCCTTTGAGCCATTACTTTTTCAGGTCATATGAACACCAATTTTAACTTGTTGAATAGGTGTATAGTTTGGGAAGCAATATTGAGAAAAGGCTTTTCTAACAATGGTCATTTAACTTCATCTAAGACAATAATTTATGACTGCAAAAATTTCAGAATTGACGCAGAAATTTATCAGTCTTGATTTTTAATTTACCTGCAAATAACCATAATTATTTTATTTTATTTTTGCAGAATGGGAGAAGACATTACAGGTCATAGCTATTATTGGACTTGGGCTGGTAATCTTTTTACAACTCATTGCTTTTTAACCTTCTTCAAATTCATCCATTGTCTTTGCATTGCCAATGGATTTATAAATTGCCTTAGGAACCTTGCATACAAATACAATTGCTACACTGCATTCATTGTCCATTGTCACCATTCCATGAATTGGTGATAACTATTCAAACTATCTGATATATTCATACAACTGCATCCTGATTCTATGTCCATTCATATGCTTTCTTATAGGTGATGAATGATTTGGATTATTTTACTGATGAACCATAGCCTTACGTCTATATACGTGAGAAAAATAGCACAGTATCTATTAGCAGGTCTAAGTAAAATCCTGGTTTTATGCCTGCTTGCAGAACAAAATGAAATGACAGAATGAACCGAGATACAAACTTTACTAAGGTTCACCAAGATTAAGTCCTAGCAAAATTTTCATGCACTTCTAACACGATACCATGAAATAGAATTCAATCCAATTTTTTTATTATATACCCAGTTGGAATGGTCATAATAATTCATAAATAAGGAGTACAACCAACTCCCTAAATCCATGATCTTGTGCTACATCATGTTATAATCTAACTTCCAGTATTTTCATTTTTTCAGACTGTCTACCAACGATTTGCTTCATATGAGAAGTCAGAGGATTTAAAGGAGGATGTGAAGTAAATGATCTGTGTTTCATCAACACACTTTTACTCCATTATTTAACACTGTTTTACCATCTTTATCAAGTATCCTGTTCTCAGTACATTTTCTTTTACAGGTTGCTGTTCTCTCCTTTCCAAAGGGGAGCTCAAGCCATTTCCTGGGCAGCTCAAAAATTGGAGCCAAACAAGATTGGGTTACAAACATCTCCCTCATCAACAGCCGTCCAAGATCGTGTCCTCCAGGCAGCTGCGAAGCATGAATCACAACCATCTGACTCCGAGACGGAAAATCTCCCGGAATCTGCAAGTCAGGCTTCAGAAGCTTAGAACTTGGCCTATCCTGGTATTCCTCAATCTAAACATTCTCTAGAGGGTTTCAGATGTTCTGTAATAAATAGTGCACAGATGATTACATTGTCAAGATTTAACATGCTTGTTATGTGTCCCTTCTTTGGTAATGTATGAACAATTCATGCAGCTGATGTTTCTGAAATTAGAATCTTGTTTGCAATCTGAAGTTGCAAGGAATAATGAGCGCATGAATTCTTTTGCATGACATGATAAGTCTCATTGTATCAATATTTTGGCTTTAATTGTTTAGAGTGACTTTTCATGGTTCTGATGTGATGATTGTGTGCTGAAGTTTTGAAAGGATTTGATCAGGCATAGCTTTGCTATTTCTGTATTTTCAATTGGTTGTAAATATCTCTATCTTAATTAATGTTATGCAATCAAATAAAATTTCAGATGTAAGGTATTCTTTTGTGCGGAAGGGGGATTTTGAGGATGTTAATCTGCTTTAAAAAAATAAAATAAAATAAAAAATTCGGAGGGTTCTGAGTCAGTTTGGAGTTGCTTTTTTTTTTCTTTGTGAATAATTGAATTGGTTTAAAAAAAAATTAGAAACAAAATCCCTTTTTTTTGCGTCAAGATGAGCTGTTAAGATGCTAAAAAAAGCAAGCTAATGAGAACCCGAATACTAATAGACCACTTGGTTGTTGGTAAACAAAATTATTCTCTTAAGATCACATTGCTTTCAAATAAGCATTTTTAGGGTATGTTTAGATTGGTTATTTATTTATTTTAATATGGAATATTTATTTTATATAAGTATTATTTTTGGGATAATTTAAATGTGTTTGAGTTGGCTTATATGAAAAACAAAAGCATTAAAACATAGTTTTAATATTTGAGAAACCATCATCTCAGTAATTTTGTGTTGATGTCAGTGAAAACTTGATCATTCTAACAACCAAAAAAATCTATTACCATTTCACCAATTACTAATCCAATACATAATCTTTAAAAGGCTAACACCATTATTAGCCTGTAAAATGAAACTTTTGTTACAACATAATAACTTACAGAGACATACAACGTTACCCTACAAGTCATCTAGAGCAGAGATCACTTTAGATTTACATGTTAACCTGAAGCTTGTTTCTATAATATACATTTCTCTTCTTTCTCTCAACTGCAGTGAAAAAAAATGGGGATAAACAATATATATACAGGTCTTGTGACAGATAACAATTGTCCCAAAGAAATAAACCATCATCCCAATTTGAGCTGAAGCATTTGAAAGCTTTTCAAAGCCGTCTCGGCCGGCCTGGTTGTGAAATCTTTACTGACTTTGAATTCTGGTGTACATAACAGATGAGGAATTTTTGAAGCCTAGATCAACTCATGGCATCAGGAATCCAGTAATATAGGTTTATTCCTTCTCGGCAATTACCACAAACACATCTTTGGATGACCACTTGCGTCGAACATCTTTGGCCGGTGGATTGATGACGGCTCGTTCTGCGTTTTCTAAACGGTAACCAATAACAATCTCTTTTCTTTGTCTGGCACGTAGAATTATCTCATAGAAATTCATCTCTTCGTCTTCACAAAGATAAAGATCAGCAGGTCGTATTTGAATCTCATTACCCTGTTCCGAAGGCAAGTCAATTGAAGATTTTAGACCAAACATTCACTTACCCATAAAAAATTTACAACTGCAGATAGAAAGCACTTCATCATCAGATTGTTAGTTGCCATGCTATGTAATGTTATGGATTAAGCTGCATGTGTATACAGTAAACTGAAATGATGCCTCTTCAATTGTAGACCCTAAGAATAGATAGCACAGAGCCAGGAAGCCCTCTGGATGAAGGCTAGAAGCCTAGAAAACCAGAAAAGGATCCACAGAAGGAATAAAAATGGCTTAAGTACAAGGCTGACTGTTAACCAGATGCCCATCCATCCTCTCATGTTGATGAGATCCATTGCAAGAAGACCAGTTAATGAATTGAGTAATTTTAACCAACAATAAAAAGTTCAATCAAAAATTTAAACTAAAGGATCCAACTCAATCGTGAGCAAGCTAGATAGTGCGATGTTCAAACTAAGAAGGTGATTTACTTTGTAGGCCGAACACTTGAAGATTTGAACAAGCTGCAATATATTATGGTGGTAACTTTGAGAAATGCCTAACCTCCGGACAATAGGTCAAGTGGTAATATCTACAACCATGGGAGATGGGGAAAAAACTGTTCATGATTTATACTTTAAGAGTCAGTTCGCATTAATTAAAAATCGAATCCAATCTAAGTGCTGTTGACCAAGAAAGAATAACTAAATAAAATAATGTTGAAACCCCTTGTCAAGATCAACCAAAGGTATAAACTCGAGGAAAACTTATACCACAAAACAAGATCAATTTTATTTTATTGCTACTAGGAAATATGAAACTGCAAGCCTTCTGTAGGTCAAAATGGTAAAGATTGCAAATCAACTCTTACGTCTTCCTTGATTAATTGGTCCTACTGACCGCAAGGCTGTGATGCAATGATGATGGGCTAAGCATTGGACTCCTTTCTTGCAATTTTTCTCAAGATTACACAATTCTGCCTGTTTTATTACAAAACATTTTCAAGTGCATGTCATATACAATCTTTTACCTCATTTTGCAAAATCATTTGCATTGAAGAGTAATCAATCCTTCCCCAATTATTTTGAACCATTGACTTCCCAACGTTGCATCCAATCCTAATAAGGGTTGTGAATATAAATTAATATGCAAGTGAACTCCTTGCACTTATATATGGACATGTGGATATAGTTTACATGAGTAAATTTGCCTTTGTTAGCTAGCCATACATTTAAAGGGCTTAATTTTCTAGATGTATATGTGGATATAGTTCACATTGGCAAAACCTTTTGCCAATGTGAGTGCTAATAAAAGAATGGGTTGATCCATTATTAATTAAAAGGGTTAACTCTTTTTGGTTAATATGGCAGAGGAGCTTCATAATCTGCTGTTGGCCTCTACTAAATGAATGCCAATGGTGGGGTTAAGTTTTTTTCCTCACCTCCTTCTTCATGACCTAGCTTTTCTTCTTCCGCTATAAGAAAAAGCATGGCCCATTTTACATTTATGTCCTGGTGTAAACTTCTCTTTATATTTGAAGCAAAATCCTCCTGTTCACATGGTCTGGGCAGTGCCAATTATGTGCCTCAACTTCTTCAAGGACACTTGTGCAACCCATGCCAAGTTGTACGGAAGGAATTCCTTCAACTTCACCCACGAGTTAAAAATTGTCCGGCCAACATGAGTATCACCATCTTGGCTGAGCCTCCATCAAAGTTTACCAATTTCAATCAAGTACATGGCTGGCCACTAATAGAACTTGCTCAACTTAGGGGACCTTTGTTGCTTTGCAATACTTATATCCCAAAGAAAATTCTCCAAATTTTCGGCACTCTGAGTGCTATCAAAAGATGGCAAACCTAGAACAATTACTCAGGTAATGCTTTGGATTACTTCTAAGTTGAGAAATCCCACATCCTTAAAAGGTTCACATCCACCAAGAGCGCTTGTGCCTCCGAATACAACGAATACAAAATTTCCAACGACAGAGCCAAACTAACACCTTTTTGATAAGATCCTCATACCTTTGACAAAGGCAAAGAAATAGTGCATCACCTCCAATGATGGAACTAGGATTTTTTTTCTAAAAGGACCCATACATAAAAGAATTTTTTCTAGGGAGGTCTAACAATAGATTTTACAAATATTTTCCTAAAAATATAATTTTTTATACTATTTTTATATTATATACTGATTTGTCAAAATTCTAGGGAGCCAAACTATAGATTTTAATAAATATTTTTCTAAAAATTAAGTTTTTTATACTATATATATTAGTTTGTAAAACTAAGGGGCCAAACTATTGATTTTTATAAACATTTTTCTAAAAATATATATTTTTTATACTATATATATATTAATTTGTAAAAAAACTAAGGGGCCAAACTATTGATTTTTTAAAATATTTTTCTAAAAGTATAATTTTTGTACTCTATTGTTTAAGAAAATACAATTTTTATGCTGCGTGATTGATAATATATGGTTTGCTTGCATGGTGGTTTGTATGGAATCATTACTCCACCGTCAGAGTAAGTAACTTCAAGTGTCTCCTTCAACCCAAGGAATAAACTCGAGAAAAGCTTATACTATAAAACAGGACTGATATAATTGTATTACTGCTAAGGAATATGAAACTATAATAGTTATGATTAGTTATGACATTGATAAAAAGAGTGAATGACCAAAAAAAAAAAGGCCCTTCTCCTTTTATACACACAGCCTTACTTGTGATCACTCTAAGTAGGCTGAAATGTTGCATACAACCTAATGCAATTCTCCTTTATTTCTTCCCCCAATAAGAACACCAACAACATAGGATTATTTTTTTTCTTCCTCTAATTAGGAAACCAACCAACATATGATTATTCCTTTCCTCTATTAAGAAATCATTATATTATTATTTGTTGTCATACTTAGTTTTTTCACCCCAACTCATGGTGTCCTATTGAGTTTGGTAACAAGTCATCTTATAGACCTTTACACTATATTCAATAGATAATAGAATATAAAGACGAACTACATCAAGGAAATAACCCTATCTAAGTTATTGGGCCAAAGGCATTGTCCACTTGTACAAGACAGGATTGAACCTATTTATCTTCTTGTAAAGAGTTATCATTTGTATATAGCTTGAATTATGTACTAACAAACAAATAAAGATAACCAAAATAAAACATACTCTTGCAGGAAACAAAAAGATCTGGGAAGGAAAAATTGTACCTCTTCAGCAAAGAGCTCTTCCAAAACATCATTTATTTGTCTGTCCTCTGCAACCATTGCAAGCGCCATGCTGACAAGTTCGTTCGATAGGACATAATCACTTATTTTTGACATGGATAACAAGTTCTTGGTCCTAGGGTCCAGGATTTCGCTAATTATCACAGATTTGTCTGATGCCTGCTGCATCTCTCCGATCCAGGAACCCTGAGAAAAGCTTCCTCGAGGAACATGTGAAACCATCGCCTCTCTATATGGGAGTCTCTTGGCCTGCAATGCGTTGATGGTTAGTTTACTATAAATTACCTTGAAGATCAAAAGACAAATAAGTTGGGAACACCAGTTGTTTAGAATTCACTATGAGGATGTTCACACAAGTAGACACTGACTGTTGAACAAGTGGTCTAAGCTAGAAAGGCATTCAGCAGCTCTGATTAGATAGTTCCATCTGAGCATCATACCAATATCAAAACATGCACGCATACACAAACAACACATTGACAGATGCAATTTCCTGGAAGATAAGAGTTAATTGTGGTGCTCCACTTTATCTCTTCTTCTAATCTAGAATTTTCCAAGACCAGCAAGAATTTGGCATGAGTGCTCTTTGGTCAGTTAAGATTATCAAAGACATTGGCGTATATTCATTATGTCTCGCTGAAAACCATATGAGAAATGTAAGAGAACATACCTGAATATCTCTAATAAGAAGTAAGGTTGCAAGAGACCTTGAATCAGCTTGAATTGCAGAATCTTCCAAAGATTCATCAGCCAAAATCAAAATCTGAACAAGAGAATATGCACAATTGTAGGTAGGAAAATTGCATGCCATCGAAAATCATACTCATAGAAGTACATGAGAATCACTTACAGAATCAAATAATTGCAAGGGAAGGCTTTCCAAGTGCCGCCGAATGACGGCATTTCCTTCACGATTGACCAGAGATATATTCTCCAATCGACTGAGATCCAAACCCCCATCGATAAGTTTCTTATCCCTTTCATTCTCTGGCACCTCATTGAACATCCACAGTTCAGATCCAGGTGCTAGAAAAGCATCCAGCACCTGAAAGAAACATTGTTCACAAGAATGAAAACCGGAAATCATGTGCTTAATCAATGAGGATAGCAGAATGAAAGAAGAGGATTTATGGTGCACTATTAAGTTCTACATCCAACTTCCATGGCCAACAACTGGCTTGCTAGCCAAAAACCGGAAATCATGTGCTTAATCAATGAGGAATAGCAGAATGAAAGAAGAGAATTTATGGCATACTATTAAGTTCTACGTCCAAATTCCATGGCCAACAACTGGCTAGCTAGCCAAAAAAAAAAGCATTGAAACAACTTGACAAAGAAGCATCATTTACCCACTCCAAATTTATCACAAGCAAGACAAAAGAGTGAAAGACATAAAACCTTACACAGAAAATTAAAAACAACCAAATAATAACTGCTTGAGTTTAAAATTCTGATTCACAAGAATGATTCAAACACTGATGCATGCCATATAAAAATGGTGATGGATCTTTCCCATCGAACCACCCAAGACACCACTAAACTGTAGCAAAACATGAATACCAGCAGAGGTCTTCTTATCAGTCTTGTCCAGCACCATTGTACACATGGGGACTGAATCAAGGCTCCTCTAATCTAAGATCTAAGGTAAGAAAGGCTAGCTGTTAGCGTCAAGTACGGTCATTAACATGTGCATAAGAATTCATCATTGTAATCTGATGGTTGATGGAACACAAATGGCAGACAACAGAAAAACGATCATAAGAAACAAACTGAAACCATTAGAAACTGGAACAAAAACCTGAGGTCCTGTATACACCAAAAAAAAAAAAAAAGAGTGACCGAAGGCAGCAGATTACAATTTTTAGGTCAAGTAACAATAGCTCAAATTTACTCGATTATTGATAGGAAACAAAGATGCATCATTATAAAAATTGAAGCATATAATGAATTTTCTCTAAAATTTGAGATATAAACTATGAATCTAGTTATATTTGCAAATGTTGGTATTGCCCTAGGGAAAAGATAATGTTCTCAAATCAAAATTGAAGTCTGAACAGTCATTTTAACATGTTGAGAACAGCAATAAAGTATCTTATGACTGCAACAAAGACAAATCATCTATTCATAAAGGACAGGATGAAGGCTAGGTCAAAGAAAAATGGAACAGCATCCAGAGTCCGGACAAGTAGGCAATAAACAGAGAAATAGTTCAAGTTTTTTAATAGCTTAATGCAAGCGGATCTAGTGCATGATTTGATGAGGAAAAGGATACATATACACGCAAGTTAGCAAGTTGCATCCATTCCATAACAGCTTTGTTTCATCTAACGGACTGTAAGTAAAGATTCCAGCACTATGATCAAAACACTCAGAAAAGCATTACGATCAGAACACTCAGAAAGTATTACGTGCAAACTCATTGTGGATCCTTGTGAAGTTTACCATAATCATATCTTCCATATCACGCCTCCAACCACAAAAAAGTATCCTTTCAGGAGATTTGGTATCAATAAAATCCTTTGGTAGGTACCCTCCTTGAACCTGCAGAATTGATAAAAAAGAGAAGGTATTAGGGGCTTCAAAAGGAATAACTCACCACAATCATATCATCAATATCCCGCCTCCATCCACAAAGTAGAATCTTCTGTGGCTTTCTTGCAGGCCGGACAATGTCTATGTATACTGCTTCATGGACCTGAATGATAAAATTAATTGTACTTGTGTAAGTTGGCTATTGTGCTATACTGCATATTAGCAATTTTCGGTGGGGATCAAGCCTAAATAATGCAAACTAGAAAAGGGTTTCGCTGGACAGACCAAGTAACAATCTCTATCTCAATCCTTTTATCTTAGTAGAGCATTGATCCATGAACCTTTTTTGTCCTTTTTTTTTTTTGTCGCCAGTCTGTAACCTTGTTGGATAAACTAGAAACCCCTTGTTCCTATTGGTTTGCACCTAACAGATGAGACTCAATCTGTACCGTACTCTAAAATTAAATAAAATCTGCGCAAACCAAAACTCTGCACTCAGACAAAAAAGTCATCAGATTCAAGACAAAGCCCCCCTGTTTTGGCTTCCGATACTCATTACACACAACATGCCATAAGACACTAATTATACACAAGATAACAGGAGGTCAAGACATTCACTGATTAACATCCTTCACTGAACAATACTAATATCAAGCACCAGCTTTTAAACACTTGCATTGCAGCAATTACATGCTTGAGAGCAAAATATAGAAAAATAAATGACAAGAAAAAGGTTGGAATATTAATGTTGTGTTAGAGCAGATGCCATTTCTTTTCTCCCTATGGTTAACTAGGCGGATAAATAAAATAAGAGCGAATACCTCATAGCATAAAAACTAGAAAGTTGACATGTTAATTAAGAGTCACAAAAACATTTAAAAAAAATGAAAAATGAAGGCCGAAATTCAACTATGGAATGAGACTTTGCCAATATATATATTATGAAAATTCAACCATACATAACAAAAAAGATCCAATTCAATTAATTGTTGCATGAATTAAGTAATGGTCAATGTGCACTGGTGTTAGGATTTCTATATAATTCATTTTTAAAAAAAGACAGATATTAAAGTTATGGAGAGATCGAGAGAAGAAATTCTAATTATATCATCAGTTCAGAAATGTATAACCATATGAGCATAATCAGGCCATCCAAAGAAGAAGAAATCACCACAGGCAATATGGACGGAGAATAGGTATCATCATCTTCTGCAATCACAAGTACTTCATCCCCCTCTTGAAGAACATAGGAATCATCAGGATTCAAAATGATCTTTCCTCCAGAAGATGCTACCTTCACGCCACATGGAACGGCATCAGGAAAGCTAATTAGCACATCTTCAAATGGCATCCCATCTAATTGAGGCCACCTTTTAATGTAAAACTCACAGTTTTCAAACCCCAGAATATCTTCCCAAATCTGCCAAAACCCAACAAATTATTGTGGTTAAGAAACAGAGATGAACAGATAAATGGAGCATTTGCTCATGCATTATTCTTCAAATTGTTGACAACACTACCTACAACAAAATAATCATTTTTACATACTGAAATTTATCAGGAATGAAGGGCAGAAGAGAAGTGAGCCAAACTGACAGTAGAGTTCAGTCAGATAGGAAACGATCTGTAGCATATATAAGGAGACCAAAGATAATATGAAGTATCAATCAAAAGTATGCACACCACGATATATCTAAGCTTAACCATATAACTGATGAAGAAACCAAAAGCCAAGTAGCTATTTTCATAGAGAATTCAACTTTGATTTTATCTGTCCATTGATAGCCAACGAAACTTGGCTGCTGCAATTTAGTGAATTGAACTGTAGATATCATGTTCTGTTAACACAAAGACGATCTTGTATAAGCAAACACCCAAAATTTATTTCCAGCAAACAAAAATAATAGGCATTCTTTCCTATATTCTCACCTATCAGGAATGGAATAAGATGATCTCCCTCACACATGCAGAATATATGGTGCACAAGAGTTTTACTTTTATCTATAAAAATGTGCCTGTAGATCTTATTGGCCGGAAGAACATAAAATTACAGACGACATTCATGTGTAAATAAACACCCATGATTCATTTGAAGCAAACAACAATAACAGGTAGTCTATCCAATATTTGCACCTATCAGGAGTGGAATAGGATGATATGCCTGGCAGATGCATATTATGTGGTACGCACAATGTCTATAAAAATGAACTTGTAGATATTACTGGTCAGAAGCACATAACAGTACAGATCAAACAGTATCAATGAACAAGAAGGTTGAACTTGACCTGAGCAAGACCTGGTTGACGAGCACACTGAATCATCAAGCGTCCAATCACATCATGGGCAACAACAGTCTCAACAAGATCCCCTCCTACAAGTTTTACTAGAACCTCATTATCAAGATCACTCAGTTCCACCACTATGTGTCCTCTTAACCCTTCTTTAACTCCAGTTAAACTCAAAACAGTTCTCAATGCTCGTGCATCACTCTGAGATATATCCGAGTAAACAAGTGATAAGTAAACATTACAAACAATAAGAACCATCCACAGTTTCTGCTAGAATATGACCTGATCAGCATTACCATCTTCAGCCAGAACAACCACTGCACGAGCTTTAGAAACAGATACCTGCCAAATACCAGATGGTTTAGGACAAAAAAAAAGGTTAGCTATATAAAAGATAACTACAAACTGCAATCATTGAATAGACTATATATTAAAGAGATGACCAAACACCACTATCCATTATCTGGCAATAACCAAGTGGGAAATACGAGCAGAAATCATACCATTTCTGGAAAATAATTCGAATTTATCATGACAATGCACAGGGAAAAAAAAAGATGACCTTCTTCAGATCAGCAAGAATTAGAGGGCTTCCACTTCTGCATATGACCGACGTTCCCTTAAAGTCGAACTCCATTTTAGCTATGTCAAGTTCCATTTCCTCCTTGTCTCGCTCTGCCATCACAACTACAGTTCCACCACCTAAACTCTCGTTAGCAATTGCCAGCTGATTCAGCAAAGATCCCTGTTCCCACCCAAACATTAGATGGTAAGAAAGGGAAAAACCAGTAAGCAGATTTGCATATCTAAAAATGATACTGTTCATTCATGACTTCAATCCATGACTAGGAACAATCTAAGTAACCAATGGAATGCTCCTGGCAATTGCCAGCCTCCTGTATAAATCCTGAAAGGAATTTATGGTATTAAATATAAGCATGGCTGAAAACAATGTTTTCATCTTTTGGCAAAAACCTGACAAAATTTCTTTTCATTGAATAACTAAGACTAGTTAGCCCACAACAGCCCTTCCGCAATGAGTTGAACTATTGATATCAGAAAGGCATAGAAGGAAAAAAAATGCTGCTGAGACAGCAATAGGTTGCTAACGTACCTCAAGATTTTACTTCAACAGCCCTTTAATATAAAATGAATGAATTGTTAACATGGTAACTCCAGTAACAAGAAGTTGCAACATATATTTTGACACATATTTTTGACAAAGCACACCTTAGATTAAAAGAAATATTGCACCATCTATCTAGTAATTGCTAACTAGAAACCAATAGCTCAAAGTCTCTGTATGTCGAACATCTATATCATTTGCTCAAGACAAAACCATTGAGTCTCCAAGTGTATTATATCTTTTACTTTTGAAATGCTAGATAAGAAATTAAAAGCAATGTACAAAAACATAGGATCTAGTACCAGCTTGTCACTCCAACCAAGTATCAGTGTGTGATTTTTTTCAATCACTTCACTCCTTCCCTTCCTCAGTGAATCAAATTTCTCAGAGATTGCATCAGACACAAGCCCAAGCATCATGGCAAATATGAGCATTCCACCAAAACTGATAGACACAGAAACTAATTTGGGACCAATACCAACAGAATTGGCATGGTTCCCAGAATCAGCTACAAAGGTCCATGATAACCACAAGCAATCCGCTAAAACATCATCTGTGACACCATAAAGAGCCAAACCGCCAAGACATATCAGCATCAAGGTTGCAAGTAGTAAAGCCGATGGTTTAGCATATGGATGAACTGATAGGAATAAATCAACTCGATAAGCTAACTGCTTGTTAAGAGAAACTCCTTCAGTATCTGATGACCTCAACCGTGAAATCCGATCAATATACTTGAGAATAATGAGAGGGATGGACAACATAGTGACTGAAAAGAACAGAGCAGAATTTTTTAAATGTTTATTTGACATATGTTCATCAGCTTGTGATGTAACGCTGACAACATCCAAGTGATCATATAAAGCACAAGCCTGTAATCTTCTATTCAGCATCAACATCTGGTCCTGTAAGAAAATAAGAGAGCCAACCTTATAAGTACATCAAAAAGGGAGACACCAACCTAGAATTTGGCATGTCCATGAGATCCCGTTATTATATAAAATAGAGATTACCACTCATGAAAAGTTACAACCTTAAAAGGATGGCAAAGTTAGAATGTAAGGAGTCAATTTATAAGGAAGTGCTAAGACTTCACCTGTAGATTCCCAACTTGCCCATGCAATGAGAAATTTTTGTGAAGCAGAGAACTGAAGCATGCGATGATGAACTGCAAGAAACAACAGACAAATATAGACCAAAATAAGACCACCTTCATATGACAAAACTATTAATTTCAAACATTGACAAATGAATTTTCAAACTAGAAACAATGTGATACTGGTAACAACTCGAACAATGGGATAAAAAATTCGCACTAATGAACAAACACAATGCCAGAAAGCACATGATATCATAGAATCAACAAATGCCTATCAGTATGAAGTAAGATATCAATTACTACCAAATCAGAAGACATCAAATTGAGATTCAACAACAAATAAATCAGAAGATACATGAGAAAAATAAAAGATCAGTATCTTACTAAAAAGAGAAATACAAAACATGAGACTATGATCCTTAAATAAGCTTTACAAAAGTCACAGAAACAATATAGAAGATTAGAAAGCGTATAAAAATCTCACTCACCTAAAACCATTGACTCAAGACTTCCCAGATAAGAACCATAGGAAACAGAGAAGAAAACCAAGCAAACGCGAACCAAAACCTCAATCAGAAGATTCAGAACTCAATAAACAAACATAAATTCAAGAAAACGTAGATGTGACATAAAAAGGAGCAAAATAATCCAAGAAAATCTCACAAACCACAGACAAAGCAGCCGCAGGCCGCCCGATCCTAGCCCTACTACCACCGCCCAAAACCCCACCACCTCTAACCCCAGTTGTCCTATCATCCCGGCAGCTCTCCACTCCATCAGGCTTCCGCTTGTCCGCCAACGTCGATGGCGTATCGAAACAAACCTTCCTTTTCACAGCCGCATACCTCGGATCCCTCCGCCGGATGGGCGGGGCTGCAGAGGTGGGCGGGGAGGAAGTGGCTGCTGAGGAGCTGAAGCTCGAGCGCTGGGGCCTGGCATCGCGGAAGAAGGATTTGGAGGCGGAGGCAGCTCGGCCAGAGGTGGAAGGGAAGGCAGAGGAGGGTTTTCTAGGGTTGATGAGGGTTCGAGATCGTGCCGGAGTGGTGGCAGGGAGGAAGGGGGCGGCGGAGGGGAAGAACCAGTCCCGGTGAACGGGCGGCGGTGAAGCCTCGGAGGAGTCCAACGAGGACATTTTGGTGATTAGGTTGATCTTGGAGGGGTGTTTTTGGAAGTAGGGGTTTTTATTAATAGCATTAATGGTATGATTAGGGTTTTAATGCAATGATTAACGAGTAAACGGTTGTTTTTTAAATGAATCCTAATGTTAATTATGGTTTTTTTTAATAAGGATTTTTTTGAAATGATTGAAGAGTAAACGGCTGTTTTTTAAATGAACTTTTTCGTTAATTATATGTTTATTTTATATATCAAGAGAGTGCTTTTGTTGAGTAAAATATTCATTTTTTATATGAAGCATTTTTATAAGAGAATATATATTTTTTAAATTTATACCTTAAATCTTAATATATTGTGAATTTGTCAGTATTTTCTTCCATTGCTATCATGGTCTGAAATATAATTTTAATTAATAAAACTTAAAAAAAAATTGTAACTTTCTTTTTACAAATAGACAATAAAATGCCCGCATTTAAATCATAAATCAGGACATGCACACATATTTTAAATTTTAATTTCAAATTTCTTCGGGAACAAATACTTTATACAGAAAACCCAATATCATGTCATTGTTCATTACTGTTATTTAATAAAAAATTAAACCGAACGCGCATACTAAATCAAATATAGAAGCATTAAGTTCATTTAAATTTCAAGATACACCACAATTTAATCTATAGAAATTTCAAAGTTAAGAGTTGCATGCATATATGTTGCTTGTATAATAATGCACTACAAAACTTGCACCATTTGCCTGAATAGTGAATACATGAGAGCAAAAAACAATAGAGCTCCATACAAGACTAGTTAAAGGAATTGCATACAAGATAATATGGTTCAAACAGAACAATTCTATTCCAAGAGCAGGCTGAGTCAGAGAGCCGAATAGCCCGGAACATAAAACAAAGTGGAACCACATTTCTCCTTAGTTCAATTTACTAATAAATTCGTTGATGTCGCTCCCCCGGTTACCCGTATCACCACCATCTTTGTATGATTTTTTCCTCAATGGCATATTTTCGGGTTTCTTAAGCTTGAGAGGCCATAAGAAATTGGTCACATCCTTGAAGCGAGGTCCAACTGTAGCAATCTCATGAACAATATCTTCGAGACAAATTATATTGTGTTGCCCAAGAGACTGTATCCCACCAAAAAAAATTTGTCACACACTCTACTCGAAAGTAAGGCACTTCTTTGAATAAATGAGAAGCATGTGCTTGATAAATATAACGAATTTGAACGGATAAATCAAGCTATTCAATATGCAAACCAGATCATAGATAAGCAACAATGATAATGTAGCTCAAGCTTGTTTATATTCGAGCAGAGAACATAGCTTGAGAATTTCAGGATGATCTGAGAAAAAAAAAGGGCAAAACAACAAAGATACAATGTAGATCCTGATTCCAGATAAATGATAATAACGCATTCTATTCAGAAACTATGCTTTGGCTTGGAAATAAAAGCCTTGGTTATTTATTGCAATAGGTCCTCACCTTACTATCCTTGCCCTAATTCAACATGTCTTCGGTTTGGACATTTAAAAGCATCAAAGATACAGATATAGATCCTGATTGCTAATAAAAGGTGGTGACATATTCAATCTGGAAAGGCTTCATATGTTGCTTTCATAAGGTGTCTACCTTGTACCTATGATCTGACTTGGAGTAAAAGCTCTGGTTGTTAATTGCAATGGATCCTCACCTTACTACCCTTGCCCTAATTCAACATATCTTTCGGGATCTCAGCTTTGGCTTGGGCATCTAAAAGCATCAAAAAATGTAGATGTAGATCCTGATTACTGATAAAACGAGTCGACCCATTCTATTTGGAAAGGCTTCATTTGTTGCTTTCACAAGACATGTAATTGGTTGCCTATGTTTTGGCTTTGACATAAAAGTCATGGTTGTTTATTGCAATAGATCGTAACCTTACTATTCATGCCCTAATACGACACGTCTTTCAGGATCTAACCTTTGCCTGCCACACTTAAAAGGCACATATATCTAATGGACAGGTTCCTCCCGGCAATACATCCCTCCCTCCCCCTTATACTTTTTTACTCCCTATCTCGTTAAGCCAAGAGCTCAAGAAACCAGATAATTGAGATTTGATCAAAAAAGACAACAAAGCAAACTACAACATATGCAAATAACATGAAAGAATCGAAGTAATCAATGAGAAAAACCATTGTAGGACCAGCTGTAGCCATGATATGGATAAATAAGACTTAAGTATATGACATACATAATAAAGAAACTTGTTTTGTAAGTGTTTGAATTGCTTCAATATGACAAAACATATAAAATTAATAGCTCTTTGCATTGCTGAAGATTCTTCAATCTATAAACCCTAATCTTACTGAAGAAAGTGTACCTGTTCAATTAAATTGTTATCAGTGAGAGGAAACCTCTGCCTTCCAATTCTTCCACACCCCTTCTTATAAACTAGATCCTTCACACTCATTAAATTAGGATAGCTGCAAATAATCAAATCTCAATAAATAAATGAAAAAGGAGGACAATTAGCTACCAACATCTCAAATTTCATACACAAATACAACTTCCATTACCCGTAAGTGATGAAAGGCTCTGCAGCCATCAACAACTTCGAAGTTACTTGATTAACTTTAACAAACACACCTTCAAAAATATGCCTCAATCTTAGCCTATTGAGTACTCTCCTAGTCTCAGGATGCATGCCTTGTGATCTAAAATCAAACAAAAACATCACTAATTTCTTCAAATCTGATCCAAGATCAAAGAAATAGATAATGCAAGTGCATAACAAAGTCAGTTGCTTACCCATGAATTCGAATAACAAAAAGAAGCTTGGAATCAAATTTCTCTGGCTTTGCTTTTCTCTTCTTCAGCCTGTGCTTCATCCTAACAATATCTAATTCCTGCCCAAAAGTGAGAATTAGCCACAAATCAACAATCTAATAACTAAAAATCCACAATTTTCAGAAGCAAACGTGAATTTGTGCAGAATTCTAACATCCATTAACAAATACATGCAAGGAAAAAAAGAAACAAAAATCAAAAGATCGAGGGTGATTACTTTGTCTCGGTACTCTTTGACGAATTGTTCCGGGCGTTTGATGGCAAGCTTCAAACTTTCTTGGTTCCTCTGCTTCTTGGCCGCAAGCTGCCCCCTTCTCTTAATAGCCCAATCTTCATTATTCTTCCTTTTCTTCAGCACCGTCTCGTGGACAAAGTTCAGAGCTTTAGCGTCTTCTTCCGCCATTGGAGCACCGAGGAGAAGAGCGAGAGGAGGCGGCGGAGGGGAAAGACCAGGGTTTCTATGAATAGATTAGTTGAAGGCACCGTTTAAAAAACCGAACCGTTCATCGAACCGGTTGAATGGCCGGGTCACGGTTCAACCGGTTCAACCGGAATTCTTATTTTTAAAATAAATAAATTATTAAAAAGAAAAAGAAAAACCTGAAAAAAAAAATCAAAACTATATACAACATTAAAAAATGCCAATGAATATTAAAAAAACATAATTCACAAGTACAAATAATATAAAGTCAAAGTTATATAACTTTTATTAACTTACAATTTGTCAATTTTTACCTGCAATTTAATTTTTTTTTTAGTTCATAGGCAAGATCATCAAAATAAAATACAACATTTTGCCAACTTTTACATAAAATTTTAAATTTTAAAAATACAACCATTCAATAAATTCACAACAAAATAAAATACAACAACACCACCAACAATAACAAAGTTAATAAACCAACATAAAAAAAAAATAGCAATATACTATAAAGTTCCCTCATTCAATTATTTAAATAGGTTAAATCATTGGTTGATCCAACCAGTTCACCGTTTTTCGGTCCAATTACGGTTCAATCATGATTTGATAAAGAACCGGTTCTATATATATTATTTGACCCAGTTAATGGCCAGTTCTCAGTTGAACAAGCAGATGAGGTTCGGTTTTTAAAAACATGGTTAAAGAGTGAGGCTTTAACATGTCTGAATTTAGAATTAGGATCCCAAGGGAGTTAGATCATATGTTATTACAAATAAAAAATTAGTGGAATGTGATTCCCATATTGTATAAGCATGAATATCTATGATTCAATATGTGTAATTTTCTATTTGTTATGATACCAAATTAACATTATAATAATTAGTTGAGAATCTTATATTATTAATCTTATGTTTTTTGTATATGCTTTTTTTTTTTTTTAACTCCAACCAAATATTTTCATATAATACATAAAAATAAAACATAATTTTATTATTTTAATTTTTTTTTTCATAATTTTATTAGATTAAAAAGTATAATGTGAATAAACTTCACATTCCTTCCGCAATATTACATTGTCAATTAAATTGATAATCATATTACCGGTAATATTACCAAAGTTATCAAATTAAAAAAAAAACACAATATTCTCATATTTTGAAAATAATTACTCTTGACCAAACAATTTCTAAGTATGAGGCCTTAGTAGGTCGGATTTGAGATCTAGATCTGATTTAACAATTTATTACAAATAAGAAAATTTTTTGGATTGTTGTTGCAAAAAAGGCAATAAATTTAAAATTGAACCAACTATCACATGACATACATTGCCAAAATTCTATTGCAAGGGCTAAGATTGTTAATTTGACTTGAACCTGATGGGGAACCCGATTTTCAAGAGGCCCAAGTTGGGCCTAAAATTCAAGGGACACGGTCAGGACCAAGACTGATGTAAATCCCTATCGGAGATGGGCCCAGACCGCCCTGTCCTTGAATATATATATATTAGAAATTAGTTTATATTAAATATAAATATATATTATTAAAAGAGAATATATTTGATCTATTTAATAGATGAAAAAAAACACAAGGGCGAGAAATCCCCAAACCGTAGTAATTCATGTGGGACGGGAATGGAAAAAAATATTCCCGAACCCAAGTTTGGTGCTGGAGAATACATTCTCGGTGAATTTCCACTCACTTAACATCTTTTGCCAAGGGTGAGGCCTTAATAGGTCCGATTTTGGGATAATTTTTTTTTTTTTTCAGGTGGTTGTTGCAAAAAAAAAATAAATAAAAAAAAATAAAAAAAAAATAATAATAATAATAATAATAATAAAAGCTGATCAGTAAAAAAATTGAACCAACTGTCACGTGACTTGCACGCTCAAAACCCATTAAATTCGACACCGAAAAGAAACCCGGTTCATTTCACTCCCAGATCCGCCATCGGAGATCACCTCCTCTCGCAGGCAAGCTTCCATTTTTCTCTCTCTATCTCTCTCTCACTTCATCTTCATTCGATCTTTTTCTCTTCAATTGTTCTCTGATTGATCTAGTTTCGTGCAAGAGAGCTTCAGATCCATTGTTTTCCGGTGTTTAATTCTGAAATTTGGGCTGTTTTTGATCCCTAGATCTTTGATTGGCCGTTGTATGGAATGATAGGGTGATGGTTTTAGGAATATCTAGATCTGTGTTTGCAGTATGGAACTGATGGTTTTAGATTTCAGGAGTGTTTTGTTGCCGGATTTTGCTGTTTTGATGGATTTGGATTGGTTTTTGGCTTGAATCTGTGGAGGGTGGAGGGAGATCTGGTTTGATTTCTGTAGTTTGAGTCCAACTTTAGGGACTCTTTGAGATGATTTGGAAGACAATTGGTTTTTGATTTACATGCATTTCATGATCCCTGTGATCTTACCCAATTTTCCCCACTCTGCGTTGTCGTACTATAAACATTGAACATTGTTTTGACCTTGTCGAAAACAAAATTTCATCTTGATTTGCTAATATATGGTTTTATATTTGAAGGTCGCTTTGGTAATGTTCAATGTTATGCTTTGATGATGTTTATTTCTGTGTTATACTGTTGCAGGTGCTTTGTCAAGCGAAGGCCTTTTCTGCTCAATCAGTTTCTCTCAGCTCTGTAACTACCAGTTGTTTGGGTTTCTTTTTCTTTAACAATGGTACATAGGATCTTTCTCATTCTTTGTATTCCTTTATCTCCTGGTTTGGACTAAGAAAAGTTTGTTTTTCATTACAAATTTTGAAAATTCGAAAGATAAGATTAATAATGTTTACTTTGGATTTCTGAGTCAAAATAATGCCTCGATCAATAAATAGAACTTTTTAAAAATGCTTTTGTGGCAAGGTTTTTTTTTTTTTAAGATTTTGAGTACCAAAAAGCACTTGTTGCAAAAATTTTGTGAAGCAACTACAACTTATAAATCAAAAATGCTTGTGAGAACTCAAGGTGCTTCTGGTCTAAGCCAAACACGCCCTATTCTTCACATATGTATTCTTTAAATTTACTGAGTTACTTCTTTTGTCATGATCTTTGATATTCCATTATGAAAAATGAAAATCTTGAAATTCTTGCAGTTCCTTATTCCTCTGTTCAATCTTGTTGTTATTGCCATAGAAATAGTTTATTCTGTTACAGTAATGTAGGGTTGTGCAAATATAAGAATGGAGAAGCATGATGAAGAAACTTAGCGTTATAAATTTCTAGTTTCTAAAGGAAAGATAGAACATCACTTGAAATGTTTTATATGCATCTTTCTTTGTGTTTTTCAAACTGTTGTTGACATTGTATGGCTATTGTGGTGTAATGCACTAAATAGCAAATGCATGCAGGAAAGTACATTTTAACTTCCTATATGTCTTATCTTATTTTTTCAAACATGTTCTATCTGTCTCTCATTGATAATAGATCTTCGCAATCCAAGATTTGTTAACTATTTTCCTTCTATGAGCAGGTGGTTCTTGCGGCTTCTATCACAACAAAGTCTGGAAAGGGTAAATTTTCCAGCACTTAGTGTTGTCATTTTATGCCATTTATTGTAATTCTTGTCCTCGATAGTTAACTGTATAACGTTTCACTTAATCCTTTGATGTGATTTGAACAAACATTAAGATTCTTCTTTGTAATATAAACTTTACAAAAACAATACCACATCTACATGAAATTGATTCTTCTATGGCATCTAATATGTACATGTTTAGGTTTCTATAGACATGTTGGTTTTTGTGTGCCTAAGCAAATTCATCCTTATAGGCGTTGCATAATCCTGTAGTATGCTGGATTTGGGGATCTATCTTTCTCTAACAAAAAAGCCCAGCTCATCTCAGACCTCCAAATTATGACTGGAGGAAGTCAAGATTTTGCTAATTTAACTCTCA
The DNA here is from genome assembly GCA_020875875.1 of Dioscorea alata. NCBI lineage: Eukaryota > Viridiplantae > Streptophyta > Magnoliopsida > Dioscoreales > Dioscoreaceae > Dioscorea > Dioscorea alata. The sequence continues at coordinate 1,416,888 of CM037014.1, read as the reverse complement.
AATTTTCAGTAATTATTTTGCCATAAAAATGCAAAATAGTGAATCTATGTAAAAGGTTGAAATACTATAAAAATCATGCAAGTCTTAACATTTGTAACAGACTTTTGATTGATGTGTAATTTAATATAAAATCTAAAAGTATTCAATGTTTGTTTACCTATAGTCTTACATCAGTGTCCATAAAGCATTAGAAACTCCCACGATATGAAATGTTAAATTTACATCACTTATCACATGAATTATTCTCTAGAATAATTTATTACGAGAAAGATCTGTCTCTTATATTCTGTATCCATTTAGAAATACCTGACACGGTTTCTCTATCCTGTAGGCCAGTACCTTAGACAATCCTTCACAGTCAAACACTTCCTTTCTAATTGTTTAAAGCGTGGTGTCAAAAACTGTTCTTGGTTCTAAGCAAACACAATATATGACTCTTATCCTACCCGTGGGGTGCCTCCTCAAGAATGAACGTCCTCCTTGTTTACCTCTTGGTTTTATTCATTATGTGCCCAACTTTGGTTTTAACAACCCACTCAGTCACATATTGTCTTTTTTTTCTTATGTGAATTTTAGTTTTATAAGCTGAGAATACTACACTGTCGGGCTGATTTACAGTTGCTTCTTGGGTTACTGCTATATTTACTAGAAGATCGAAGTTAACTCTCTTGTATGTGTCTTAATTTCAGCACTTGTTTCAAGGCAATATGTGGACATGTCACGAATAAGAATTGAAGGGTTACTTGCTGCATTTCCCAAGTTGATTGGAACAGGAAAGCAGCACACATATGTTGAAGCTGATAATGTGCGTTATGTATACCAGCCGATAGAAGCTTTATATTTGTTGCTAGTAACAAACAAGCAAAGCAACATTCTTGAAGATCTGGATACACTGCGATTGTTGTCCAAACTTGTATCCTTTTTATACCAGGTTCCTAGTGTTTGATTGATTTCAGCGTCTTGCTTTATAAAAATGATATTGGAAATATGGCTGTCAATCTGAGGTAATTAGATCTAGTGCTGTTCAAAATTCTAGGAAATGGAGAGGTGGGATGCACAAAAACAAGTATATATCACTTGTTATTTGCTAATCTTTATCCATTCTTTTGGGCTACTAATCCAACCATGCTTCATCAATTTGGGTAATTATGTGGGTTTTCATGGGTAATGGGGTTATTTTCTGAAAAATGGTATTTTCTTGCTAACCACCAAGATAAATTTCTCTTTTTAGATAGATGCATTTGTAAATTCCGAGTAATTTTAGTTCAGGATCAAGATTGATCCTGATTTCTGCATATAGACAATAAGCATTCTTTTCTGAAAATGTGATCAAATGAAGAAACAAGAAATGAAGATTTTGGTTTGCAAAGTTTGTCTATTTTTTCTTTGGAGAGTCGAGTACCATGCAACTGATATGATGGTTTGGGCCTTCTGTTTTTAATTGTCTTCCGCTTGTTGGGTTGTGGTACTCGAGTTGTTATGATGGCCTTAATCCTTACTTAGGTACCTGAATATTCACCCTCTCTAGATGAAGAGTGCATCTGTAAGGCTGCTTTTGAGCTTATTTTTGCTTTTGATGAAGCCATCTCTCTTGGGCACAAGGAAGGAGTGACAGTTGCACAAGTTAAGCAATACTGCGAGATGGAGAGTCATGAAGAGAGACTGCATAAGCTTGTCATGCAAAGCAAGATCAATGAAACTAAGGATGTTATGAAACGAAAAGCTAGTGAAATTGACAAAAGCAAGGTACTTATTAGACTGTTGTTGTGGAGTAATCATACTTGTAACAGTGCATACCTGCAGCTGGCATCCTTTATTTTATTTTGTTAATTCAGCTGCGAACCATTTCAGTCGAACAATTATGCTTTAGTCATTTTGATTGTAGCAGACTTTTATGGTATTGCCAAAAATCAGGCTTTTTTGTGTGACCATTGGATATGGTGGAAACAGGGCCAACTTGGTCTTGATCAAGCTCCTATCTGACTATGATTTTCTGATTTCCTTGAGATATATTTTGTTGATATATTACACACATTTTTCTTAACCCTACCTGTTTGCTACTTGCTTTGCTTTCAGATTGAGAAGAATAGGGGTGAGAAGGGTGGCTTTATGTCTATGTCAGGTCCCCGAAGAACTGAGAGTGGTGGCTTTGGTGGTATGGGCAGTGGTATGAGTATCTCCAGCAGTGGAAGTGGTTTTGGAAGTGGCTCTGGATTTGGATTAAACACTGATGCAGATTCATTCCCCACCAAGTCTAAAGGTCTATATATGTTATCCATCTTGTATGCAAAACTTTTGTCTTGTTTGTGATCATTGTTTCCCTCAAGTGCTTGTAGGTGAATATGGTTAATTAGTTCTCTAATGTTTTCCTCATTGCCTATAGATAATTTACTGTGCTTCTCATGCAGCTATCACCTGGATCTGGCTTTTTGTCTGAATATGTTACTGTCTACTGAGAATATTCATCATCTCAAATAGATTGGTTATTTTTACTTTTTTCTCTTGGTTTTAAGTAGATGAACATAAAAAAGTTCTTGGTACTTGAGAAATTACATGTTAAACAAGAAGAAATTATAGATCTTAAGAGATTTATGAAACCTTTTTCTGATTAGAATGGTTGCCTACCCATGAACATTATGCTCATGTTAGAATTAAAACATGTTATGTAAACTATGTTTATAAATTTTCAAATACTGAGAAACTGGAACTTTATATTTACAATATGAGTAATAGATCTGAGTGTTTGTTTTCATGTTGGTTTAACCACCTGAATAAATAGCCATTATTCATTTATATACTATTTAATCTATCCAACTGAATGCTTTGACATATACAATTTTCTAAAAACACTCTGGGGTTATCAGGTCGTCCACCGGCAGCTGCCAATGCTCCCCCTAAAGGTCTTGGCATGCAACTTGGGAAAACACAGAGAACAAACCAGTTTTTGGAATCATTAAAGGCTGAAGGAGAAGTGATTATTGAGGATGTGAAACCAAGCGCTGTTCAATCAAAGACTCCTCTTCCACCCACTGATCCTATCACATTGACTATTGAAGAGAGGCTCAATGTGATAACAAAGAGAGATGGAGGGCTTAGTAGTTTTGATGTCCAAGGGACCCTCTCACTACAAATTCTTAACCAGGATGATGGTTTCATCCGGTTCCAGGTTTCCCTTCTCACCTCTCTTTTATCACCATATTTGTCTGTTTGCATGCATGAGTTCAGACCTTGTTTTTGTGACTGGATTTTCCCATCACTTACTGCAGTGTAATTGTTGTATTTTTTCCCAATTTACGAGTTTGGTCTTGGTGCTATGCCTTGTTTTTGTGGCTGGACCTTTGTTCATCATCTCATACTTAATGCACCTTGTCAGATTTCATTCAAGGATGAATAGATTTGCTCTCCTATTTCCGTCACTTAAGCATGTGCTCTTTTTATTTTCAGTTATTATTATCAGGAATCAGGATATTTATTCCGCAAATAGTATTAGTGCTCATCTCCTTCCCTACGCAAGTTCTGCAATCATAGATCAATTTTCAATGATACAAGCTACTGATGTCACTGAATTACCATGTCACAGCTACTGTTGTTCTCCTATATCTTGCATTTGTATCATCCTGTGCCATCATTGCAGTCAATGCTTCCTTGCTATTTTTTAGCTAAGTTGAACAAAAGTCATTAGTTCCTTTTGTGAATTTCTTGTTGCAAATATTTTGTGCTGTATAAATATCCCTTTCTCCTATTATGTCTATTGGTTTGGTTGTTGATAGAGTTTTAGGCTTAGACCTTTTTAGTTTCCACTGCACCTTCTTTGTGGCCGCATGTGGTTATCCTTATTGAAGAGAAGAAGTCAGTAATCACTTAGTGTCCTTTATTTTACCCTTGCAATTCATTACCTAATAGTTGTGAAAATACTTTTGATTTCAATATATGACTCTGGAGATTCACTTAATTTTTTGAGCATCTCTTTTACAAATGAATCCATGTGGTACACTAGATGATTTCAACATATGTTCATCTCATACAGATTGAAAGCAGAGATTTACCTGGACTTAGCTTCAAAACTCATCCTAACATCAACAAAGAGCTATTTAACAAGCAACAGATTATAGGCTTGAAAGATCCAAATAGGCCCTTCCCTACTGGTCAAAATGATGTTGGTCTTATGAAGTGGAGAATTCAGGGCATGGATGAGTCCTCTTTGCCATTGACTGGTGAGCTTTGTGTTCATCTGGCATGTATTTAGAATTTATACTCAAAGACTTTTTTTGACTGTCATATTTGTGCTTGCAGTTAACTGCTGGCCCTCTGTCTCTGGGAATGAGACTTTTGTTAACATTGAGTATGAGGCGTCAGACATGTTTGATCTCCAAAATGTTGTGATATCAATTCCTCTCCCCGCACTTCGGGAGCCACCTAGTGTAAGGCAGATTGATGGAGAATGGAGGTAGGGTTTGGTTTTTCTGCTTTTTTCCCCCCAATTACAGCTGTGGCGTGTGCATGCGCACATTTTGTTCAGGAAAAAAAGGAGAAAACTTAACCTTATCAACAATAAGAGGCAGTAGTAGCTTCTGTTAAAAAGTCCATTTTTTTAATAGCAGTTTTACATACTCGATGAATATCCCCATTTCTGCTGTCTGTTTCCTTTTTTTCCTGTGATTTGTCTAAATTTTTCTTTATTTTGTTTATAAAGTATCTTTAAAAAGGTCGATGATTTCCATTATTCAGAATGTTTCACTGATGTAGCTTTATCGTTTTTCGTTTTATTGCATGTGAGTTATAGCATTCCTGCATGTATGATTTTCGTAATGTCTTGTCATGATCTTTTTCTCACTGAACCCTTGGTTTCCAAAACTATGCATAAGCAAACTATCTTCATCGAGTGACTTGTTCAATTTTGGTTATCTTGGGCACTGTTTATTTCTAAAACTCACTTTTCATTCTGCATTGAAATCTGCTTTAAGCCGGAATCAAGAAGTTGGTTTAGTTAGGGGAAAGGTATTGATATCTTGCCTGAAAAGTTCTGTTGATGGAAGAATGGATGTAGGAATGATGGCTTACTTTATGTTATGCGCCCATAGCTTCTTTGGCGATGCTGCTTTTTGGTTTAATTGAATTTTCTACTTTTATGTGCAGATATGACTCTAGAAATTCCATATTGGAGTGGTCAATCCTTCTCATTGATAATTCAAACCGCAGGTACTATAACTGACGAATATTTGGTTGTCTTTTGGTTTGTATATACAATCTTTGACTTCTCTCCATATAAAAATTTGACAGTGGATCAATGGAGTTTGTCGTTCCTCCAGCAGATTCATCAGTTTTCTTTCCTATTTCTATCAAATTTACAGCTGCAGAGACATTCAGTGATGTGAAGGTAAACATTTGACATTTACTATTTTGCAGTTGTATGTAATGCTTCCTGTAGCTTCATGTTGATTTCAAGGCTACAATAAGGTTAGGTTTTATATAGTTGAAAATGAGGGCATGCTCCAAAACATACCCTTCGCTTGTGTCACAGACTATAGCCCACATTCAGAAACGAGATGATACGTTGAAACTTACACGGCTGTTCTTGAAAATTGAAATTCATTAATTGTCTGCAGCCTTGCCTTACATTTTTATCAGAACTATATTAGATTGGTGGGAATTTTTTACCTGATATATAGAGCTAGTTTTTAAACAGATTCCCGCTATATTCCTTGCTCAATCTTTACATTTTGGTTGCCTCTTATAAATCATGTTCCGTGTATAAACTTAAATGTCAAGCCTGAATATGTAAACCATGTTGAACCTTAAATATATAAACATCTGAGTGTTTATGTTCCATTTTCACACAATCACCAACATGACCTCAAAGTCCTGAGGGTTTTTTTTTTTTAAATTGGCGGCTTATACACATTATAAACCCTAATGTCGATAAACACTTGTTTATATTGATTTGTTACTTTTTTTTATTTGCAGGTTAGCAGTGTTACGCCTCTCCAAGGTGGTGGTCCTCCAAAATACTCTCAGAGGGTGCAACTGATTGCAGATAACTACCAAGTTGTTTGACTTGTATTGCCCTTCATGATCCAGATTCACATACCAGTTTCGTCGTCCCTCGGGTTACATAATACAATTACAAGCCCTTTGTTGTGATCTTTTATTCCGTGTCGCCGCAGATGCCAATTCATAATATAACTAGAAGTTTGGAACGAGCTTGTTCTTTCTCTGCATTTCTCTTTGTCAATTTGTTTAGAAATCAGATGTCTGGATGTTGTGCAAGATATTTTCTTGTTTCCTTTTAGGCGAGATTCTAAATATTCTGATGATTATATAACTTTTCTAATGTATGCCCTATTTTGAGTATTAATTTTTTTACAAAGAACTGTGTTTAGTCTCTGGGAATTTTGAACCCCTTTTTTTTAATATTGTTTTGACATGTTATTTAATGCGGTATCGTTTAGATTTTCTTGCATGAATGGTACTTAGCAAATTTTTTTAAATAAGGTTTTTAAATAATTCTCATGTAGATTGCAGGCAAATGTTTTAATAAGCACCAAATTATGATTTTTTTTTTTATTTTATATTTCAAACATCATTTTGAATTAAAATAGTTATTTAATTTTAATTTTATTTTACTAAATGGTCTGATCACTTTAGGGAATCCAGTTTATTTTTGATAATCTAATGTTAAAAATTTTCTATACCTTCAAACAATATTATTTTTATAAAATAGAATCATTAAGCATACTTTTAAACATTAATTTGTTTATCACCATGAAAGTTCAAAATACATTTTTTTAACCTAATAACTTGATTTGAAAACATAAAATTAAAACTGGCAAAAATGTCTTTATGCAGAGCCACCTAAGATCAGCAATGAATCAATTTAAATAACAGAAAATCAATTCAAACTACTAAACAAAATGGAATCAAGTCTTTGAACAATCTTGATGAAGCACACATACATTACACCTCAAAAATGACCTTCACATTACAGATTATGTTTGCACATGCACCACATCAAAATATTGCTTTATTTCCGCTCTTACAAAGTCATCAAACATCTTTCGTATTTCCCAGTAACTCAAAATAGTGCAAACATTAGCCTTCATTCTAAACCTATATATACTGGTACTTGTGGTCAACTGGGCTTGCCAACAGATGCTTCCAAAACCCAGATTGAAATGTCCAAGTCATGCACTGGTAACAAGCTCTTATATATATATATATATATAAAGGGTAGCTAACCACAAGGATTATTCAGTACCAGTATGGCATTGGTGACCTTCCTGCATGGGCTCAGGTTTACCACATGGTTTGAGAGGAGAGACTGAAACTCTAGCAGGCTCCCCTGACGGTGGCAAGCAACGTTTTGAGAAGAATGCTGAAATGCCTCTAGGCTTTGTTGGCTTGGCTGTACGAAGATATTGCATTTAAATATGTCAATGGGTCAAAATAAGGAAAGGTTAACTCAAAAATCTATCAACTGTTTATGCCCATCAGGAATCAATATTGGCATATGGGATAAGTGTAATACCAGGAGAGGATGACAGACCGAGCTTATCCAAGATCTCTTGCTTCACCTGCAAAGAAAAAGTTTCCAATTTAATTTTATAAAACATCAGTTTATTTCAAGTTCAATAAATAAAAGATGCAAAGTTTGCATCATTACCACAAGATCTAAGACTAAAGGATTTAGTTTAGGGCTTTGCATAAATCACTCTTCAATGCAAGTACGAAGATATGAAAGTTTCAACTATAATAAGTACATAAACAAGTAACAAAGTACCTGCCACCGGTTATCAACAAAGGATGCAATTTCCCGCACTTTATTGCGTAACTGTGACTTTGGGGTGGTTGGGAATTTACGTTGCAATGATTCTAGTACCTTATTCATACCTTCAGAACATGATTTGATCGATTCAACCTGCAAGATTTGCATAGTATTCAATGAAAACAAAAATGCATAAACTCATGCCTATAACTATAAATAGACCATGAACCGATGGGATCATGAGAGCCAATGCTGAAATTTTCTTAAGCTGTGAGGGACATCCCACAGTAGGCTGAAGGCTATTACAGCAAACAGCATTGAGACTGCATAAACTTTCCATTGGAACCACCAGACATGGCTATCAGCAGAAAGCCTCCCAGATGGTACATCATTTCAGTTTATTATCAATTATAATAGAGTTATTTCTTATCCACTTACAAATTTTGGCAAGTCCCCATCTTGAATGGCTGCCATAGAAGTTATTGGTGAAGAAAAGCTTTCTTTCTGCGAATGACTGATCTCATGATCCGCGTTTAGTTGATCATGATTTGCAGGTATTTCTACAACAGAGCTTCCAGGACATGCCCTCATGCATATCGCTTGCAAACAGATCTGCTCGAGCTTAGCGGTCCCAGCGAGATCTTCAGTCATCAGTAGCTCTGTCTTTTCATGCATTAGGTTAGATATAATCAATGGCTGGCACTTTTTAAGAGCCTGATCAGTCCAACTGCACAGATATTTCTGATGTCGTAACAAAGTCCTGAATTCCTCGGTTTCAGCCTCTGGCTCACTACAGGGTGAGCATTTACTCTTATCTTCTTCAGATTGGATTCCCTGAATTTTTAACCAAATTGAAAATTGTAATAAAAGGTTTCAAGTTTTATTTGTGCCCTCCAAATAATGAAACAATACTTAATATTATAAATTGCATTAATAATGTATCCATATTTGGCTGTTTCATTAGCTGTACATGGGAAATGGAAGAAACAGGGAAAGGAAAAGAACTGCTCAATACATTATATGATATTGAGCCACCTTATTCAAAAACAAAACTCAAGCAAATTAAACATTAGTGGATGAGAATACAGGATTCAAAAAAGTTCAATATTTAGCTTCTTGAGCAATCCAATTCATATTGAGCTAATGCTAGTTTAGGGACTACTCACACAGGATTAGAGCTTATTCAAAAATAGAAGATATAGAAAAAGCTGTACATGAAAATGTTAATAAATGCTGTACCTCATTTTCTGATAAATAGCCATCAGGAACAAAGAAGCCATCTTCGGCTTCATCATCATCATTCATCATGTTTCCTTCATCCAAAGTTTCCTCCTCGTCATCCTTGTCAATATCAGAAAGACTTTCACCAGGATCTTCCTGCAGAAACAGAAATCAGTGACTTTAGAATAAATACTCAAAATAATGGATTCCAAAGTAGAAATAAGAAATGCACCTCTTCCCATTCTTCATCACTGTCGACATCGTAGTCCAGATTGGGTTCCTTCTGCAAAGGGCGGCGAGGCCCAACCACAGTACTGAAACATGCAGTTTTATCAATAAGAAAACAATCTTTCAAAAAAAGGATGAAAAATGGCACCATATCTTTTCCATTAGGAACTATTCGTTGTATCATTATGATAAAACTGACCTTTTTTGGCTCCATGTACCATAATATGCAGGCCTATGGCTTTTATCAAACTGCAATAATTTCTTATTTGACAATTTGGGAGTAATTCTGGTAAAATTTCTTCCAGTGAAGCATGAAATATCATTTGAGACAGATCCATCACATCCATCAACAAGGTTGTCAATACCCAGTTCAATGCTGCAATCCAATTTATTTGGTGTGGTTGGCTTCTCAAGTGGTCCTATCTTAAGCTCTTTGACCAACTCCATCTTTGGGTTGTGCCGAACACCCCAGCGACAAGTTCTGTTGTGTTGAGACAGCTTATGCCAGCCAGCAACATGCGCCCTGTGATTCATGGTCATCTTTAAAACAAATCTAGCGGCAATCCACACAGTTATTATTAGCAACATTAAAGAAAACACATTAGTTTTTACTTTTCTCAGATTCAAAGGATAATTCCTTGTCAGGGATCTCATGTCTCCACAAACCAAATCTATTAATAGACATTCTTGCACTTATTTCTTGTGTCACTACTGCAATTGACAAGAGAAACAGTAGTGTGTGGGTTGAGGTTGGAGAATAAATTAGGATAAGCAGAAATGAGAATTTTGGAATTTGAATTTGAATTGATAAACTTACCTTTTCAAAGCTATTATGAACTTTTGACTTGATTAATACTAATTAAACAAATAATATGCAATTCAAATTGTACTAGTCTAATAAAAGATGAATACTCATTAATAGTTAAGAATTTGTTAATATTAATTAGATTTATATTAATTAAATTAATTCATTTAAAAAATAATAATTCCTATTCCAAGTTATTAGGTTTGGTTGAATAACTTTGGAATCCTTAGGCAGGTTATCCCAAATTACTCCGCAACCAAACATGGTCCAAAAGTTTAAAACAAAGATACCCTATGCATTCTCCAAGACAATGACCAGATTTCGAAGTTATAGAAAAACAAAGTTTCTCAAAATACATATAAAAGGAGAAGAACTGAATAGTTAATAAAGAATGTCAATCACCTGAAGATCTCCTCTAAAGACAAGCAGTCTTGCTGAGAAAGGGTAGCATCCATCGTAGATGTGGTTGCATTGACAAAATTTTCACTTTTGACAGAAGAACCAGCCATCATATTTGTCGTTGACATTACCTTTTCAGTGTTATCTCCTTTGCTATCATTCTTCTTGCTTTTTAGAAAACGCTCCATGATTGTAGCTTGCTTTTGTATAGAAAGTTGCTTTTTTGATTCAGTTTCTTCTTTCTGCCGCCGTTTTTGATCCCTCTCAGCCTCTTCCTGCTGCCTCTTTAGTTGCCTTTTCAAGTCAGCCTCTTCTTTCTCCCGGCGCCTTTCCACTTTTTCAGACTCTTCTTTAAGCCGTTTGAATTCCTTCTCCTACAGGGGAAAAAAGAGGAAACACCAGTGAGTTAATTAGGGGGAAAAATCCTTACTCTCTAGCTATTAGCAGCTGCAATGTACTCATCAACTCATATCAAGCAAGCTAAATGAAAAGACAATTACGATCATGAAATAGCAATATGACTCCATACACAAGTTGAACAAATTAACTATATGCCAAAACAATAACAATGCCATATAAATGAATGGTGAGAATGTCTTAAAGAAATAAAAATAACATTTTTATAAAAAAAAATGCACTTTCCAATCACACTGTTCTCCATGTTAGGCACTCAGCAGCACACCCAAAATAGCTTTCCAAATATAAGCACTTGTATCTGAAGCTTGCATGTATAGACTCCAATTTAATAAATGCATTCAAATCAATATAAATTTACCATCGATGAAATTCAACACTTACACTTCGGATTTTCTCCTTCTGAAGCTCACGATCCAGTCTTTTCCTCTCCTTCTCAGCAGTTTGCTTGTTTCTTTCAACTTCTTTAATTATCTCCTTCTCTCTTAATTTTCCTTCTTTTGCAGCACTTTCACAAGTTAAATTAGTCTCACAAGCAGTTCCTCCAGGGGATAAACAAAGAACATGAAAAATATCTGAGAACAGGTTCAAGAAATTCATACATATTAGCATCATTTTTCTGTTTTAGCCTTTCAACCAGAGAACGAATTGCTGCCTCATTTAATGTCCTTCCAAGCTTCTCTGATGATTTAAGCACATGAATCCTGTAGTCATCACAATTATTTGGGGCCGATAGTAATGACAAAGTTCCTGTAACCAAACAAAAATTATGAGGCTCTGCAACATAAAATAACAGCAGGACATATACCCTTGAGACGGTGCATGGACAACGCACTATGATGGATGACAATGCCAAAGATTCAGAATGTAGAGCTGCAGGTATGACAAATCTATGCAGCCAGACATTATTAAAATGAATAAGCAACGAAGAGCAATGATGTTAAGTTACAATTATACAGTAACATTAATTTCACCACCAAATGAAACAAAAATAGTATCCCTTCAAAAAATGGTTTACCAAAATAATCAATATTACACAAAACTTTACCCACACATCACATATGCATTCCTCTGAAAAGGAAGTCATTGATTTAATATAAGGTCACAAAAATTAAAGATCCCTATCAAATCCCATAGTTAAAGACGAGCAACTAATGAATCTCAGATTTTATTTCGAAAAACAAAAAGTTTCCAAATGACTTCAGACAAAGCATAAGTAGAAAGGACAGAAGTGATTAGCTTATTAATCACCATGTGCACACTTAGTATTATTATTCATCAACACAGTTCAAATTCTCAAGACTAGACAAGTAGCGATGATAGCTCTTATATAACAGAATACTATCACATTATTCATTATAGGAGGAAAAATTTCTGAACATAAATAAATGAAGGTATCGATCAAAGAAAATGTACAGATTTCCAGTGCTGTTAAACGTAAAAACATTATAATGGAATTGGTGGTCACAACTCACAAGTCAACCAGAATAACAATAAGGCAACAAACAAATAAAATAATAAGTAACAAATGAAGACCTGAAAGAGCAGTAATCCTCTCAGAAATTTTCTTTCTAGCTGTGCGCCGAATGTTAATGATCTTTCGCATGTTCATTGGTAACAATTTCATATCTCTAGTCTGTAGGAGATACAAAGAAGCAATGGTTCCAATAAATGATAGAAATACACAAGTAAACCAAATTGAAAAACAATACAAAGAAAAACAAGTTCTTTGAAGTGAATATCACCTCCCAGCACCACAGACATGAATCTGAGGTATCCTCCAGAACATCAGCTTCATTTTTAGAGATACCATAAATCATTCTCTGCCCAACATAAAGGATACTTGTTTTTACTGAAGCCAAAGTGATCCCCTCTCTCCCTTTTAACTTTTCATAAATCTCTTCCACCAACTTGGAAAATGAAAGATTGCTCTCCTCCAACAAGCAGGCAATCATATGATTGTTTGAACTCACTTCCGCTTCAAGGTTCATCTGAATAGCTGAAAATTCTTTGTAATACTCAAATAAGTCATCAAGCTCACGGCGGCATTGCCTTCCAAGGGATTCCATGTCCTCAGCAGCCAAATTACCTTCGATTGAAACTCTTTTTCTCTTTAGCAGTCCCTTTACCATCTTGGCACTCTCTGGGTTTTGCTTCAAACTTTGAGCAGGAGAACCATCGACAACCATGTTCTCAGCATTGATATCAGATCGAGATGCTCCGCATGCTTCACCAGAAGACGCATCAAGCATCACTACATCCTCCTTAACACCAGGACAACAGATAAATGCTTTCTTCGCTGCATTTTCTTGATCTTTCACCATTGATTTAGAATTTTTGGACTTTCTAACTTTCACCACCTCAACATCGGTCCCTTCTAAATTTTCCACTAAAGCAGCCGCAGCATCCGCCATTGCAATTTCGTCAAACCAAACTCAAATTAATCGAGATTCAAAAGATCTATACTTCCCACCCGTCTAAAATTAACAACTTTATCCCTGTTTCTCCATCGAATGTTCAAATTCCTTCAAAGAACCCAGCTCTTCTGCTCCCCTCAAGACACCGCGACCAAAAATCTCCTGACAAAACAAAGCAAAAAACAGTAGAAACAAAACACAACCATTTGCATCTCCACCACACCCTAGAAACCAATTTCCCACACAATCCATCAACCATTCATATTCAAATCACAGCAACCACTAAACGAAATTGGGAGAATCGAACCATACCTTCGGATCTATCCCCCGAATCAAAGACGACTTCTCTCAGATCACGAGGCGATGACTTCCTAGGGTTTTTGCGCGATTTCCCTCTCCTCTTCCTTGATCACACTCTCTGCGTTTCCTTCGAAGTGAAGAACCAAAAGGGCAAAATAAATCTTAACGGCGTTAAATTGTCAATCTATTTCACCATCTAATCGCACGGCTGATAATGAAGGACATGATGAGATGAACGAGTGGATAATCTCGAGCCGTTGGATCAAATCGAATTGGAACTTTTTCTCAAAAAACTTCCCGCCAATAGTAGCCGCTTTGCGAATTTCATGGTAATGTGACCCGCGGCGTAACTGAAGTAACGTGTGCCATCGTGTGTATGGGAATCTAAGCCGTCCAGTTGTAGATCTTGTCAATCCCAACCCATCATAACCGTTTATTATTGGATAGTCTGGATGACAAAATGTGACGCGACCTCATTTGATATAGGCCTATTTAGTGATAATGACCTCTCTCCTTGATCGGCAATTTTTTTATGATCTTATCTTGACCGTCCACGTGTTTGTGTCTTTAAATTTTTTTTGGTTGTTTTATCAGAAATTTCGAAATAAAAAATAAAGTAAAATAAAATAACCACTATGGTTTTTTTTTTTACAGTTGATAATTTGCGTTAGGATTAATTTCTATATTTTTATTTTATCATTCATGTAATTTTTGTTAATTTTAATGAATTTATATTTCACAAATTATTTTTTAATTAATTAAAAAATATAAATATAAATTATAAGTTATTAATTTAATTAAAATATAAATTTTATAAAATAGAATTTAAAAAAAAAGAAATCAAAACAGAAAATAAAAAACCAAAAAAATAAAGGGAAAATTATTTTTTATCCCTTAGAAATTACAAAACTTCTTAAATAGACCCTCTAAGTTTTGAATATCCCAGGCAACCCTTCTGTTATTGTTTCACTTCCTTTTGCCCTTTGTAAATCACCCGGTTCATGTTGTAAAATTTGCTCGTTGCCCTTGAAAATGGTGGAAAACAAAAACCCGTTTAATCACATTATGTCAAACTTTTTTGCATATCTTTTTGCATTTATTTTTATTTTTTATTTTTAAACAAAATTTAGAAAACTCATATCACATTGGATTGTTGAAGTTTTTCAATTCTTCTCCATTTGGTGTGTTTGGTTGTAGTTCTCGCGGATTAGCCAATAAGGTGACAATCTCTTCATTGCCCTCACCTTGATCATACTGCGAGAAAAAATAACAATTTATTTTTTATGTAGGTTTACTATGGACAGTTTTTGTGGTATTGTTAGATACAAAAGTAAGGGATGAGTGCTAGTGTTCACGGCGCTGATTTATTGGGAATCAGTGTTAGCGGAGAAATGTGAGCGATGGGGTATCGATGTTTCCCGTGTGAGGGTGAAGTTTATCACACCCAATGTACATAAAACAGTTTGTCCAATAAAAAATGAAGTTAACTTCCAGCACATGTGTCACGTGTACGCCCTCTTCAAATGCTCTGCAGTCGATCTCGTGGTTGAGATAGACGATGTGCCATTGTCTCATCCTACTGACAACGATTTCTTTTTGTTGTAAAGTTCTTCTCCGTTATGTTTACATAGTTGTACAAGTTAATTATTGATTAATTGTCCCTGTTTCCACTTAAGAGTATATGTTTTCACTTAATTATACTAGTTTACGCTTAAAATATAAGTTTCCGCTTAAAACAAAGTAAAAACATAAGTTTACTTTGTTATCCTTGTCCCATCTCAAATATCGCTTAAAATTATCTAGTTTCCGTTTAAAAGTAAATAAAATATGTGATGTAAATATGATTTATTTAGAAAGTTATCAATAACCAGGCCCTTATATCACTAAATTTTAAAAGTCCACTAATCTTAAGCCCAACTGTCCAAGCCTAATAACCGGGCCCTTTTATGATGTAAATATGATTATCCAAAGGCTTCAAATTTTTATGTGTTTTTTTATTTAATATTTATTAAAACTTGGATTGTTGTATGATTTGAATTGGATTTTGGATTGTTAGACACTGTTTTTTTTTTTTTTTCTATGTGGATTAAACTAGTTTTATATAGTTTAATATTTGAATAAACTAAAATTTAGCGCATAGATTCGAACAAAATTCAAACATCCTAATAATTGATTTTAATAGAAACCAAGGACAAGAAGTTTATCTATTTACAACAATAGTTATGCGAACACAATTTTATCCTAGTCCGGATTATATTTGATTCATCTATAGCCTAAGGCTAAAACAACATTAGCAATAAACATATTAAATACCAATAGTAAAATTTTTACACAACATACATATGACTCATCTCTCTCATCTTGTGGAAGGAAACAAGATTCACCTTTCTTAAATTTTCATATAATTATCTAAATCAAAGTACAAGAAAATAATGTAATTTCATGGTATTATTAAATAATGTCTTGTAATATTATACTTTGAAGAGAAATTAGGAAAAAAAAATACATATTGATAATTATTAGTTGATATAGAACAAAAACTAAAATGTTGTTTTTTACAAGATATAAATATACAAAATTGGCTCATTGATATGTGACATAGAAAGTAATTATCATAGTTACAAATTGACTTGCTAAAATTTCAAAAGATGACATAAATCAAGACAAAGAAAAATAAGGGTCCTACTTGCATCCGTTAGTGATGGCACACAAAATACATACATATATATATGTCTTGTGCTTTATTATTAGTTGAGTTTATAAATTTTGATATTTATTTATTATATAATATAAAAATAAATTGGTAATTATTTTAAAATATTATTTTATCATAGAAATTACTAAATTAAGGCAAACCAATCAAATGAGGATGAGGCACATATCAATTATGTGATAACCACCATAAAACCATATAACCATGTCTTTGTAATCATCCTTCCATCCAACATGAGACAGCCTGCCAAACCTTAACAGAATTAAAAAATAAAAAAATTTAAAAAAAATGGCAAAGCAAGGTAAGATTTTCCACTGGAACCGACGGACGGCCGGCTCCAAAGACCCTCCACGTGGCAGAAAGGCACCAGTGGAGTTGGTCTGATCCGCTGACCATAAACTGACAGCAAACCTCCAACTTGAGGTGGGACCCACGTTGTTAACCCCACCTGTCAAATCCCTCAGCGACTACAACACTGTACTGAATGTTAGGACATGGTAGTACATGGATCCAGAAGTGCATGCCTTGCCGGCCGTGGCCAGCCGTGGGTATTGTTGAAATGACAAGAATGCCCCTAGAGATTGCTTTTGTATCTTTTGGCTCTCGCAGGCAAGGGGATGAGACAGTCTAACACTTAGAGACTCGGGTTGGAGTTTCCTCTGTTTTTCCTTCCGGGGCTGAAGATCACCGGGGGAGCAAGATCACGATGGGAGCCACCATGAGCTCATGCTGTGGCAATGATGCCGATGAAGAAAGGTATATTTTTTAGTCTTCTTTCTTCCTTTCCCTTCATCTTGTTTTCGTGACTTCTGTTTCAACTAGAATAACAATAAGGCAACAAATAAATAACATAATAAGTAATAAATGAAGACCGGAAAGAGCAGTAATCCTCTCAAAAATTTTCTTTCTATACCAATGATTTTCGGGGCTATTGGTAATCAGATCCTTGCGTAAAGTATTTATCTTGGGTTACGAGCGGTGTCTCTCCGAATTTAATCCTTAGCTTGTGCAAGTAAATGTATTGTGGGGTTTTCAAATGATTCGTGTCCCACATGTCCACCTTTGATTCGATAGTCTTTGTTAAAAAAAAAAAAAAAAAAATCTTTCTAGCTATGCGCCGAATGTTAATGATCTTCGGCATGTTCATGTGTAACAACTTCCTATCTCTAGTCTGTAGGAGATATAAAGAAGCAATAGTTCCAATAAATGATAGAAATAACAAAATTGAAAAACAAGTTCTTTGAAGTGAATATCACCTCCCAGCACCACAGATATGAATCTGAGGTATCCTCCAGAACATCAGCTTCATTTTTAGAGATGCCATAAATCATTCTCTGCCCAACATAAAGGATACTTGTCTTTACTGAAGCCAAAGTGATCCCCTTTCTCCCCTTTAACTTTTCATAAATCTCTTCCACCAGCTTGGAAAATGAAAGATTGCTCTCCTCCAAGAAGCAGGCAATCATATGATTGTTTGAACTCACTTCCGCTTCAAGGTTCATCTGAATAGCTGAAAATTCTTTGTAATACTCAAGTAAGTCATCAAGCTCACTGCGGCATTGCCTTCCAAGGGATTCCATGTCCTCAACAGCCAAATTACCTTCATTTGAAACTCTTTTTTCTCTTTAGCAGTCCCTTTACCATCTTTGCACTCTCTGGGGTTTGCTTCAAACTTTGAGCAGGAGAACCATCGACAACCATGTTCTCAACATTGATATCAGATCGAGATGCTCCACATGTTTCACCAGAAGACGCATCAAGCATCACTACATCTGCCTTAACATCAGGACAACAGATCAATGCTTTCTTCGCTGCATTTTCTTGATCTTTCACCATTGATTTAGAATTCTTGAACTTTCTAACTTTCACCACGTCAACACCGGTCCCTTCTAAATTTCCCACTAAAGTAGCCGCAGCATCCGCCATTGCCATTTCGTCAAACCAAACTCAAATTAATCGAGATTCAAAAGATCTATACTTCCCACCCGTCTAAAAATCACAACTTTATCCCTGTTTCTCCATCGAATGTTCAAATTCCTTCAAAGAACCCAGCTCTTCTGCTCCCCTCAAGACACCGCGACCAAAAATCTCCTGACAAAACAAAGCAAAAAACAGTAGAAACAAAACACAACCATTTGCATCTCCACCAAACCCTAGAAACCAATTTCCCACACAATCCATCAACCATTCAAATTCAAATCACAGCAACCACTGAACGAAATTGGGAGAATCGAACCATACCTTCGGATCCATCCCCCGAATCAAAGACGGCTTCTCTCGGATCACGAGGCGATGAAATTGTAGAGTTTTTGCGCGATTTCCCTCTCCTCTTCCTCGATCACACTCTCTGCGTTTCCTTCGAAGTGACGAACAAAAAAGGCAAAATAAATCTTAACGGCGTTAAATTGTCCATCTATTTCGCCATCTAATCGTACGGCTGATAATGAAGGACATGATGAGATGAACGAGTGGATAATCTCGAGCCGTTGGATCAAATCGAATTGGAACATTTTCTCAAAAAACTTCCCGCCAATAGTAGCCGCTCTGCCATTTTCATGGTAATGTGACCCGCGGCGTAACTGAAGTAACGTGTGCCATCGTGTGTATGGGAATCTAAGCCGTCCAGTTGGTAGATCTTGTCAGTCGCCACCCATCATAATCGTTTATTATTGGATGGTCTGGATGATAAAATGTGACGCGACCTCATTTGATCTAGGCCTATTTAGTGATTATGACCTCTCTACTTGATAGGCATTTTTTTTTATGATCTTATCTTGACCGTCCACGTGTTTGTGTCTTTAAATATTTTTTTTTGTTTTATTAGAAATTTTAAATTAAAAAATAAAATAAAATAACCACTTAAATATTATGAAAAATTACTGTTTATATCCCAAAATTTTCAAAAATTTTCAAACAGCCTCTGTAAGTTTTGAATATTTCAGACAGCCCCCGTAAGTTTTAACTATCTTTTGGATGTGAATAAGGTTTATGGGAAGCACGGGTACTAGCAGTACTGGTGATGGGGTCAGGAGCACTTGGAAGATATTCACATACAAAGAGCTGCATAACGCAACAAATGGATTTAGTGAAGATAATAAACTGGGAGAAGGTGGGTTTGGAAGTGTTTACTGGGGCAAAACCTCTGATGGCCTTCAGGTATTGTTGGCATTTTTTCTCTTCATATATTAATATTTTATAATTTTTTTTTTATTTTTTACAAAATTGATAAGCGACAGGGCAAAGAATAACAATCACTTATAATCTTATAATCACCAAGATAAAAGATCAATATTTGAATTTGAGAAATGTTATCTATTGAATATATTCCAACATTGACCTTTAGGCTAAGTCAACAAACATAATGGGAAATTAGGAATGAAATAAACAAACCTATGTTAAATAAATAAAGGATGTTTTTATTTGCGAAACCTCACTCTCACAATATTATTTCCCACTCTTTCTTTAATTTTAATTTATTTATCATGCATGGACCAATTTTTAGTACATTATATTTTTTTATTTAATAAAATTTCTTTTATAATATATACCATTATATATTACATACAAAATTTGATGATGCTTTGCATACTGATTTTAATTTTATAAAAATATCATGATTCTGCATTGAAATCAATTATATTTCCTATTTTTATAAAATTATTATTTATTTCTTAAATATAATTGTATATCTAGTATCTAATTGGTATCCATAGTAAAAGAGGTTTTATAATAAAAAAAAAAGTTATAAAAATATCGTTTAAACTTAATTTAAAACATCAAAAATCGTTGTTTGTGAAATGTAAAATAAAATTGAATGAGTTGCAGTATATAAAACTATTTCTCATATTAAAAGGGTAAATTTTGAGAATTCACAGTCTCCGAATTCTAACATGTTTTGAATTTGCATAACATTTGGGTACATCAAGATAGCTGTGAAGAAATTAAAGGCAATGAACTCAAAAGCCGAAATGGAGTTTGCAGTGGAAGTTGAGGTCCTTGGAAGAGTTAGGCATAAGAACCTTCTTGGACTAAGGGGTTATTGTGCAGGCACTGATCAAAGACTCATTGTGTATGACTACATGCCAAACCTAAGTCTTCTTTCTCATCTCCATGGCCAATTTGCTAATGAAGTACAACTAGATTGGAAAAAACGCATGAATATCATTATTGGATCTGCTGAAGGTCTTGTGTAAGTATCTAAATATCCATGTTATACTTAATCCTTCACTGTGATGTGAGAGTCTTGTATATTAAAACACAACTAACTTTATTTTGACATCTTCAGGTACTTGCATCATGAGGTTACACCACACATAATACACAGAGACATTAAGGCAAGCAATGTGCTTCTTGATTCAAATTTTGAGCCCTTAGTTGCAGACTTTGGGTTTGCTAAGCTCATCCCTGATGGAGTTAGTCATATGACAACCCGTGTTAAGGGCACCCTAGGTTATCTTGCACCCGAGTATGCCATGTGGGGTAAGGTTTCAGAGAGTTGTGATGTCTATAGCTTTGGCATTCTTCTTTTAGAGATAATCACCGGTCGTAAGCCAATAGAGAAACTCCCAGGTGGTGTCAAGCGAACTATCACTGAGTGGGTTGAGCCTCTCATTGCCAAGTCGAGGTTCAAGGATCTTGTGGATCCGAGACTCCGGGGTAACTTCGATGAGCCACAACTGAGGCAAACAATTAATGTAGCTGCACTTTGTGTTCAAGCTGAGCCAGAAAAGAGGCTAACAATGAAGGAAGTGGTGAACCTTCTTAAGGGCTATGCACCACCCAAATCTAAGTTAAATGGGTTGAGGATGGAGAGTATCAAGTATGGTGATGATCTAATGAACATGGATCAGAATAGTGAGGAGGATGAGAGAGGGATGGACACTGAGAGCAATGTCTATGGTGTTTTTGGGGCAATGGAGGTGCGAAAGATGACAGATCCTTACAAAAATTATGATGGTGAAAGGAAGAAGATTTTACATGGATGAGAGCTCCTGTTGGAACCGATCCTTTTAAAGCTGTGTTAATTCCTCGTTTGTTCTTGTGTATGTTTTACATTTGACTTGGATAAGGGAAACCAAGATGCAAATGTTTACATCCTATATATGTTCTTGCATGTCTTGGGTATTGAGCTTTATTTTCATTTCATAACATTTATATGTGGCATGTTAGTGTAGAACGAAAGATTGTTTGGCGAAGCTTGTAGAAGAAATTTAATTGTTTATTTCATTAGAGAATTTCTTTTAACTTAATTTTATGTATGTCGAGCCCTTTCATTAGTCTTCATTCTAGTTGAGGGTTTGCATATGGCTTATCAAAAATATACGTATACATAGGTCATTACATAAATCCCAGCCTTGTATTTATTGCGATTTGGACAGACGTGGTATCTATACCGTCCCATGTACAATATATTAATACTACATTCTTCAACTTATTTGAGTATTGCCCTATTTTCGACTCAGTCTGGTCGAGGAACATTGACCATACTGGATACCGTAATGACAATTTCGTATATCATCTTATGTCTTCAATGTAGATAGCACCGGGTTCATTCACAATAATCTTCATCTTACATACAATTGAGAACCTCGACCTGAGGGAGGTATATTTAACAACGCATCGGCTTTGTAATTATCATTCTCCTCAAATATGTCTTCAAATTTTGGTAGAGTCGTTCCTTGAGGTCTTCTGTCTTTTACAAGAAATATCCCTACAACACCCTGAAGTACGTATATTGGTTTCTCGTCCATAATCATCATATTTTGCTCTAGTAATTTCAATACTTTAACATTCCCTATTATATACAGGGATTTTAACATTATCACAGACTTATCCCTATGGTTTTCCTTTGTACCAAATGATGGTAGACTTAGGCAGTGTATTGTTTTCTCACCGACTTTAACAATATTTGTGCCGAATTTAATTTGTTTGGTGATATATTTCAACTTCGAACGGTGGTGTTGTTTTTTTGGGAAATACCTTGTACTTATACATCGTGGGTCTTGACGCTTATCATAAACGGTATATCTGTATGCATATCGCCTCCTGTTATACATTGTATTATAGTTGAATGTATTGTTAGCATATCTGTTCCTGTAATACATGTGAAGGTTAGGAAATCCCATTATCGCATTTTCTATTAGCTGGAGAATGCCATTTTATATAGCCCTACTTGTTCACTATTCCCTGGTGTGTATTGTAAGCTTCGGGCTACTAATTTTAATAATGGCTACCTACTCACCTATATTACGTATTTTATAGTTGTATACATATCAATAGTTCAAAAACCAGTTATACCTCTCTTTGCTTATAACTCCGAGAGTTCAATTGTTTCCACGTAGTGGCACTGCAGCTACAGATTACTTATGTCAGTTCTCTTGATATTTCTCGAATAAGGACAAGGTGGGCCCACTACTATTGCAACGCGTCACTAACTGTAGAGAGATGCTTTAATTTAAACCAACCAATACTGCCTTGCCACGTGGCAGTACGGACTAGCGACCAATTCTGCGAGCGTATCTGTTCCACCTCAGGGCGACCTTGACGATGTGGCAGGTATATTTTCTCGTCAGATCAATCTGAAGTGTTGCGCGCCGTTGGATATCGAACACTGTTTTTTAGGCGATGACCATTTCAGAAGAGCACTTCGAAATTTTGCAATCAAGCGGAATTTTGACTTCAAATTCATAAAAAATAAGAAACACCGAGTGACTATAGAATGTGCTGTCATTGGTTGTCAATGACGCCTTCATGCATCAAAAGAATGTCGCCAGAAAGAAGCGACGAGGAAGGGAGTTTTGTTTACGAAACGAGCTCAGACTATACAATAAACATACTTTCAGAATCAAGACAATGCACCCGTTACACTTTTACGGTGGTGGAATTGGCTCGGTGTCACATCCGAAAGCATCCAAAAAATGGGTAAGTGCACGTGTGATTCATAAGCTTAAGGACCAGCCTTATACAAGGCCATCAACATTCAGAAAGACATGTTAAGGGAACATGGTGTCCACATTTAATAAAATCAAGTTTGGTCGGGTAAAGAGTATGCCCGGGTGATCCTCGACGGCAGCGAGGTCTCCAGCTACGATTTGTTGCTTTGGTATGTGGATAAGGTGGTTAAGACAAACTCCGGCAGCATTGCAATTATGGAAAGAGACGGGGAGCGTTTTAAACGTGCATTCTTTTCTTTCCTTGCGTGTATCATGGGATTTAAGCGGGGTTGCAGGCCATTGCTTTTTTTTATGGTACCCACCTTCTTGGAAAATATCGGGGTACTCTATTGGATGCCACAAGCAAAGATGGAAACAATGATTTTTTTCACGTGGCCTTCCGTATTGTTGACAACGAGACCGATGCCAATTGAACGTGGTTCATTTCCAAGTTAGGTAAAACGATGATGGAGATTATGAAGAGATTATTACATTTGTGTTTGACAGGTCTAAGGGCCTTGTGAACGCCATTATAAAGGTCTTTCCTTCTTCCCCATATGCATACTGCTTTCGACACTTGGAGGCCAATTTTATGAAAGACAATGTTAGACTTGGGAAGATATTGAAGGAGGAGTGTTTGTCCATATACTTTCGTATTGCATATGCATCCACGGTTAAAAAATTTGATGATTCGGTGAATGAACTGTCACATCACCCGATGCCTACTGAACGTTGAGGCGAGATGTATTCATATGTTATAGAGTCGTTCAGTGCATGGATTAAAGAAGCTCGGCATTTACCGGTGGCGAAAATGGTTGACTCCATACGGTATTTGAATATTTATTTTATTTAATGCTTAATTATGGTTATTATCCTTTAAACTTGTTTGTTTTTGTTTAAATATCAGGATCTTCGCTTAACTGTGTTTTGTTATCATTTAAAAATGTTAGTTTCTATTTAAATTTCAGTGTATTAGTTTAACAATAACTTATAATGTTTAACTATACATGTTCTACGTTATTCAGGTTCAAGCTGATGCGCATGTTATGCACCCGTCGTGAGCAAGCGAACAAATAGGAGACCTACTTATGCCCTGACATACATAAGAAGGTAGAGGAACTTGTTGCGGAAAGCCAAAATCTACATGTTGGTCGTTGTGGCGATGACCGTTATGAAGTGATTGACCAGTGCAGCAACTCCGTAGATCTATCAGGTAAAACTTGCTTATGTCGTGGGTGACAAGTTTATAATATCCCGTGCAAACACGCTTACGCTGTAATAATGCAGACAGACACCAACGTTCATCGATTTATTAGCGGCTACTTCACCATCGACAATTACAAATTAGTGTATAAGGAAGCTATTTTTTCCCATACCCAACCATGACAAGTCTACAGACGTTGATTGAGAATTGCATTTGCATCCGCCTGTCACGAGAAGGCAACCTAGGCGTCCTAGACGGAAGAGGATAATGTCGTAAGCATCCGAGGTCCGCGAGTTACGTTGCAGTTGCTACCACGCGTCTACTCACAATCGTAGATCTTGCAATGAAATTGCCGCCGACTAGGTATTGATGACAACTTATATTCGTTACATATGTTCGTTACAAACTCTCGCATAACACTGTAACTAAACACAAATTTAAACAGAAAGAAACTTATTTACGTGTCAATCATTGATCTTTAAACAGAGACATTAATACTTAAATAGAAACATTGATATTTAAACATAACTATTGATAGTTAAACAGAAACATTGACAGTTAAACAGAAACATTGATATTTAAAAAAGAAAAAAAATGATATTTAAGTGACAAATTAATCCTGAGCATTAAGACCAATCAATCCTGGCCACTCGTACATCTTTAAATAGAAACAACGATATTTAAGCACTTTTTTAAACGTAAATGCAATATGTTAAACAGAAACATTGATAGTTAAACAAAGATATGCAAGCATAAAGACATGCGTACTTTGTTATATGGAGACAATGATATTTACATGAAAAATTAAATAAGGTTATGGAAAAGAATTTAAGTTAGCATGAGTACATTATAACTACAAACAAACTTATAGTTTTTACACCCTATTTGATGCATCGGCTTGTCACTAATGCCGGCTGCGCTCCCTTCCATAAGTATGCGGGCAACATACTTTAGTCTTAAATAAGGGATGTCAGTATACGGTAGTCGTAGCTTTTCATCGTCAAGTATTTGCTCAATAAATCGTATCACATACACAGCGCAGTCAACACTTCTTCGTTTCTATCTTGGAGTGTCCCTGTCGTAAATTAGGGGGTACGAGGTCATCGTCATCTCCCCAAACTTTATCTCGACCCAATTGTCGAATAGTTTCCGCTGTCAAGAAATACAATTTAAAGTTACAATTCTAAAATAATAACTATGATGTGTGTGCTCTATTTAGCATGTAATTTACCATATTGATGGTGTCTCTGTCGTACTCCTCACTCTTACATGAAGAGTCATGCATGTACTCTTGTTTCTCTTTATCCATAACAAGGACATGGAAATGACCATTAAGTATTATTGGCAGAATGATTATGTCAATATCATGCAAGTTACGTGCAACATCGTCAATCATAGTGAGAGTTGTCTTAGATGCATTTTCTTATTTGGATATAAATAGTGCCAATGGACGCATGATGGAAGCGCGTTTCTTATACGGATATTGTACTCTCTTCAGTGACTTCTAAATGATGCATATAAAAACGTCCATGACATCGTCTGTGACCATTTCCTTCCCGTCCAGCAACGTGAACAAGCTAGCTCGTGTTATGTTAACAAAATCATTCTTCCAAACGACAGTCCTGATGTTAAATAGTAACACATATATTTAAATGGTAACATAAATACTTAAACGGAAACTAATTTTCTTAACTAGTAACACATATATTTAAATGATAACATAAATATTTAAGTGGAAACTACTTCTCTTAAATCGTAACACATATATTTAAATTATAACATAAATACTTCATATTTATGAGTATATCCAGCAGTTCAGTAAAATCTTTATTATCTCCTGCTCAAATTTGTTGAGGCACGTGTATCCGGTGTATCTTTTCTTCTTCGGAAGAAAATTCTTCCGCACATTGTCATACTATTGATTTGCAAGGAATGTACTGTCAACGTCAATGATCGTTGTTTTTTAATTGACTTTTCTTTACCCTTCGTTAGCAACGTCTTTCGGTTGTGAGTTATCACCATAGGGTGCATCACCAGGAATAGCAAAGACATCTTCGACTCCCGATAACGGTCCTTCGGGTGATGTGTTCTTCATTGACGTTTCCTGTTGGTCTAACAATGGTTCGCTGCCAGTAGTTGTTGGTTCGTGTTGGTGTGGGAATATGTCTTCCTTCGATGTAGCACTGTCATCTGCCGATTCCTCCGAGACAGGGATTTTATTGGCAAGAGATTCAATGGTCTTGTCAATAGCGGCTGTGAGGACATCATCAATCGAAGACACATCCGCTGGAGGTTGGTCCACTGCAGCCGGCGGAGCTAATGTTGGGACAATTTACTCATACGCTGCCCTTGTATCCGGTCGATCAACCTCGGCTGGAGCTACTGTTGTTTCAACATCAGCCTGCGGAGAGAGAGACATTGTTAATTTTCTTCTCGTCGCAAGCCTCTTCCAAAGCGGGCCTCTTCGGATGGCCATCCCAATGACGTCATCGTCGGCAAATGTCCGGGCTGTGTCGGTAGCATCCGGGCTATTCCCAGTATAATTGGTGCGAGGTACTTCATTTGTTAGTATTTGACTATGCACATCCTTCTAACGCCTCGACACGAGCAACAAGCCGGGGGAACTCTTGCGTTAGTATTTCGCACGCGGCCTGCAACCTACGTGCAGTGACGTCATCTGCTGTTGGCCTTGGAGGGTGGGGAGGCTTGTCTGAGAAGTGCATGCGTGGGGTGGGTTGTGAGAAAGGGAAAGACGTCGAATGTGCCTTGAAGAGGTTAGCCTCTAATATTTCCTTAGAGACAGTGATGCAGGAGCAATGCCATCTCCGTGGCGGGTGACCCGAACAAAGACTTCTTCATCCGTATTCGCGCGCGACCAGTTTAGGACACTAACATTTATAAACAAAACAATCTCAGTGAAATCCCTCAACTTAAACAATTACCAATGTTGTTAAACACTAAACAAACATTGTTAAACAGTAACCCAAAAGCGTAAACAATAACCAACAGTGTTAAATACTAAAACCTTTTTTAAACACAAAACAATATTATTAAACGATAACAAGTAACTCAAACAGAAACAAGTTTCCTACAGAAAAATGTTACTTCAGACAAACGTTAATGATTTATTACCTCATTCCCTTCGAGAGATGATAACATGGGTCCTATCGACGCTTGCTTTCAATAACTATTTTCACCATAGCATAGAATCCTTAGGGTCTTGCCAAAACGAAGCTTCTTGCTGATGCCGGTGAACTCATAAAACTATATGTTAAGTGCAACCGCGCAACCTTTAAGGTACCCCGTGCTGGCCTTATTCCCAGCGCATCTTACTTACAAGTTACAATCGAGCGACCGTTTGTGGAACGTCCTCCATAAGCCACTTGTGCGTCACCTGCGCCCATGAGTATCGTCCCATGCCAGGTAGGTCATCGACATAATCAACCATCCAATTCAGAACCGAGCATGAGGTGTTTGGGAAGAGGATAGCACCCATGAAGTACACCATAAGGAGTTTTACAAAAAAATTCTTCTCCCCTTTGCCGAACAATTTGGTCAAGTGTTCTTCTGATGGAGTCTCTATGTCTTTCGTAGGTTTTTGATAAATACTTGATTTCAAAAAATGAGTGTGTTTTGTTCTTTTGAAATACGACTGCGTCTCTATCACATCGTAGGCCAAGGATGAGAGTCACATCTTCAGGCCTGAAACTCAGCAGGCTTGCTCTGATCTTGAATTTATTGGCGCGGTCATCATACCTTTGCAGCAAAGAATCAAGAAGGGCCCTCTCTTGGAATACAGGTTCCATTTCAGTGAATGTTGCAAACGGTGTCCTTCGGATGATCTTCCAATGTCGTCCACTCATGTGAACTTTCAATTCAGCCAAAGTCTTCACCACCGGTGTCAAGTAGCATCGCCCATTAACTAGGTTGACCGCTATGAGCACAAGCCTATAACAAGAGTAATACATTAAGCAATATTCAGAACTCTTAAACAAGAAAATATGTTTTTAAATGGAAAACTCATTTTGTTAAATTGATACTATTAAACACTACATAATGCAATCATATCAAATTAAAGGGGAAACATAAATTATAAACATTACACAGTACAATGAGATTGCATAACAATTGAAAAATCTCCTTCAGCACAACATTATTTCTTTCGATCGTGTACACAGA
The DNA here is from genome assembly GCA_020875875.1 of Dioscorea alata. Taxonomy (NCBI): domain Eukaryota; kingdom Viridiplantae; phylum Streptophyta; class Magnoliopsida; order Dioscoreales; family Dioscoreaceae; genus Dioscorea; species Dioscorea alata. The sequence continues at coordinate 1,388,314 of CM037014.1, read as the reverse complement.
CGAAGTAGAAAAACAAAACCCTAGCCGAAAAACTTCAATACAAACTACAATATCATCCAATAATCAAACCATAAAACCAAAAAATCTATATTTATGACAATACTTTACAAACCAAACGGGCAAAAACAACACACAAAATGTAAAAACAAAATAAAACTGCATAACTTCTTTAACGGCACCCAACTCGCCTCAATACCTTAGAGCATAAACTGATGAAATACCGAAGAGTTGAGCGGGAGTTCTCCTTCGAGACAATGGTTGAACAAAATTTCAGTCCTTCACAAGATGTCCAGGCAATGACAACTTTGGAAAGGGAAAATCTGAAGAGACGATAAGAGCAAATAACCGATGCCAGTAATGGTGTTCTCTCGGGATTACACAAAAAAAAAAAAAAACCGTTTCCTCTAAAAATGGAAAAATCATTGCATCCAAGGGCATTATGGTCAAACCATGTCGCACTTGCCACAACTTCCCACGCAAGGGATAATTTCATCCAAAAAATTCAAAACTAACTCTGTCAATCACCATTAGATGCTTGGGGGGGGGGGGTTTGAAAATCATTGTATTCAAAAGGAAGGGTTTTTTATGGATATTCAAATTTAAGGGAAGAATTTGTGCATATTGCAAACTTTGGGGGTATTTTTGGTAATTTTATGTAAATATTATTATATTTATGGACATTCTTTGCCTTATTTAGTGTGGATATCCCTCTACTATATTCATTTCGAAAATGGACTAAAATTAGATCCTAAAATCAATGAAAAATAAAGACACACATATTTGTTGAGGTTGCTCCTAATTTGCGCATATCCCTGAGTCCTTGAATATATATATTAGACTGTGTCTTTTATGAATGTTTATAGAATTAGATTCTACGAACACTTTTTTTAGCCATTGAATTCAAATTCAATGGCTGGTAATCCTTTAATTTTTTCAATGCTCTATAATGGTTCCAACATTTTTTACAAACGTCCACAATTAAAGAATTATATATATATATATATAGGATAAATCATCTGTGGACGTCCATAGATAAGAAATCTATGGATGGCCAATTATCAACTGTTGGATCATGATCCAACAGCTGACATTGATGAACAGTTGATAATGGACAGTTGATCATGATCCATAGTAGTTACAACTCATCATTGTTAGCTGTTGGATCGAGATCTAACAGTTGATAATGGACATCCATAGATTTTTTATCTATAGACGTCCACAGATGATTTATCCTATATATATATATATATATATATATATATATATATATATAATACTTAATACTTGACACAGTTTTTTTTTATTTTCACATTGCCAAATGAAAATATTACATTTCTCAAATGGTGTGAAAAACCATAATTATATATAAAAAAAATTATGTCATACATAAAATCATTAATAAAATTTGATGATTTAATGGTGATATTTTTAAATTATAGACTAGATGGGATTTTGTGACAAAAAATCAATGAAAATAATGTATGTCACAAAAATTTATTTATAACCCTAAAAGTTTACCGTAATTTTTATCTCCGGATTTTTTTTTAATTCATCTTTGTTTTTGGGCTTGACTTTTTTTATAATTTAAATAAATAATTAGTCTTGGATCTGCTTGTAAACAAGAACACAAATGATTATTTTTACATTAGTTTACAATTATCTATTGGAGTAGCATCAAAGGCAGCAAGAAATAATATATATATATCAAAACACATACTTCATGCAAACAATTATAAATAACAAACAAACTAATAATAATAATAATAATGTAATACATAATTTTGTATATAAGTTTTTTTTCACATAAAAGATCATAAAAAAACTAAAATGTATATTTTTTTTAACTATTATATTTTTTGCAAAGTTGATAAAATAATCCCACAAAAATCATATTAAATTAATGATTTGGAGTAATGGAGGGAGGGGGAGGTAAAGAATCTAAATGAATTAACAATGATTTAACTAAGTATTATATAGCAATGTGTGGGTAAATTCTTCATGGATTAAGCATAGGTGTATGTGATTACTACATAATCACATGTGAATGAATGAAGATGTAGGTTCTTCATTTATTATTTGACGCAATATGTTGGATGCCCATTTTTTTTTTTTTTTTGAATAATAGGCGACAAGCGCCTCGGTATATGAATAGTGTTAGAACCCGGTGTACATTGTATGAACAGTATGGAATAGTACAAACATCCCGGGTGAACAGTGTATGAACAATACAGAGAACAGTACTGTCGGGGAGAGGATTTGAACTCATAACCTCCCCTTTAACACATTGGTGTCATACCATTAGGCTATCCAATAGTTGACTGTTCAAAAGAAGTAGCATGGACCAAGTGTCACTAGTTTTTTCTGATAGTATTAAGTGGGGGCAAATTGATTTGGGATTTTGATCATTTCATAAAAACTCCATATTTTGTGGTGATTTTTTCCCTATCTCAAAAGAAGTTGTTCTTTTGCAAATTTTTTTTTTTGAAAAAGGCAACAAACGTCTAAATCAGGGCGTACACGTGGGGGAGCAGTGCTCGACACGCACACCATGCACTCACCTTGCACGAAGTGGGGATCGAAACGGGGAGCCATGCTCGAAACCTGAGACGAACAACCTACGTAAGGGACCCGGTGTCAATAGACCAAGAGGTTGTTGGCGTTCCTTTGTAAATTCAAATGATTAATTATAAAGAACTAATTTCGTATTCTTTTTATATATGTGTTTTTTTTATTAAAATTTTGGGTTTGTTTTATGAATGTTTGGAATTACACATGTTTATTTATTAACTAAAGAAAATAAATACTTATTTTAGGGGAAAAAAAGGTAATATATTCAACTTTCAATTGCCTTTTTCGTGCGTTAGAAAATTAAGTTAAAAACATTGATATTTGTCTTTTCAAATTACAAACAAAAAATATTAATTATTTGTTATAATTTGGTTGATAGACTTAAATTGGTTTCAAACAATATTTAAAAATCCATACATTCAATAAGTTTTTTATATATGTATCAACTACTTATAAAAATGGTTGGTTTTTTAAATAAATTTTCTATAAAATTATTTGTTTATTATGGCAAACTTTAATTTGGCGTCTAAAAGTGATGTATTTATTGAATAATTCTATAATATATTGAAATATAAACAAAAATTAAACATATTCTTGTTATGAGTTAAAAATAAATATAGTTGTGCCAAAGCAGGGGATTCTTACTAAGGGGGGAAAATATGATATAACGTAGGATAAGACTTGTTATATATTTTCAAAACTTACTAAAAGACACTTTAATGCAAATTTAGTTTGATCATATTTTATTTAACACGTCAAGAAATAAAATAAAATAACCACTTAATATTACTTTTAATTGTGCAATGCTAATAACAGAGTCTTGATTTTCCATTTTTAAAGTTTTTATCTATTGAATTCTTGATGAGAAATGAAGTCCTATTCCAATAAATCCAATTACCACAATGTTGTAAGCAATTATAAATAACAAACAAACTAATAATAATAATGTAATACATAATTTTGTATATAAGTTTTTTCTTTTACACACAAAAAGGTCAAAAAAAACCAAAATGTACAATTTTTTAACTATAATTTTTGTTTTTGCAAAGTTAATGAAATAATCCCACAAAAATCATATTAAATTATATATTCTCTTTGCTAATGTACACATTCAAATATAATTTTAGACTTTATAAAAAAAACTTTTAAAAACTATTTAGTTGTATTTATATATATCTATAAATACATACCTTATGATTAATGGTTTGAAGTAATGGAGGGCTACAGAGAAGCTAAAAGCTTAGTTGAATTAGCAATATTTCAATTGAGTATTGTATATCAATGTGTGGGTACGTTCTTCATTGATTAAACATAGGCACATGAGATTACTACATAGTCACATGTGACTGAATGAAAATGTAGGTTTTTCATTTATTATGCTAATGTCATAAAAGTTGATATCTTTTTATGTCTATGGCAGAGTATAATAGATATAGTTAATATATCATGCCCTTAGATGAGTATATTATATATAGTTAGTATGTCATGTCCTTAATTAGATGAGTATACTATAAAGGCAAAAAAGAATCAATTGTTAAGGTGCCATGTGACCCTTAATAATATTTAATAATAAAAAAATTGTGAGAGTATATAGAAAGAATAGAGAGTAATTATTAAATAACTAATGAGTTAGAGTATTCTTGCAAAACAACATACCATTTACAAATAATGTGCCATGTGTCAGCTTATGAGACTAAAACGTGATGAAATTAGCATTATGGATAAATATGGGTAAGAATGCCTAAAAGACATTCTTTTGGTAATAATTGTTTGCTATTTTTTTTTAGAGATCATTTCGGAAAAATGGGACATTAGCGAAAGCTATATGGTTTAGATGACTAGTGGCATAATTTAAGGGTCCTTTAAGGGAGGGAAAAAGAGGCGAGAGTTGAAATCCTGCATAGAAGAATTAACTCCACGTGAATTCGAAACTTCTGTAGAGAACCCATTAAATCAAGACCAGGGTGCGTGAGGCTTTAAAATTCTATTCATGGTCCTTTTTTATCACTCAAACCCTCGACACCGATCTCAAAAAAAAAAAAAAAAAAAAAAAAAAAAAATCACATGCAAAGTTGAACGAAAAATAATCTTTTCCACTTAGTCCAGTTGGATATTAATTAGGAGGTCATTAGGAGCCGTGACACTAATCTTTATATTGGATATTTTGATTCTCATAAAGATCAAAAATTGAAGAATTTTGCGGGGAACTCAAGTTAATTAAAATTACATCAAAATATAAAAGATCTTTTACACATGTAAATATTTCTAAACCAAATACAATGCTCAATAACAAAAAAACCTCTATTCCCCCATCTACATTTTCATCCATTAAAATCTCCATTTATTCTAACCAGATCTGGTCCCAACAAACAGTTTTTAAATCGAACTCTTTTCCAATAATGTGATCCAAACCTTATCATTCAAACCCTACCAAATTATACTAAACCTTCTCATACCTGGCTTGACTGGACCAGGATTCATTCAACATGACCCAAACCCGAATCCAAATGCATCAACAGAATCAAGTCAGGCTCAGTACAGGTTCCAACCAAACTAGGTCCACGTCAGCATGAAACGAGCCAGTTGATACGATACGATAACACCATCTAGAAAACGACATGGCAGTCAAAAAAACACGCCTTTTAAATAAATCCCTTATTTTTTGTTTCCAAAAAAACCCCTCACAATTCTCCATAATCACAACCACTACCACCCACCTTCAAATCCCACTTTCCGACCGTTAACCGAGAGTGGCATTTTCGTTGTTTTGTTTAAATTCTAGCCTTCTTTTGTATAACCCTTGCTAATTTCACGCTTCGTTCTTCTCCTTCTCCCAACCATCTTGCCGTTTGACCGCCTTCTTCTCGTTCATGGCCTTGCTCTTCGTTCCGTCTCCTACGACCTCGCCAAACCCTAGAAACCCTCGATCGGAAACCTAGATTTGCACTAGAGATCGGCGGATCCCGGGGCGGCGGAGGATGGCGGGGGTTTCGATTGGCCTCCTCCTTCCGTCTTGGTGGGAGATCGAGGTCACCGTGTCCGCGGCGCTCGTCGTTATCGCTGTGTACTCCTTGTTCGAGAAGTTTTACTCCTGTGGATGCGTGGAGGATGGCCGGAAGAAAGGTGCGGAGGAGGCGGCGCTGGCGAGTGAACCCCTTCTTCGTGATTCTGATGAGAAAGAAAAGGTTTGATTCTTCGAGGAAGTCTGTTTGTTTGGTCTCTGACACTCTGGATCGTGTTTTTGTTGAAGTTATATCTTTAATTCAATGAAAGTATTGAAGAATTATTATTATTTTATTTGTTTGCCTTAAATTTGCTTGTAATTTTGGTTATATTGGTGATTAGGGTTTTCGTTTTTGATCGTTGTTTAGTATTATCTTGATTGGTTAATCTTGGAGCGGTGTTACTGAAGAAGAACTAGAAATGCTCTCTGGAGACAGAGATCAAAGAAGTTATTTTGGGAAGATAGATCGGTCACAAGGGTTTATCCACTGTAGAAATAGTGTTGGATGTGGCAAGTCAACGCTAACTACAATGAATGCATAGACACCAGGAGTTGTGTAGCAAGTTGAGCACACAAAGTTTAATATTGGCTGTTGTATTCAAGACGATTGAAATGTATTGGTTATAAATGAATAGTGTCTAGTATTTGAGGAAGATAAAAGATTGGGTTTATACGTAATTATTTTATGGCAGTTTGTACGAGAGTGATTAGGAATTTTGAAGCATTAATGATGTCCTTGGTGAGCCAATTATGCTTTTTTGTTTTGAAGGTTTATGCCATGGCTATGTGCTAATTCATCTAATAGTAAAATTTAGAAAGAGAGGCAGATCTGTGTTTAGCATATGGATTGCTGTAAACTATTCCTGCTTCCAGTACATTTAGAAATGGAACAAGTCATTGTTAAATTCATCGGGTGATGAATAATAGGTATGACTGAGAAGTTATTAATGTAAGAACTATGGTAGCGTGAGTCGTGACAATAGATTTCCAATAGCAAATACATTTCACTAAAGTTCAATATTGTTTTTTTTTTCTTATTATTTCATCGTTGATGTTAAATTATTGTACCATGAAACTGAACTCTTCTAGTCAGTTCTCTTTGCAGATGATATTATATCATATATAAAGTAAGTGAAGTGATAGTTTTCAGGAAATTTGAATTGTTTACATCATGTTATAATTGATAAATTTAAGTTAAGTATAACTGGGATAAATATTATGAAATGCAAGCTTTATTACCATAAAAGCATAAAGGATGATATGATGAGAAAAATTTGACCTTAGAATTGAGCTGGTGGATGAGTTGGACAAGTGTGATTGAAATTCTATATATGGCCAGCCACTTTGAAATTGAAGTGTAGATTTTACATTGTTGTGATTACACTTCATGTATTGTACAAAATGAAGTCAGCTTGTAGCCTTGTAAAGAAACTATAACGGTGTGTCATAGAGGATGATGCCTTGATGGTGAGTGGCATTGAAAAATTTGCAACTTGCTAAAAAAGTATTTTGTGTAATTAAAGATAAAGACGGGAAAAAGGGTGCCAAAGTCCTCTTAGTCTAGTGTCACAAGAGGTAAGTTATTTGTAATCTACTAGGAAGGTAGGCACATGGATGAAAATAAACATCTGGAGGGAAATGTTAGGAAACAATGTAAGTGTAAAGTATGAAAAAGGAAATTTGAAGGGAGACGAGAATGGATTGGTCCATGCTGAAATTTTGTTGTGAGAAGAAAGGATTGTTTTTCACTTCAATTACGTACAAAGAAGAAGGAAATATACACTCTTTTATAGATTCACACAGCTGAAGAAATAACTTTACACCTATTAAAATATGTCACAATTATATAATATATATAGTTGTCTATCTAACCCAAAAAATCAGGCACAACTCATGGTTGTTTGATCATGAAATCAACCATCATAATTCCTGAAAACCAGGTAGCAGTTTCTTGAAAACCAATGATTCTCTGTACATAATTCTGATCTTGTATAGTTTCCACACTCCCCCTCAAGCTAGGTTGTAGATATCGAACATACCTAGCTTGGATTTTAATTCATCAAACAATTTCCGTGGAACAGCCTTAGTTAAGATATTTGCAATCTGATGACTTGTGCGAACAAAATTTAGTGATATTAACCCAAATTTAATCTTTTCCTTAATAAAGTGTCAATCAATTTCAATATGTTTTGTTTTGTCATGTTGCACTGGGTTTTTGGCAATGCTAATAGCTGACTGATTGTCACACAAGGTGTTTATTGATTGTAAATCTTGAAATCCCAGCTCAGCTATTAATCTCTTTAGCCACATCCCTTCACAGATCCCTAATGCCAAGGCTCTGAATTCAGCTTCTGCACTACTTCGAGCCATCACTGACTGTTTCTTACTTTTCTAAGTGACCAAATTTCCCCAAACAAAGGTGTGGTATTCTGATATAGATCTTCTATCAGTTATAGAGCTAGCCCAATCTGCTTCAGTAAAACAGAAACTGCTCTATTTGTTGTTTTTTGGAACAATAATCCTTGACCAGTGACATTTTTAGGTATCTTAGAATTCTGTAGATTGCTTCCAAGTGTTTTTTTGTAGGATTATTCATGAACTGGTTAACTAGACTAATAACAAAACATATATCTGGTCTTGTGTGGGATAAATAAATAAGTTTTCCTACCAATCGTTGATATCTTGCTTTATCAACGGGGGCACAATCTTCTCTGCTTCCCAACTTAGAATTAGGATCCATGGGAGTATCGGCAGGTTTGCAGCCTAACATTCCTGTATCTTTGAGGAGATCTAATACATAGTTCCTCTGAGAGATTGAGATACTTTTTCTTGATCTGGCAACTTCCATTCCAAGGAAGTACTTGAGTCTTCCTAGATCTTTGATTTCAAATTCTTTTGCCAAGAAATTTTTAAGCTTATGAATTTCATCACAGTCATCTCCTGTTAAGATAATGTCATCAACATAGACTATTAGTATTGCTTGCTTACCTGCAGGCGAAAATTTGACAAACATTGTATGATCTGTCTGACATTGTGTATGCCCCAAATGCCTTGACAACCTTAGTAATTGTCAAACCATGCCTTTGGAGATTGTTTCAACCCATATAAGGATTTCTTGAGCTTACACACTTGATTTGTTGTTGATGACGTTTCTAACTCATGTGGTATCTCCATGTAGACTTCCTCTTCTAAGTCCCCATTGAGGAAGACATTTTTCACATCCAATTGATAAAGTGGCCAACCTAGATTGGATACGAGTGAAAACAGTACACGGATAGTATTCAACTTGGACACCGGAGCAAATGTTTCAAAATAATCAATTCCATATGATTGACTGAATCCCTTTGCCACCAACCTTGCTTTGAATCTATTAACACTCCCATCTGCATTATGCTTGATAGTGAAGACCCATTTACACCCAACTGGATTTTTTCCTGCCGGTAGATCTGCCACTATCCATGTTTGATTCTTTTCTAGGGCTTGGATTTCTTCTTTGCGCTGCTGTCCGCCATTCTGGAACTTTAAGGGCTTCACTTATAGAGCTTGATATCTGGATATTATCCAAGCTACTCACAAAAGCATGATGATTAGGAGACAACCCTTTGTAAAAAAGAAAATTATGCATAGAATGATTTGTACATGCCCTTTTCCCTTTTCTCAAGGCAATAGGTCTATCATCAAGCATATCACAAGCATCATTACCTGGTGAATGTCAGAAATTTGTGTCAGGATTGGACTCAAGGCCTTGTTCAGGCTGTTGCAAGTCTTCTCTCATTGGTTGTTTATTCCTTCTTGTGTAGACTTGGAATTTTGGAGGTTCTGTAGATTGGATAAGGTTGGATTTTTGTGGTATTGGAAAGTAGCAATATGGTGTGTCTCCAGTGGGTTGTTCTATGAGTTTTTCAGTTGTTTCAGTGGCCTTTTCAGCTGGTTTTATGGTGGTTTCTAATAGCTGTTCAGCAGGTTCAATAGTAGGAGCATAGGTTGATTCTTGTGTGTCAATGTCCCAAAGTTGATATTCTTTTCTTTGTGTCTCCCCTTAACTATTAATGTTGTAGTAGTAGGGTTGTTCTTCAAAGAATGTAACATCCATGGTGTTATAGAATTTTCGATTAATAGGTGAATAACACTTATACCCTTTTTGATGTGAGGAATAACCAATAAAGATACATTTGAGGGCTTTTGGATCAAGTTTACTTTCGTTTTGTGAGAAAATGTGGACAAAGCAGTACACACGAAAACTTTGGCAGGTAAAGCAGTGATAAAGTGGGTGTGAGGATATGATTTAAGTAGAAGTTCACAGGGTGTTTGGAAATTCAAAACTCTAGATTGCATTCTATTGATTAAGTAGGCAGCGGTTAGAATTGCTTCCCCCCAAAGAAATTTAGGAACATGAGTGGTGAACATCAAGGAACGAGCAACTTCAGGAAAGGTGTCTATTTTACTTTTCAGCTATCCCATTTTGTTGTGGGTGTATCAACACATGAACTTACATGAACTATTCCTTGCTCTTTTAAATAATTTCCTAGGGAAGATGCAAAGTACTCTTTGGTATTATCAGTTTTAAGGACTTGAATTTTTGTATGAAATTGGGTTTGTATCATGATGTGGAATTGTTTGAAGATATTTCCAACTTCTGATTTTTCTTTCATAAGGAATAACCAAGTGATTCTATTATGATCGTCTACAAAAGATACAAACCATCGAGTCCCAGTAACATTTTTATCTTTTGATGGCCCCCAGATATCACTATGAATCATGGAAAAATGACAAGAGGATTTATATGGGAGACTAGAAAAAGTATTACAAGTATGCTTTGAGAATTGACACACTTCACATTGAAAAGATGTTGGGCTTTTATTCTTAAGCAATGATGGAAACATCCTACGTAGGTTCAAAAAATTAGGATGGCCTAGGCGATAGTGCCATAACATAATTGGATCATCTTTAGGAGAAATAAGTTTATCTTTTGAACAATGGGATGAGGTAATGCAAGCAGTATGGAATTTGTCTCTAACAAGTGAGGAATCAACTTCTAAGAGAAACAAACCTGCATGTTCCTTAGCATTGCCAATCGTCCTCCCCGAACTCAAATCCTGAAATTCACAAGATCAGGATAAAATTTAGCAACACATTGCAGATTTTGTGTGAGCTTGCTAACAGAAAGTAAATTATAGTTAAGGTTTGGGACATAAAGAACAGTGTGTAGGGTTAGATCTTTTGAAATAGTCACTGAACTTGTTCCCGCCACCTTAGACAAGGATCCATCAACTATTTTAACTGTAAAATTTTGTTGACATGGCTTGTAATTCAGGAGACATGTAACTTTTCCTGTCATATGATCAGATGCCTCGGAGTCCACAATCCAGGGACTTAAGCTTTTTGAAGTGACATTTAGAGCATGCTAAGTAATTACCTTTATGAGCCAATGAACCAGTAGTAGGAGTTGTGGCTGTAGTTTTCTGATTTGTAAAGAATTTCTACAGCACTTCTAGCTGCTTCTTTGTGAAAGGGCTTGAATCAACATTGGACTTTCCTTAAACAGCTGCATGATTCCCTTTAGTGTCTTTATCCCCAACAAATTTGGATGGCTTCCAATCTATAGGTTTCCCATGGATTTTCCAGCATGTCTCACGAGAATGACCAGATTTTTTGCTGATTTTCCTTTTCTTTGGCTGTTTTCATTGGTGAAATAAGTTCCTCGTGATGAAGTCTATGCTGTTAGTGCAGAGGTTTGGGAAACTGTTATGATCTCCTTGCCTAAGATCATGAAGAGTTGTTTCCAACTCAAACATTTCAGAAATGTTCTCTTTGCTGGAATAGAATTCTTTGGCTGCCTCCCATATCTCATGAGCCGTGCTATAACGGAGAAAGTTTTCTCCAATTTCATTAGTCATAGAACTAATCAACCAAGACATCACCATATTATTATGTATTTTCCAGGTTCTAAACTTAGAATCTTCAGGTTATGGAGGAGCTATCGCGCCAGTCAGGTACTCATTTTTTCCTTTGCCACAAATATTCATCATGACTGATTGTGACCATTGGAGAAAATTGTTCCCTTCCAGTTTATGCCCTGTAATGGGATGAGGTGAATTTTCTGAGGAGCCATGACTAGCAACTAGAGTTTCAAGGATGGGATTTTCATGGCTGGATGCCACTTCAAGAGCATATGTGCTATGAGTGTTAGTTGCAATAATGGATAGATCTAGGGTTTAAGAATCCAGCTCTGATGCCATGCTGAAATTCTTTTGTGAGAAGAAAGGATTGTTTTTCACTTCAATTGTGTACAAAGAAAAAGGAAATATACACTCTTTTATGGACACACACAGCTGAAGAAATAACTTTACAGCTATTAAAAGATGTCACATCTATATAATATACATAGTTGTTTATCTAACCTAGAAAATCAGGCACAACTCATGGTTGTTTGATCATGAAATCAGCTAGCATAATTCCTGAAAACCAGGTAGCAGTTTCTTGAAAATCAGTGATTCTCTGTACATAATTCTAATCTTGAATAGTTTTCCACAGTCCAAAATAGTTTTTTCTGGTGATCTACATTCTTGTTCCATATCAGTGTTATTAAAAGCACAAAAAGCATTCGCTTTAGAGCCTAGGTGAGGCTAAAGCAAGGCTATAGTACCTGGCGAAGCGCCATTAAAGAAGCGATGCCTAAGTGAGCTCTTCAGCTTAGGCGCAAAAGCAAGAAAAGTGTTGCTTTTGTTAGTTTTCTCTTTTTTTACATTTAAAATGCTTTTTAGGAAACTATATTGTAGAGTAATAAATGCTTTTTAGGAAATATGAACGATTATACTTACAAAGTGTAGTTTTCTATTTTTTTCAAAACAAATTAAGGCAACTTTTTGGAATATGGAGAGATTTTTTAGGAGAGAATAAAACAAAGAAAGAGATTAAAAAAAACAAGAAACTTTATAAGAAAACTAAAGGAAAACTTGAGAGATTTTATGTGAAAGATAAGGAAGTTTAATTCAGGAAAACTTTATAAGAAAACTTCAATCGACAATGGTTCAAGCTCTAGTTCTTGAGCGAGAATTATGGAACAAGTTGATTTATATGAAACGATAGCCTAGATAACGAGGAAGATGGCCTAATAGAGTTTGATGATGATATGACTAGAATTAAGATTCTAAATTAGTTCTTGTATACTAAACTTGAAAATTTAGATTGTCTTTTATGGTTATATGTTAATGTTTTTATTTTGGATCATTAATATTTCAGTAAATGATTATTATATTAATTTAAGTTCAATACTATGCAATTTCAATGTTGTTTTCTTTCTTTTTTACTTTTTGTTTTTTAAATAGTGCTTCATGTCTCTTAGGCGAGCGCCTAGGGTGGGGCTTAGCGCCTCAAGCAATTTACATTCTCATTGCATTGCCTCAAGGGCTCCTAGCGCTTTTAATTACACTGGTCCGTATATGTTGAGAGTAAGGCTTATTAGTGGTTGCACTTCTTGTTTCATACATCATGATTTATCGTTTGCATCATCACAGTTTAGAATTAGTTTTGCTTCTAATTAATTATATGGCCAAATAGGTCCCCTTTATATTGAAGGTTCACTAAGTGTTTTGTATCACATGATAATGCCAGCAAATCCTTTAATTTCTTGCGAGTTTTCTCCATAGGTTCTATCCTTTAACATTATAACTTAAGTTTTGTCATTTATTTTATCAATTGTGGTGTGTGATGAAATAATTCTTCCATTTTTTTGACATGCAGTTCTCCACTTCTTTTGTAGATGAGCCATGTAAAAGGAGATTCTCAAGGCACTTCTTCATATTTGATCAAGGTAATTCTTGGATACAGAATAGCCTATCAGTGATTGGGAGTCGTTTGCCAATTTTTTTTTATAGTTGATGCTGAAGAAGTTACTTTTTTTTTTCCCTTATTTATCTACATTTGGTGTCTCAGTTGGAATTGTTGGCTGCCAAGAATCTAATTGGTGCAAACTTGAATGGCACATCTGATCCATATGCTATTATCACTTGTGGTGAACAGAAAAAATTTAGGTGACTACTACGGACTTTCTTGAGCTTTTAATTGATGATTTATCTAGACTGCTGTCTGTTAACATGCAGCTAATAAATCCCAAGCTGAACTTTGTGGTGTTGCTTTTTTGATATTTTTGTTATAAAGACTGTACAATGCATGCAACTTTGTTTTAAAAAAGAAACAGTTTATTGACTGGCACAGTTAAAGGTTAATCCAGTGAATTAACTGTTGATTAATATTACGGTGACCACCAAACGCAGCTTGTTCCTTACACATGATGATCTTTAAATTCTTTCTTTACAATTCAATGCCCATTTTTCACTCTTGCAGAACATCAACCAAAGTTTCTTGTATAATCTATGATCATCTTGTCTCTAATTCTCACATATGTTTCTAGGTATGAGCTTAGGAAAATAATCTTTTATTTTAAAATCAAGCAACTTAATTTATGTATGGTTCATAATTAATATGTATGCTCTCTTGTTAGTATGTGTCTGTATCATGGAATATTTGGTATTGCTGAATTTTGCATTTTTCCGGTGAGTATTGTGGTATGCATATCGTTCTTCTGACTAATGCCTGATACCTATCTAGCTGTTATTATGCAACTGAAAAATGTTCTTTAAGTTTTATTCATGTTCATGCAGTTCCATGGTTCCTGGTTCAAGAAATCCAATGTGGGGAGAGGAGTTCAATTTTTTTGTTGATGCGCTTCCTGTCCAGGTTTTCTGTGCTTTCAGTTTCCCAACATTAACGTTTTCATTTGCACAAGCTTCTTTGGTTAAATTGCTGCTCATGGGCTATGTTGCGTAGCAAATATTATGTCTTGTCCCTTCTTGTACCATGCTATGCCACCTGGCAACACTTTTTTTGTGAGCACAATACTTGACTTTGATCTCATTGCCAATTGTTGCACTATTTTGGTGCTAATGCACTGGTTGCAGTTCTCTAACTAGAACATTGTTACTTCAACATGGTGATAACATCATGTGCTGTTTCATTTATCCTGATTGGCAGTGCCCTGATGCTTGTAGTAGAATCCAAATACAATGTAGTTTCAGTATGAATTCTTAATTGTGCATTTCATTGTGCCAGTTACATCTCATCATATGCAACTGTCCAACAAATTGTGACATTTAAGAAGTAAATGCATCTCATGTAACATGTCATTCTTGGTCTATAAGTTGCAAGGAGATGTTTGGTTGGGGTTAAGATTGCCACCTTAAGGGAAACTTTTTATTTAAGCTAACCAAAGTTTGACTTAGGTAATACCAATGAAAATTAAATATTATAATATTAAAAATTATTTTTTGAATTATTAGTAAGTGTTTATTATATTGATAATATTTAAAATTAATTATTGAATATATTTATTTAAATAATAATATATTTTTTAAATAGGTTATAAAATGTTTGGTTGAGGGGTTGTTGCTTATCCCCCAACCAAATATGGTGCAAGAGTAGAAACTTGCTTGGTAGAAGTAAGCATCAATCCTTCAATATGGATAAATTGCTTTGTTTCATTCAAGCCCTATTCAATTAATACGTTTGATTATTAGAAACAAAGGAAAACAAGGAATCAAAACTCAAATCAATGGTGAAGAAATTCTTTAAGGATTACAATGACATCAACGAAAAAAAAGATAGAAATAAATTCCCAATAAAA
The DNA here is from genome assembly GCA_020875875.1 of Dioscorea alata. Taxonomy (NCBI): domain Eukaryota; kingdom Viridiplantae; phylum Streptophyta; class Magnoliopsida; order Dioscoreales; family Dioscoreaceae; genus Dioscorea; species Dioscorea alata. Next base: position 1,373,060 of record CM037014.1, on the reverse strand, counting down.
ACAATCATCTTTTATATTGATTTATTAATGCTTATATATGATTTCAAAGGAAATCTTAAAAACTTTAAAGAGAAAAGTCAAAAACAACCCCGCTTAGCTTCTAATAAAAATAAGCATAAGACTACCTATGGAAATAAGAAATTAGATAACAAGGGTCTTAATTTAGCAAATAACTCCAGTAAATAAACTCCTGCAATGGTAAGACCAAATTAATTAAGACTTCTGTCTACAATAGACCTTGAATTGTATAGGATGATCCAAGGTCTTTCCAAATATAGATTTTTCAGAAGGATCATTGGTGTGTGTTCCTGTTATTTGTGAATACATATTAGTTCTGGCTTCCGAAATATTCATAAAGTTCTATTTTATTTACATCAAGGTATGTGGTTCAGGAGCTTTGGTGTGCAATTTGTATTTTGTTTTATTTTATTTTATTTATTATTATTTTAATCAAAATCTCATTACATGTCACATGGTCCATCTCTTCCTTGATTTCATTAACGGTGCTAGGTATCTTTTGTATAGTATTATTGTAAAATTTGAAGTTGCTTGAAAGATGGCCATTAATTGCATTATGACCCAACAATGAAAACTTTAACAGAACAACACGGTTCTCCTTTTGTTTTCTAGGCATGCATTTTGGTTCTCTTATTGTGATTTTTCATATTGCATTTTTTTTAGTTATTTAGGATTCTTTAGGATATACCCACTTATGGTCATATAAGATGCCTTTTTAATTCTATTTATGCATGAGCATGGCCAGAGTATGTTGAACTTTTTTGACTGTATATCTGATATTTTCTTGAATTACTTTTGTTTTTATATTTTGTCTTCTTAGTCACAAGAGTTCCTTAACAGAACTTTAGGTGGCCATTATTTATCTGTCTCAGACAAAATACAGTTCCCTTTTGGCTGAATGGACTGTGGCAACCATCTTTTCTTTAGATTGGTTTATGTTTTATTTGTCTTATCTGAGCTTCACCTGTGTATGCACCATTTTATGAATCAGTTCTCATTTTTTTTTAATATATATTTCTTTAGATTAAAGTGACGATATATGACTGGGATATTATATGGAAGAGCACTGTCCTTGGATCTGTGACAGTACCGGTTGAAAATGAGACCCAAACAGGAGCTGTCTGGTATTCACTGGATAGCACATCAGGGCAGGTGAAGCTTATTCATGCTTCTATGTCTCTGCTATTTTCCTGGACATCACTTGATCCAATTCTTCTTCTTCTCGTGTTTTTTTTGTTTGTCATTTGTTAGGTCTGTCTTCATATTAAAGCAATAAAACTCTCTTCAAGTTCAGCCAGGTTACTTTTCTCCCCTTTCTCTTTTGTGTTTTGATTTTTTTTTTCCTTTTTTCCTTTTTTTTAAATGATGCTACTAACTTCCTTCAGTGCGGTAAGGAACTTCATAGGACTGCTACTTTGCTAATACTCTTGCATTCTTATGGGGTTTCCTTTTCTTCAATTGTAGTAGCTCACTTATTTTTGAATTGGTGTTATCTTTTCTCATTGGGTAAACGATAGCTTAACAATGAAGATATTAATATAGTTTTGCTAGGGAACAATGACTACTGTTTTATATCTATATTGTTTGAATTTTATTCCTGCATTAACCAGCTAATGCTTATAGTGGCTGGATGATGTCTTTTATTCATTTAAAATTATGGTTGACTGATATGGCAAAAGTGACTTTGATCTAAGTCATTTACTTAGTTTTTACTTTCAACTTTCTAGTCATGTTGGGTGAAAAAAACATCCAACACTGATATGAACAAGATAGGATAAAAGAGTTTGTGGCCTAAACATAGAGACAATATTTAGTTAGTGAATAAGGAGATGAAATCATTAATGAACTTTGATGTAGGACTTACGTTCAAGTTCGATTGATATTTAGGTTCAGGATTTTTTTTTAATTTTTTATTATTTTTTAATTTAGGCTTAGGTATTTTAGTTATGGATTTCGTTATTGTAGAAGGGATTGAGTGCTTTCTATTGAAGGAGCCCAATTTATATAAAGAGGCTATTAAGTCATGCACATGGAAAAGAAATATAAAATAGGCAATTACAATTATAAAATTGAAGGAGCCCAATTCATATAAGGAGGCTATCAAGTCATACACATGGAAAAGAAATATAAAATAGGCAATTACAAATATAAAATTGTATGAGAATTACTAATGCTATGAGAATCCGTAACATTCCCCCTCAAGCTGGAGTATATAATATATAATTTTAAACACAAAGCTTGACAAAATCTCCATGAAATGAGCTTTTGGGAGTGTCTTCATAAAAATATCAGCCAGTTTTTTAACAACTAACGGAATGGAGTGCACATCTGACCGTGCATCCCAACATCATGAATGAAGTGAGAATCAACATCTATATGTTTAGTGCACTCATGGAACACAAGATTATTAGCAATGAAAGTTGCAACCTTCTTGTCACAATACGTAGGTATAGGAAATCGAGCAAATATACCCATATATGTTAGCAAAAAACAAATCCATAATAATTTGCAAGTAGTATGAACTAGTGCTCAATTTTCGGACTCTACATTGGACCGAGAAATAACATGTTTATTTCTTCGCCAAGTGATAAAATTGCCACCAACATAGGTACAATATTTTAGTTATGGAGTCACGTGAGGCTTGAGCTTGCATAATTAGCATCCGAGGATCTAGCAACTTTAAGATGCCGAAGAGATTTGAAGCACAAACCATTACTTAGGAAGGACTTTAAATAGTGAAGTATGTGATACACCCCATTCCATTGAGCCAATAAATCAAGAACATACTTTCTCTATGAAAGAATAGTACCATCATCCGTATAGGTGAGTTCAATGCCTAGAAAATATTTGAGAAGCGCAAGATCTTTTGTCACAAACTGAGAGTGGGGAAGCAGTTTGTATCTTCAATACCATTTTGTCACTGCCAGCAATGAGAATATCATCAACATAGACAATAGGTACCATCGAGCCAGAATCCTTATGCATGGTAAAAACTAAATGATCAACAGATGAAGGAACACACCCAATTTTTTTAATGGCTTGGCTAAATTGTCAAACCATGCACGAGGAATTTGCTTAAGTCCATAGATGGCCTATTTAAGCTTGTGGTTGATCTCCTAACTAGAAAATCTAGGGGTTGCCGCATGTAGACATCCTTGGAGAGATCACCATACAAAAAGTCATTCTTAATATCAAGTTGATAAATTTGGCATCCAAAATTCACAGCAATAGAGACCAAACTGTAACCGAATTAAGCTGTACAACAGGCGAAAAGGTCTCTAAATAATCGATCCCGTAAATTTGAGTATACCCTTTGGCAACAAGTCAAGTTTTAAAGCGCTTTATAGATCCATTAAGTGAATATTTAACAATGATCATCCACCTTTAACCTACCACCTCCACACAAGAAAGAGGATTAGCAAGCTCCCAAGTACCACATGACTGCAAAGCAGTCATGTTCTCTTCCATATCAAGTGCCTATTTTGGAATCTAATTAGCCTCGCCAAAATTTCTAGGAACATAAACAATGGTATGTGTAAGAGCAAATTATTGAGAATAATGATCAAGGCCAGATAAAGATGTATAATTGGAGATAGAATACTGAGCAGTTGGTGGGCATGACCTTTTTGCCTTATGAAGAGTAATAGGCAAATAAAAATCATCCACAAAATTAGGTGATGGATCTTTCTCAGATGAAACATTGCCTGGTGGCTATTGAAATATTTCTACAACAATGAGTGGTTTTGTCTTAGACTGTCTAGTGGGAGTTGGCTTGGGTCTCTGCAAACTTTTGAAAAATCACGTTGCATCCCTAAAGGGATGACAATAATTGGAGGATGTGTGGGTGTAGATCAGGGAACATCATCAAGAACAATAGGCTCCAAGGATTTTCCTTCGTTGAAATAATATAGGATATCCTTAAAAAATGTTACATCAACACTCGCAAAGTAATGTCTTGTGTTTGGATCATAGCACCAATAGTTTTCTTGGGCCCAAGAGTACCCAACAAACATGTACTTTACAGAGCGAGGAGATAACTTATCAAGTGGAAATTGATGAACAAAGCATACACACTGAAAACGCAAGATGATATAGGGAATGCATGCACTATTAGGACATAAAAGAGAAACAAGCACCTTCCCTCTAATAACAGATAAGAAAACCCAGTTGATAAGATAGCAAGCTGTTAGAATAGCATCAGGTCAAAGACACTTAGAACATGCATTTGAAACATAATGGTACGAGCCACATCCAAGCAAATGTCTAAGTTTCTGTTCAACCATTCCATTTTGTTAGGGGGTAAGAACATAAGAAGAAAGGTGTAATGTTCCCAATATTTCAAAAAAGGACTAGATAGTGAAGTTCATAAACTCCAAGCGATTATCTGAATGAAAGATGTGAATACTGGAAAAAAATTGTCTTTACTTTGAGCAAAAAATTTCCTGAATACATGAGGAGTTTCATATTTTATCATGTAACATATAGACCCAAGTGACTCTAGTACAATCATCATAACTGGCACCAAAAAATATTTGTAGCCTCTAACATTATTGGCCTTGCAAGGACCCCTTTAAACAAACCATACATTTGAGGTGGTCCTTTTATGTTCCATTCCAGAGTGACTGAGAACTTTGTCGAGAAGTTACAAAATGCATATGAGGAGGTCAAAACCAAACTAGAGATTTTTAATGCGAAATACAAAAGTGATGTATATGTCTATAGGTGTGTGAAGACTTTTAATGTGGATGAGTTGGTGATCGTTCATCACAGAAAGGATTGCTCTCTAGCAGAAACTAACAACAAACTGAAATGGAGGAAAGTTGGTCCCTGCCAAATTCTGAAGAAAATAAATGATAATATATGTAAGGTTGATCTTCCTCCAGACTTATTGATTACTTTATGTTTACTGTCTTAGATTTATATACTTATTATTCTCCAAATACTTGGCTTGAGCCTGTTGTCAACTCTGGGCTGACTTGTATTTTAAGTGGAGGGGACACTAATGTAGGGCATGTGAAAGTTTGATTGATATTTAGGTTTAGGAAGCTATTTTATTTTCTTTCTTATTTAAAGCTTGGGTACTTCAGTTATTCTAGGCTTGGGTGTTTTAGTCACTATATCCGGGAGAACCATTGTAAATGAGATTTTACCACTTTTGTAAGGGGATATTTTTTAAGATGTTTGGGTCTTTTCACCCTAGCTTAACTTTTGTGAGATTTTTTGCACTTTTCCCCTTTAAGGTGAGTTTATCGGTGCCTTTGTTACGTCAAATTTGTTGTACCATGTTGTGACCTAGCAATAACCATTATTTTTGCCAAATTTGAGGGTAGATTTCTGTGATGTCCATGAAGTAGATCTATCACCTATTGGCCATAGAAGGTGGTTTTACTCCCGAAAAGTAGAGGTAGAGGCGGTAATGGTTGCTCATAGTTTTAAAATGATGATTTGTAGAATCTCGAGTTGTTGAGCCAACCATTAGTACCCTTTATTAGCTAAATGATAGTCAATTCAATTGCTTTTACTGGGGATATAAAGAAAGAGGGTACAACTTGCCCAAAAATGTGTTGGGGAACTGGCTTTTGTGAAATTGTTTGTAGGGCCTTTTAATGACTCATGTTAGTGATGTTCACTTCGGAATTTTTTTTCAAGTGCATTTACATTGGGGGACCATTCCATGTGTTCTCTTTGTTAGATTGTTGTCCTTGATTTGGTTTCAGTGTAGCAAATATCTGTGTTTATGACGCTCTAGTGAAATCACATTTGTAGCTTGCTGTTTGTGGCTAAAGTAGCGGACGATCTAGTAGTTAGTGGCTGTTGGATGGCATTCCCTTTATTTAATCTGAGTTTATCTTTTGTTTGCCTATGTTCATAAGGTTCAACTTTAAATTGAAGTGCTGACGGTCTGTTTGTTTGTTAATCTACCTGATGATTGAATATATCTTTTGGCATCATCATTGTCAATTATCATTGTTATTTTATTTTGTAAAAAAAAACACTGTTTTAGAGGTAGCATGCATTCATGGTTATTTTCTTGATCATTCTAAGTTTTTTTTTGAAAATTTAAATATTGTTTTTTTTATTTACCTAGGGCATTGAATGGCATTGCTGGAGCTGATACTCGAAGAAGGATATCTTCAGATAGACAAGGTCCTACGGTCGTTCATCAACAACCTGGGCCTTTGCAGACTATATTCAATCTTCTTCCAGACGAGGTAACTCACTATGTAGCTGGACTGCTGTGCTGGACTGCTGTTGTTTGCATGCACAATGACATGTGCTCACAATTCCAACATTATCTGAACTGTTACTGGTCTCATTTGAGTTTCTTTTGTTCCAGGTTGCTGATCATAGTTATTCATGCGCGCTTGAAAGGTCCTTTTTGTACCATGGGCGCATGTATGTCTCAGCTTGGCACATTTGCTTCCATTCTAATGTATTCTCTAAGCAAATAAAGGTTTGTAGCAAAATTCTTTGTATTTCAATAGTATGATTGATATCAGAATATCTGAACATTTAGCTCGATTGGTATTGGGATCTCATTTACACTGCAGACTCGATGCATTTCCTTTTTTTTTTAATATATTTGTTATTGTGATCGACTTTTGTGGGACGATATGCACAAAATCTTACAACTTCTAGGTCATCAACTGCTGGCTTGTGTTAGGCTAATATCTTTCTAGCCCGGCCTGTATCTAAGACAATCGATTGTAGACCCAAAACAAGCTCAACTTCATTAGGTTTGGGAAACCTTTGTTCTAAATGACCGGCCAATTTGGTCCTGTTCCAGTCTGGTCCTGTTGAATTTCTTCTGAAAGAGCAAAGTCCATCCCCACAGTGATAATCATGCTTTTTAAGATTTACTTGGGTTGCTCTTCTTATTTTCCTTTCTTTTTCCATGTTATAGGTGGTTATTCCCTTGGGAGATGTAGATGAGGTATGCATTACATCTTCCACTATTTTTATTAGTTAGCAAAGCGTTATAGTTTATGTACATGAACATGTTGAAATGTCCTTGTTATTAGCAATGCAGATAAGGAGGAGCCAACATGCATTTATCAATCCTTCAATCACCATTATTCTCCGCATGGGTTCTGGTGGGCATGGTGTTCCTCCCTTAGGAAGCCCAGATGGTTTGTAAACTACCTTCAAATGCTTGACTAAATCATATGTGATTTTGACTTGTTTTCAATTTTATTTTTCTCCATGCATGTTATCATATAATTATGGGAAGAAAAAGTATCTTCATTCTTAGTATTTGTTTTGTATTTTTCAGTTTAATATCATTTGATAGAACTTGGGGTGTAAAAACTAGGAGAAACAATGAAAAATGAATTGATAGTTGTCCCGTGTGATATAATAAGAATGGTCATGTCTTGTGTGGTGTTTTGCCCTTTTTGCTGATGATGAACATTCGTGGTGCTTTTTAGTGTTTTCAACCTTCACTCCCTGTTTGTATTTTCTTTTTCCCTTTAGACTTTATGGACTTCTTGGAAATGGATTCTTCCCTTGGAATGTTGATTTATGATTTTTCTCATCACTTGTTTTCTGTCAATTTATTTCTCTTGAAGGGTGTACACTTTTTTTATAATTGATATTGGTGGTATTTGGTTTTCATGTTTAAGTATCATAATGAATGCTTAACATTTCTTCTCTTAAAAATGTTCAACTTTTCCATTTATTCCTGATCGAAAAAATTTATAATACTTAGTTGTCTTTAAATGCTTTTAACAACTTGTTCACATTTTGGATTTTAATTATGAAAATGACAGGCATGCAGCAAGAAAGTACCAAAAGCATGCTCTATTGAGTTTATCATTGGATGTTAATGTTATTGCTTATATAACTCATTTTTGATGCTACTTCATATATGACCATATGTCAATCATCTTGCGCTATTCTTTAGCTGTTGTTTTGTTACTTGCAATTGAAAAAGGAATTATGCCAGGTATCTGGTCTTCCACGCCACTGTAAGATGAATTCTCATGATATGTAGTCGCAACCATTAATTTACCATTTCTTTTTGTTTCCATTTTAGGGAGAGTTAGATACAAATTTGCATCCTTTTGGAACAGAAATCACACATTGAGAGCTTTACAGCGTGCAGTAAAGAATTACTCTGTAATGTTAGAAGCTGAAAAGAAGGTATTCTCCTCTTGTGGATGCTAATTTCTTTGTACATCTCATTATTTCTTTGGCAATTACCTCCTGAACCTTCTTGGTATGATCCTTGGGGGTAAAATTGGGTAAATAAGATGAGGAATTGTGGGTTTGTCTATTTGAACTATTTGTTTTTTATTTACGTTGGTTTGGTAAATATATAAGTGTTGAAAGTGACTCTCAAAAATTTGATTTTGTTTTTACCAGTACATTCTAAATACATAGTTGGGGTTAAGTTGGATAAACAAGATAAGGAATCATTTGATTTGTCTTCCTGGGCTATTTGGTTTTTATGTTTTTTAGCTTCAAATACATATCAATGTTGGAAAGTGACTCATATATTGATATGTTTTTGCTGGTAAATTTACTTCCATAATCAAAAGTAAGATTAGAAGGTTCTCCTGTCGTTATTACTTTCTCTTGACTAAGGAACTTCTGTATATAAATTTCTCTCAACTTTTTCTTTTAATTTGTCCTGCCACTGGGTACTGGCATTCTTTCCATACCTCATCTGTTTATGTTCCGGCTAGTCTTCATTGTGCAGAGGTGTTATATTTGTTCCTTCCCAGAAAATTTAATCTATCTCCCAAAATATATCTGTATCTTAGAAAAAATAACATCAGTCCAAGTTCTGTTTGTCTAGAACGTATGCAATCATAGTGAGCATCTCTTTTGGTCAGTCTATGTAAATCCCTTTGATAAAGGTTATCTCGTTTATCTACAATGTTTCTATATTCTTTTTATTTGTTCTTTTTTTTTTCTTGTGAAAAATTGAATTTTTTGAATTTATGTACATCTCTTTTGATCCATTTTATTGTATCTACAAAGTGTATAGTTAATTTTGTTTTGTTTTAGACCATCAGTATTACTAATGCCATTTGTTTTCATGAGCCTTTGATACTTATTTTTATTTCTGTTCTGTGAGTGCCATGGTGTAAGTAGTGGTTCTTGAAGACAATTCAAACACTTATTGATGGAATGCAGGAAAGGGCGCAGTCAGCGTTACGTGCACACAGTAGTTCTATAAGAGGTAGTAGAAAACAAATGAAAGTCCCAGAAGAGAATGTTGCTGACCCTGGGAAGTTCCAAGCTTTCATCAAAGATGAAGTTTTAGTTTCCATTGTCAATGTGCGGACTGAACTTGTATTTAATTAATTTTTGCATATTTGCGGTTTGCCTTATGTCATGCCAATGTTTTGCCAGGATACTTTCCCATGCACAGCCGAGCAATTCTTCACTTTGTTACTGGGTGACGATTCAAGGTTTATCCCAGAGTACCGCGCTGCAAGAAAAGATACAAATCTCAATGTGAGTATCATTACATGGTATTAGCTTGAGGTATATGCTCTGAGACTATTGGATGCTAGTGTGCTTTTGTAATTTGCTGTGTGTTATTCCCTTCATTTTGAAATACTAGTCGTTTTGAGAAATTTTTTCCCCAAAATAGTTATTGTTTTACAATATCAAAGTTTATTTGTTTTGTTTTTGTTTTTTTTGTTTTTACCCTTACTCAATTTTCTAAGCTATATAAATGAAGAAAGTCATATTCGTAGTCCCAAGAAAAGGGTATAGCTCTAAGAGGGGTAGTTTAGTAATTTGGTTCATTTTTATTCTAAATTTTAAAGTTTTAATGTTATCTTTAATTCTTGTGCAAGATTTGTAAACATGTATTTTGGAACAGAGGATCATACTCCTCATTCTTGTTGGTAAAATTTCCTGCCTTGTAGTTTATGTTAGAGAAGTGTTAGAGAAGAGGAATGAGGAGAATGAGAATTGTATTCAATATGCAATGTTTACAAGTATATATATATATACACATTAGAGTAAATAGTAATGGGTTGGGCTTTATATGTTTAACACCCTCCTTCAAACTCAAGGTGGATCAGGAGGATCTGAGACAGAGTTTGAGAAGATGGAACCGATGTTGTTCTCGAGTCTGGGCCTTGGTGAAAAAATCGGCAATTTGAGACTCAGACGGCATATACTGAAGAGCAATGGTCGATTGCTGACAATGTGAATGTGTGAAAAACGCATCAACATCAATATGCTTGGTCAATTCATGCTTAACGGGGTCATTGGCAATTTGTATAGCACCGGTGTTGTCACAGAGAAGAGGAGTAGGAGTGTCACATGAGACACCAAATTCAGCCAATAACTAACGAAGCCATACAATTCCAAATGTGGTAGTAGCAAGAGCATGAAGTTCCGCCTCAGTGCTAGAACGTGACACCCATTGCTTCTTGGACTTCCATGCAAGAAGAGAAGTGCCAAGAAATATGCAATAACCAGTGATGGATCGGCAGTCAATAAGGTCACTCGCCCAGGTGGAATCGGAGTAAGCGTGAAGCTGAAGCGGACCGGAATGGGCATAGAACAGACGTCGAGATGCTGTCCCCCTCAAATAACGCAACACGAAGTAAATGACCGTAGTGAACTGAAGTAGGAGTACTAACAAACTGGCTCAACACATGGACAGCATGAGCAATATCAGGCCTGGTGACAGTAAGATAAACAATACTGCCAACAATATGACGAGAGCGAGAAGGATCCTCTAGTGGTGTGCCATCGGTGGGACAAAGCTGAACATGAAGCTCAATAGGTGTAGCGGCTATCGATGCTGAAAAAGGTAGTAACCATCGCCTATGGAAGTCACCTCGATCCCTAGAAAATAACTGAGAGGTCCTAAATCAGACATCATAAACTGCTGGTTGAGACGTTGCTTCACAAAAGCAATATACTCCGTATCATCACCAATAATCAACGTATCATCCACATAGAGCAGAAGCAAGGTACGACCACGTTGAGAGATATGAATGAATAATGCAGGATCATGATCGTTGGGTGAAAAACCAGCTGCACGGATCACAGAACTAAACCGCTTAAACCAAGCACGTGGAGCTTGTTTGAGACCATAGAGAGCATGACGAAGGTGACAAACATAACCTTCAGGTGTCTCAATGCCAGGGGGTGGATGCATATATACCTCATGTAAATCACCATGAAGAAAAGCATTCTTCACATCCATCTGAGAGATAGTCCAAGAGCGAATAGCAGCCACAGCAATCAGAGTGCGAACTGTAGTCAGATGAGCCACAGGAGCAAAAGTTTCATCATAATCACGACCATGTGCCTGCTGAAAACCACGAGCCAGAAGACGAGCCTTATAGCGTTCCACTGAATCATCAGACTTTGTCTTGACCTTATACACCCACTTGCATGTAATAGGAATGGCCTAAGCAGATAAAGGAACAAAATCCTAAGTGCCTGTTTTTTCCAAAGCAGAAAGCTCCTCAGACTTAGCCAACTGCCATTCAGGGATGCTGGTTGCCTCCTGATAAGTGCTAGGCTCATATACAACACTGACAATAGGAAAACCATATATGTCCGGTGCAGATATAGTAGTACGATCATGAAGGTCATACCTAGATGTTGAGACATGTAATAGACCATCAGACGCTATATTAGTAATACTGTCGGAGCATTAAGAGGAGCAGGAATGGAGATATGGGGATTATGAGGAACTTTAGGCCGACGATGATAGTGAAGAGGACAAGTGTCAAGAGTTGAGGGTGGAGGTATAACGGAAAGTGGATCTGATATAACTGAAGATGGAGCTGGGGGTGGAGTAGGAGATGAAGAAAGGTCAACGGAAGACTCTATGATAGGAGTCAACTCTAAAGGAGGAAGTTGAAGAAACGAAATAGATTCTGTGGAAGAAAGAAAGGAGGAGATTGAGTGGCAGAAGCATAGAAATAAGGACGACTCTCGTCAAAAGTGACATCATGAGATATTCGAATGCGACGGGCAGAAGGATCATAGCAACGATAGCCCTTATGCTCAAGACTATATTCAAGAAAGACACACTCAATTGATTGAGTTGTTAACTTGGTACGTTCATGAGGTACAAGTAAGACATAACAGACAACCAAAAACTTGAAGGTGATCATAACGAGGAGGAGAGCTGAACAAGATTTCTCCAAGGCATTTACCCTAAAGAGAAGAGGATGGTTGCATGTTGATAAGATAAACTGCTGTAGAAACAGTCTCAGCCTAGAAATGAGCTGGTATAAAAGACGAAATCAAAAGAGTCCGAGCAGTCTCAAGCAAATGACGATGCTTACGTTCATCAATCCCATTTTGCTGATGAGCACCAGGATAAGAAAGTTGTGGAAAAGTACCCTCAGATGAGAGAAATTGACGAAAAACAGTAGACAGATACTCTCCCCCAGAATCAGAACGAAAACCACGTATGGCAGTAGAAAACTGAGTGTGAACCATGCTAGCAAATGACTGATAGATAGATAACAACTGAGATCGATGTTTCATGAAATAAACCCAGGTATGTCTAGAGTAATCATTAATGAAAATGACACAATACTTGTGACCATCCTTGTAAGTAAAAGGCGCAAGACCCCAAACATCAGAATGAACTAAATCAAAAGGACGACTAGACTTAGAAGTGCTCGGAGAATATGGGAGTTGTAGCTGCTTGCCAAGCTTACAACCTGAACAATAAAAACCAGCATCAATAGACACATGACCCAAAACACCCTGATTAACTAATGAAGACAAACGTGAGCCCCACATAAATGTCCCAAATGATGATGCCACTGTGGAAAAGTAACAGAAGCAGGAAAAGCAGATCCCTGAACATGGAGCGTAGATAGGAATGGAAGTGGGGCGGGGCGGGGCGGGGAATGGGATCCCCGTCCCCATCCCCGCTCTCCACGGGGCGGGGATTCCCCGCATCAAAATTCCCCGCGGGGGAGAAATTCCCCCCACTCACTCCCCCGCGGGGATCCCCACGGGGTCGGGGAATCCCCACCCCGCCCAAAATATTGATCCAAAAATTATAATTAAAAACCATCAAAAAGTTTTATTTGGCCTATACTTAAACTAAATACAATGAAATTGTTTTTAATTTGTAATTATACCCAAATATTTTTACAAAAACCAAGTGAATTCAAAAAAAATTAGTCAACACAAATATTTTATTAATTAAATTTATTAATAATTTTTCTAAACAAAGAGATAGGATAAAACTTTATTTTCATTCACTAATCAAACCCCCTTTCAATACCACCAATTCACTTAACTCCACCACATAAACATGAATAGGGTTTATTTTAATAAGTAATAACTAAAAAATATTATCAAATATATATATTAATAACTAAAAAAACTTATTAGTTATATATATAATATTATATTAATCTTGAAATAATTTTTAATAAATACACTATATATATATATTATATTTTTATATTTTTTTTGTTGGGGAATCCCCGCGGGGCACGGGGAATCCCCGTGCCCCGCGGGGATTCCCCACGGGGAGCGGGGCGGGGATCCCCGCGGGGCGGGGAGAGCATTCCCCGCCCCCGCCCCGCCCCGCTAGGCGGGGAGGAATTTTTCCCCGCTCCCCGCCCCGCGGGGGGAGTGTTTCGGGGAATCCCCGCCCCGTCGGGGCGGGGCCCCGCGGGGAACGGGGATTCCCCGCCCCACTTGCATCCCTAAGCGTAGAGGCAGGAACAGTGGAAAGCATGGGCGTTATAGAAGGAAAAGGAAAAGAAAGACGATCTAGAACGTAGAGTCCACGAGAACCACTACGGCGATGGCCAGTACCAATCACAGCTTTGGTCCGACGGTCCTGCACATAACAAGAAGAATCATCAAACCCAACAAAACAGCTAAGATCTGTGAGTTGACCAACAAACATAAGATTCATGGACAGCTGAGGAACAAGGGACACACCAGGAACAATAAATCGAGAAGTAGCAAGAATACCTTATGTGTAACAAAGCAAGAAGTTCCATCATCGGTCTGAATATATGTACCATCAGGAGCGGGTTTGCAGGATGAAAGTTGAGAACCATAAGAGGTCATGTGAAATGAAGCCCTCGAGTCTAAAACCCAAGAAGAAACAGTAGTACCTGATGCAAACATTGAGGCAGCAGATCCTGATACACGGATAGGAGGATCAGAAGGATCAGAAAAAGCCCCAGTAACAACTCCGCGACGAGATCCAACGGAGCGTCTGGCCCGGAACTCAGCAAGCTGCTCAGGATGTAACTTGAAGCAGTTCTGAGCACGATGACCTGTCTTCTTGCAGTGGGTGCAGACGATGCCGTCTATAGAAGAAGCCTTGATCACTCCAGTTTGATGAGAAGCCACTAAAACAGTATGGGAGATCACCGAAGTAGTAGGCAAGAGCTCGAAGATGTGTCTCCTCGGCAATTAATGATGCAAGTGCTTCAGCAAGAGTAGGAAGGGGAGTACGTCCAAGAAACTGAATGCGTACTGGCTCAAACTCGGAGCGGAGGCGCATCACAAACTGGAACATGAGATTTTGCTACTAATGTTTTTCCTTTGCGGCGCAATTCTTGCAACCAGAGCATCTCTTTGGCACCATGGCATATAATTGACCAAAAACACAAGTGAAGACCGTGTAGAATTCCTCCACTGATAAATCTTGTTGTTGAAGATTATGTAGGTTTTGTAGCAGTGAGAATCGAAGTGCCTCACTAGTGTGTAGATAGCGCTGTTGAAGATAGTCCCAAATTTCCTTGGCTGATAAATGATCAACAAAGCTCATCCTGATGGAAACATCAGTTTCACGCACAAAATACCCATGACACGATCATCGGCAACCCGCCAAGCCTTGACAACTGCCGCATCAGTTGTCTCATCGTAAGGAGGATCGTCAACGATCTGAGAGGCGAGACCAACTGATCGCAAAAGCATGCCTACCGAAAATGCCCACTCACGATAATTATGACCATTAAGCCTAATATCGGTGTGAAGAAGAGCACCACTGCCAATAGCCGGATCAGAGTGCTGAATTGGATACGCCACGTTTTTTTTACTGTTGTATGTGACTGTGTACCGTTACTGTAGTGACAATGTGTACTTTTACTGTGTGCCGGTACTGTGTACTTTTACTGTGCACCATTATTTTGTGCCAGCATTGTGCACTTTCACTGTGTGTCGACACTGTGCACTTTCATTGTGTACTTTTACTTTGTGTTGGCACGGTGCGCCGCCACTGTGCTTGTCTTCATACAGGTGTCTTCTTGTGTTTGTCGCTATGCGGGTGTTGATTTGTGTTTGTAAAAATTTTTGAAATAGATTCCGGAAAGATAATTGAAACTTACAAAGGAGTGGCCGGCGACAAGTTGATGGCTGCGACTTGAGGGAAGCCGGCCGGCGGCTAGCCGACGGCTACAACTTGAAGGAGGCAAATGGGGATTCACAGTGTGATCGGCGACGGCGACTTGACGGAGAAGATGTGCGGTTGGCGATGGCAATTTGACGGAGGAGATGTAGATCCGCCGAAGAAGATAGATGACCGGAGATGGCCGGAAATGATGAATATATTATGGCCGGATGAAGATAATTGGAGAAGATGAGAGGATCTAGATGAAGAATATCTAGATCCGCCAAAGAAGATAAATTTTGGCCAGAAGTTGATGACCGGAGGATGACCGGAAGATGACCGGAGTTAAGGTTTCTGAACCCTCTCTGATACCATGTTAGAGAAGTGTTAGAGAAGAGGAATGAGGAGAATGAGAATTGTATTCAATTTGCAATGTTTATAAGTATATATATATATACATTAGAGTAAATAGTAATGGGTTGGGCTTTATATGCTTAACAGTTTAATGATGCCCTCCTCTTTGAAATGTTCTGTAGTTTTAGTTCTCAATTGCTATTTTTCCTGCATTTCTCTCATCATAATGTGTGGTTGCACTGTCACATATATACCTAGTGATTCTGCCAATTGTCTTCTGACTGCATCATGATCTGAACCAAGTTGAGAACTTGGGAGATGTGTTCTCTTTTACTAATACTAAAGTATTTTCTAGTTGTTGTTTGGTTTAGAGTGGCTTGTATACTGTTATTATATAGTGGCTATGTTGGTTCAAGTTGTCTTCAATGCAATAACTTCAGTTTGATTTTTAAACTGAATAACTGCCTTAACAGAAAGTGTTCGTATTTTGCATTATTCCCAGATTGGACAGTGGCATGTTGCAGATGAATACAATGGTCAGGTTAGAGAAATAACTTTCAGATCACTTTGCCACAGTCCTATGTGCCCTCCAGATACAGCCATGACAGAGTGGCAACATGCTGTTCTTTCAGCTGACAAGACAAATTTGGTCAGTTCTTTCTTAGTCAATTTTGTTTCTCATATGTTATTCTTAGGAGTTTTTTATATGTTCCTTTGGAAGCAATTATGCTTTTACCCATAATATTTTGATATTTCAGGTTTTTGAGACAGTCCAACAGGTACATGATGTGCCTTTTGGATCTTTTTTTGAGGTACTTAACTATGCCTTAACGAAGTTTTACCAAATTCCCAGACATTATTACGGTTGATCAACTCACTGTCAAGTTTACATATGTTACATGTTATTGGAGTTCTAATCTTTCTGCTATACAACACTGATTTAGAATGTTCTTTAAAGAAACTTATCATATTGAAGTTTTTCCCAATAACAGAATTAGGAGTGTGAGAATCTTTTGTTTCAAACTTCTAAGCATGCATGTGTGTTTGCGCGTTTGTGTGCATCAGCATTGGAGTGCACAGGGGACAACAGAAGCTGGAAAATTTTCAGTTAATTGGTGTACTCCTTGAACCTGCCATGTACAACCATTCATCAAGGCTTGAGTTTTTTGATTTAAAATTATGTTACATAAACATGGCATGATACCTAGAATGTTCTTCCCAGTACAAACCTATTTGTCCAGGTTCGTCATTTGGTGTCTCAGAGGCCAGATTGTTTGAGTGCCAACCTACATCAGAACTATTGTCGGACTTTCTCTCAACTTTCCAATTTACAAATGCTTTCAATACATTGCCTTGATTTACTACCCTAATTGGTTGGCTATTGATTTTACTGGGTACATTCAGAAAATTGTAATTTACAAATGTTATCATGCCTACCGTTTGCTCTTTTTATCTTCCAACGTAAATCAGCCCTCTCACTCTGTGATGACATTTAGGTTTACAATTTACTTGGAGAAACCATCTTAAACATAATTTTCCATGTTTCAAGCGTTATGCATATTATTCCATATTGTTGTCAGGCAAGTGATTCTTTTAATTGGATAATTAACAGGTTCATTGCAAGTGGTCACTGAAAACAAGCTCAGAGTCTTCATCTCTGCTTGATATACGAGTTGGTAAATGAGTCGCTGTTATTTACTTAACTTTTTTGTACTTTTGTTCTATTTTTTGTTGTTGCCTTTTCCGATATCTAAATTTGTTGAACTATAACATCTCAATTCCAGTGTTTCTAAGAGTAATATGGGAATTGTACAGGTGCACACTTTAAGAAATGGTGCATTATGCAGTCTAAGATAAAGTCTGGGGCAGTTGATGAGGTTTGTTTATTGCTTTCATTATTATGTTCTCAATGATTCACCCACTCCCTGATGCATTGCATTCTGATGTTTGTTCTTATTAATCAATTATCATTATTACAAAGTAATCTTTTTGTCTTGTATGCAATATATTTAGCACTATTGTTCACAATATGATTAAAAGCTTCAAAGATGTATGGATGCTTTCAAGGTTGTGATTCAACACATTCTGCACTACATGATCTGATTCTATATTTAATGTAACATTTCAATAACAAGATATTGCATTGCAGCATGTTGTCTTGAGTATCTAGGCAGTATGCAAATGCAATCAATGTTTCTGTGTGGTTGATAAATCCCCAGTGTCACATATCATTTGATCATTGTTCTTGGAAATTCATACTTCATAGGGTGTTTCTTTATTCCAAAGTATATCCCATTTTGTCATTCACTATTACAAGTTGAAAAAAAAGTACACAGGCCTCCTTGGATTGAAGCTTATGCACTGTTGTGCTGGTTTACTTGTTAACTCAAGAACTCTTATTAGCTTGGAAATCATGTTAAACTTACAACCAAACTTCCTGGTTACCATATTGAATTTGTGAATGTAAAGGTGAATAATGTTTTCCTAGACAACAGTCTCTGCTTGCAGAAGCATATACTAGTGTTCTGACATTGAGTTAACAATCTGAAAACTCTTTCTCGCTTGTACAGTACAAGAAAGAAGTGGAGTTAATGCTCGATATTGCTCGCAAATATCTTCAGAAGTCGCAGTCTTCCCCTCAAGTACTAAAAGAAGGATCAGGTCCACTTTCAGTTCAAAGTACATGAATTTCATAAACTCATTGCCAACTCTTTCATCAATACACGATATCTTCATTGTCATGTGTTTGTTCATCTCTTCTGTATACCATTACAAGTGTCATTCATTGTGCCCGGTCTCAACACGAGTATGTGTGGTACGTTCATATGGTTGTATAATTGTTTGTCTTGGTCTGTTTATGTAGCAGCAGGGACATTTTTTTGTGAACCAAAATGAATTATTTTTTGTTGAGCTTCTCAGTTAGAATTTTGTTGTTGTTTGTTGTTTTGATGCCTTGCCTGTCTTTTGGTGTTAAGGTTGACAGATTAAGTGAATTATTATACTTCATTTTGAAATGAAAACTATGTTTCTTCACATTTGATAAGAACGTATTTTAAATATTTCGAGGACTTCTCTTCTATTAATAAGCAATCCTTTCTGAAATTGCATTATATGAGAATTCATTCTGTTTTTCTGATAATAAGGTGAGTGGACAAGTTTAATGGTTTATAATAATTGTATTGCATAGTTTGATATATATATATATATATATATATATATATATGAGTTTAAGTCATTTTCAAATGTATGACTTAAAACTAAAAATGTTTGTTTATAATCATTGGATGATGGTCTAATGGTTATTATTTATACAAGTAATCTATAGATCTATTGTATATAATATTGTGTAACATTGTATAACGTTGTTTGATACTGTTTATAAATAGATCGTAGTCATTGCATAATAATCCAACAATTACTGTGGATGTTTTTATATTTGAAATCCAGCGATATCGCTGGATGAATTTTTATGTCATCTACAAAATTCTAATGTGCCTGTTAGGTATTCACATTCATTTATTTATTAAAGAACAAATACACCAAATGCCAAGCAATTTTGAGTTTTGCTTCTTAGACTCGCATCTTTTTTACCTCAAGGAAGTTTAACACCCTGATGCACTCATATACACTGTTTATGCTCCAAATAAACAAGAAAAACAGAGAGATTCCAAGATTCTCAAATTTATTCTGACAAGAACAGCCGCATCAAACAGGAAACAAGCAAACAAAAATAAATAATAATTATAATAACAATTAAAAAAAAAAAAAGGAAAAGCAAGCACAAAGGCACACCAACCACATAACATTCCTTCCCTCAATTAGAAAAATTACCAGGATTATTAGCATTAATAGAACGGCAATTCCTCCTAATCTCACCCTTCTCCCCAGTCAACACACCCAAACTTGCCATCCTATCAATAGCCAATGAAAAAGACAACTTAAAATCCTGAAACCCATTTGCAAACTCATAAGCAATACGAAAACCATCTGTGGAGCTGAGGAAACTCTGGTCAATGCCCAGCACTGCATTGTGATCCAACACTCTCTGGTAATAAGAGTTTGTGAAGCTGTAGTTGCTGTTGGTTTCTGGGTTAAGGAACACAACTGGGTCTCTCACTTGACCGGGCTTGGTACTTCTTGGGCATGATTTTCTTAGTTGATTCAGCAATGTGGAGTTCATTGATGGGTCTGGTTTTTTGGTGTTGTTGAAGTTGTATAGCCTGTCTACAATGTATCTGCAGTGTGTCACACCAGTTGTGTGTGCCCCTGTTCATTCATATATATATATATATATATATTAGGCCGTGTCATCCGGGGATGTTATTTGATTTCAAATCGATTGACGTTCTGTCTATATATTAGGCCGCGTCATTTGGAAATGTTTCTTGATTTCAAATCTATGGATGTTGCACAGTAACTGCAATTAAATTTGCATATATATTTTTTTCATTGTCCATTTATGCATAGTATCAAACAGTAGTTAACAATCCCTACCACCTCCTAGAATTAATGGAGCACAGTAATTAATAGTAACTTTGTACATCATCTTTACAAATAACAACTGTTACATCGTTATTGAACGACTGCTATTCAACATCCCTAGATTTTAAAAAGCTAAGTGCGTCCAACATATACTATATATATATATATATAGAGAGAGAGAGAGAGAGAGAGAGCTGAAATCTAAGGACATCCCTAAATTTCAAATATAGGGACGTCCATAGTAGTTGTCTAATGGTAATCATAAACAGTACAAAAGCATGTTCTACAGTGCCATACAGTAATCATGAACATACTTATATAATAAACAGCCGTTGAATAATAATCCAACGACTGTAATTAAATGTCCTTAGAAAACAGTAATATAGGGGATACCTAGATTATTATTTCTATGGAGCACAAAGATGGGAAAATTGGATGAAAAGAATGAAATGAAAATGAGAATAATTAATGTAGAATAAAAAGAAAAAGAATGGGAATTAATAATTATAGGGTACCTAAGAGTGTGCCAAGGTCAAGCACATCAAGGCCTTTGCTCTGGAAATAAGCAAGAGCCTTGTTCCATGAAATGGAGGGTAGTGGTAGATCCACAGATGATGCATTAGACTTCATTCCATCTTTCCTACCTGTGTACACTGGGTACTTTGGTGCTCCTGCCTGCATCCATTCCAAATAATAATAATAATAATAATAATAATAATGGATACTATGCATTATATGTTTGTATCATATCAGACTATTTTTTATATTAAATCATCACTTTATATACTATTAGAGCTATTGTATTCTCTACTGCTACTACTACTTCTAATAACAATAGCAGTAATAAAGATTAATTATTACACATAGTAAAATTTTCTAGGCAGTGGAATTTAAAGCATGATCTAGTCTAAGAAATTGCAAGATCAAACAATGAACATGAGATGAATGGTTCCATATGCATTTTTATTTTCAAATTGCAAGCACAGATTTGAGTTCACCATTTCATTTTATATATATATATGCGAAGAAAAATTATATATACATGTATGTATGCATGTATGTATATATATGTACCAGAGCAGCAGCTTCTTTGGTGGCTAGTTGCAAGATATCAGCACATGAAACAATACCAGGGCACTTATCCTCCAAAATTTTCTTTATCCTATCAATAACAGCAAAACCTCTCAACCCGGCATTTTGCGGTGCTGTTTTCTCTGATCCCTTCCCATCCAGCAAAATAGAAGCATCGCAACCCTGTATATTACATCTCAAAACTTATATATTCAAATCCATATTTACTCAAAAACAGATACTACCATTAAGAAAAGAAAAGAAAAGAAAAGAAGATATCACCGTCACTAAACAATCAGAGTAGGCGAGCCGAAGAAGAGCGGGTGTAATACTGTGATCGAGATCCCACATCTTCTTCACCTCAAGCTTAACCAAATATTCGGCACTCTTGCAAGTGGTGTTCTTTTCATAATAATGTATCATCAAGCCATTACTCGGCACCGATATCCCTGCATCAACAACTACTAGAGTTGCCAAAATGCTCAACAGCAACAACAACAACAACATCAACAGCCCAAAACTTTTTATTCTGAAGTCACTCATCTTGATAAACTTAGAAAATTACAATGCATGCAAGTGTTTAATCAAATTAGTATGGAAAACAAGCCAATATATATAAAGAGAACAAATTAATGCATGATGATATTCATAGGACTTGGTGTCAATTAGCAATGTTGCTGAGAAGGCAAGTTGTTAGCACTTCAATGAAGGCGAATGCGGCGGCTGAGGACTGTCTCATGTGATCTGTCTTAAATTCTAGTTCTTTCAATTTTGAAGTATGTGAATAACATTTCTGAAACAACTTGCATGACATTTTTTCTGTATTCTAATCAAGTAAAGGAAGCAAAGTTCTCTGGATTGGTAACCCAATTGATAATAAAATATTATGAATTATTTTATTCATACTCCAGGCTTCTCTACTCTATCAAGCAAGAACTTTTACTCACAATATATGCATATAGTTTTCATGAAATGAGTAATTTATTAATTCCTTTATATATATATACAATCAAATGGAATACTAATTTAAAACAGTTAAGTACTATAACAACTTGATTTATTGATGAAGAATTCATAAAGTATATGATACTATGAAGTAATTATAATCAATGTAGAGTATAATAGACAGAATGAAATATCATTTTCTTTTTAATGGGCCATTTGCAGTGCTGAGCTCTAAGAATAAGAGTAAGAGATTATATTAAACATTCACATGATCAACATGCACATGAAACTGAATTAAAAAAGCAAGCTATCAGAAGTCAAATTATTAAATGATTAAAAGCACTAGAACCACTAAAGTTTGGGTCATTATTCATATATATATATATATATATATATATATATATATATATATATATATATATATGTGTGTGTGTGTGTGTGTGTTGCTTTGGAACTATTCAAATTTATTTATTCTGATTTATTTGTCCAATGTGAACACTGATGTGGCTAGGCAAGTGACACATTTCCATGGCTTCACATTTACTGGATGGATCAAGATGACAGTCAAATAAAAAAAAAAGACCCAAAATTTAAGGGTAAGCAGTGGCTTTCACCCAATAAGAAATACAAATTTACTAGTATTGATATTTATGAGCTCATATAAGTTAGCTTCTACTATAGATGTATAAATAATACCATCTTTATCTTATCTACAAAAGGAGTTCTAGTGGTAGGAGTCCAAGAGTTCGGTAAAAAAAAATTACATTAAGTGAAATAGAAATATTAGATACATTGAACATTATAATTATAAAAAATTATCATGGTATTACAACCTAATGACATAATAATTTCATACTACACCATAATGTAGCTCAATCATCAAAGATTTGTAGGGAAGTCTTTGGCTACAAAGAACTACTAATAGTTCTAAAAAGAAAATAAAATAAGATGAAGAAGTGCTAAGAGTTAGGAGGTAAATAAATGATAAATCATTGGTTCAAGCCCTCTTATCTTACCAATTACCATGAGTAAAGCATATTCCCCCAGCAAGATTTTCTTAAAATCACTATTTATATGTGCAGAGCAGCAGAGTCTCTAAGTTGTGCAAATAAGGTCTGCATTAAATGAAGCTAATTAAGGAACAACTTGATCATGCAATGCAATGAATAATATGACCTTACTATTTACTCATCACTAACTCACAACAGACATGAATTCATCTCTAAACAGAAATGCCAAATTGTCAAAAAAAAAAAATTATATATATATATATATATACATAGCTAGATTAGGCATTGAATCAAATACCTTGAATGCATCATCATCCATGGCCAAACACTCAGTTAAGCACAAAAACGCCTGAGCATTTGAAATCAAGGGAAAAAAAAAAGCATATAGAGGTCAATGGAGGGGAAGAAATGGGCAAACAGAGAATTTAAAAAAAAAAAAAAAGGAAAAAACAATTCACTCAGTTAAGCAAAAAACAACTGAGCATTTGAAATCAAGGAAAAAGGCATACAGAGGTCAATGGAGGGGAAGAAATAGGCAAACAAAGAATTAAACAAAAAAATTTGGACCATTTCTCGATTTGTGCGTGTCATCCTTGCGCAGGGGCCATGCTAATCTTCTCTGTATCGTTCCAATTTTATCGGATGTCTCCGAAGAGACGCTTGCTTGTCTACTCAATTCATATAAGAAGTAGTTATATGAGCGCTCTACAGCCGATGTGGGACTATTTAAGAAACTGAATTCTAACTTCTGAGTCACATCATTAATTTCATCATTATAATGTTTGATTACGTAATATTTTGTTTTAGTAAATTCTAAACATAACTTTGATTCATAACTTCGACTTTTATGGGATCAGTTCCTATTGAGAAACTAATGTTAATATAAATCAATCCAATTTTAATATGAGTGACTTGCTACGTTAGTAGTGCTCTTCTTTTTCTTTTTTTATTGGGTCTATTTTCAACATTAACGTGTATATTAGAAATGTAATTTATTAATTTTTTTTTATAAGACTTAATCATTCTTTTGGATAATAAATCACACATTGTATTTATAAGCAGAATAGATGAACAGAGATACATTTAAACACACAAAAATAAAGTTTTTTAAAGAATAAAAGAACACCCCCTTCCTGCCTGCGACCACAAAGAAAAACACATTATTAAAACCAGCCAAGATGGCAGAACATACACCCATAAATATATATATATATATATATATATATTTTAATTGTATAGCTATTTTGGCAATATCAACACAAATACATGCACAGTGTGCTATAAAACAAATATGATACTTGATTAGTGTAACGTAAGTAATTATCCAAGCGAACAGAACTACGGAATACAGTTACCCTGACCATCACATTCTGTGCCTTGAAGCTCACCAGTTCAATCAAGCCCAAAATTTTCTTTGGTCAAAGTCACAGCACATACTAGATTAAAAAAAAAAAAACACAATTCATGTCATTTTGGGAATCCAATGTAACATATACAAGCACCTAACAAGAATAATGGTTTCCATGTCTAATAAAATGCCTCCATGGAGAGGCAAGTGGCAATCGAAAACAACTGCATGAGTATCACCCTCTTCTGCTTAACTTGGTCCTTCAATCCTTTCTTCACACAAAGGGTTTTTATCAATCAGTGTATCCAGTGCTTCGTGCAGCAGTCTTCTTTTGGCCATATTTCTGATGAGCAAATGTATCAAACATGAAAAACAGTAACATAAAATATTTAAGACAAAAGCATGTGAAGGGTATAATGACATCAGAGGCTAGGGTTTTGGAAGATATGTAAGGTGTGCTATAAAAAAGAGCCATAATTGGAAAACTTTTGAAATGATGTCAATTGGTAATCTCATTCACTGCATTGAGATTTGCCCCAGTCAGCTAACCCCAGAGCCACCTTAACATAATCCAAATTAAGGCACACAAAAGAAGGAAAGAATACTCTAATGCAATCATGCTGTCAAAGACATATTTCTGTAAGATTGATACACAGATATTAGAAAAGTGAGCAGCTATAGCAAAAGCATGAACATAAGGCAATACCACAGCACATGTAAAGCGTCTGCATAGTATTCCTACAGCACAGTAAAAAATGAATTTCAGGCATCCTCACCTGCTTCCCAATGTCAAATGGGACATACTTGTATTTGACCATGTGAAGAATTTGGCGCTTCATTGTCAAGACAAAAAGCACAATCCAATAGAATAGCAGTATTGGCCAGAAGACAGGAACATCAAATATGGAGAAGAAGGTCATAACAAAAGCTACACAGAATGCTTTTGTTATGGCATACCTATTAAGAAGAAGATGAAAAAGATAAAGCACATATTTGAAAGTTTAGCCATTAAAAAGAAACGAAAGGAACCATAAACAAATTAGACAGCCGATCCAATCTTGGCCTTACTGCTCTTGGGTGGATTATAAACATGATGTCGGGCATTCCCTGAGTTTCAGGCTGGTAAATTATGGAGAATACAATGTAAGACAAAAGTCAAAGTTATTAAAAGTATTCAAACTGAAATAATGATATGGTCAGAGCCCTCATTCAAAAACAGACATTCATTCCCTCAAAAGCTCAAAGACACATGAAACCATCAGGTATAGTACTTTCTAATTTCTATTACTGACTCTGGTGGGAATAGAATCAAAATGATCAAATCACCAACCAAAACACCTTGAAGTCACCAATTTGAGCAATGAATTGTACAACAAATGTATTCACAAACATAATTCCAAAACTGAAGAACGTCAGCATTCTTCCAACCAGTGGCTAAGTTGCATGCTATCTGCCTCAAGAGTACAATGAAAACTTTAACATTGACATGAGGGATTATTTGTCTTAAATCCTAGAAATAAATAAATAAATAAATAACTATGATTTTATAAGATAATGAATGCAAAACTATTCTGGCTCATGAATAGAGAAGTCCTATAAAGTATGCTACTTATGGTCAATGAAAATAAGAGAAATCATGAAGTATATTAACCACCAAGCATATGGTTGATTGTCTATTTATTGAAACATCGCAAACACAAATAATCAATAATATATCTAAAATGTTATCCTCTGAGATATTAAACTTGAAAAAAAAAAAAAGGTCCACAAAACTGATTCCCAATAGTGGTCAGAGGTATCCAAGTATCTCAACTGCATCTCATGGGTAGAGCATCAAGGTAAAAGTTTCCCTTCCCCAAACATTATTGTGTAATTTTTTTTCTTTGTTCAATTAAATCCATCTTCCAAACTGGTTTCCAATGGTAGGGCAGGTACCAGGTAGAACCCCAACAAGCTGACACAAGTGCAGATACAATTAAGTTGGGGAGTTCTTGCTCTTATCAAGATCAATATTACAGAAGAATGCAAGGAAGTTACAAACAAATACAAACTATGGATGTTGCATGTACATATTTGAGTAGTGGTGTTTATTCGAAAAGGATATGCCACCAGTTCAACATGATTGTCTGTGTGATAGGACCAACAATTTGCTACTTTAACAACCAAAAGAGAATAAGCACCGACATTGCTGATAGAGTACCATCAGATAGCATTTGAAGTTTGTACAAGCCCCACCACTAAAAAGGGCCAAAACCAGGGAGGCGGAATGGAGATGACACCATAACAGACAAGTATTAAATAAAGTGGGTCATATTTGAATTGTTATGAATGTGTATCAATTCAAACCCATAACCAAATTTATCCAGCTACAAAGTAATTATTCATACCGAACCTTGTAAATGATAGAGAATAGCATGTTGATGGTCAGACTCATATGTTACTTATCAAATTCAAATCAAGTCTTTTTATCAGATAATCAGATTCATTTGTCCATTTATGCATGCCCAAACATAGCCAAACAAGCTTAGGGCCCACCTTATTACTCAACTTGATATACTTTTTCAGGCTTCCTCATATAAATAGCTATGTCAGTAGTATGTATTCTATAGTACAATCAATTCTATCTAGCAACATAATGCTACAGTCAACAAAATTTAGTAAACCACTATAACTTTTGAAGAATTTAAGTGATAACTGCATATAAACATGAATAATTGAAAGTCAGATAAAAAGCAAATAAGTAAAAACTAACAATATAGATGCCAAATTTATCCCACAGAACCTATAAGCCCATGATGAAAAGACGGCAAAAGGATTTTTCTACAAACAAGTAACAAAAAACAGTAAAGTCAGTGGAACCCAACCCAATTTATAAGATATTTTATTGGTATTGACCATCTCAAAAGCCCCATATAGTGAGAGCTGCATCAGTCTAGTGCAGACAGATAATTAGGACAATCTGTTGTTAACCAACAAGTGTAAAGACAACAAAAAAGCACAGCACAAAAATTCAAGCGGTTTAGATTTTTAAGGAGAAGCAACCAATCACTAAGCCAAAGGCAAGCAAAGATAATAAAGTAGAATTCAATGGTTAAGAGTATACCAGAACTTGAACTCAGGAAGACGGCGAATGAATGGCTTGAACTCATCTGAACCCCTGGTAGGCAGAGACGCCCCATCCAAGACCTCCAGCTCAGGGTCCACCATAGGGGAAAGGAACCCAATCAGCAGATTTAGCACATAAATTCCAAGACCATAGGACACAATATAGAACCCCTGAACAAAATAGGCTCGCAGGACATAGATGGACGCCACAGCAAGGGTCCCAAGCCACCTCCCAACAGGATGCGGGGTGGATCTATCCAGATGGTGCTGGAACGCCCTAGAGAAGTCGCTCCTCCATTTCGCAAACGGAATCGAATCCGGAGCATTCTCTCCCAACGCTCCCTCCATTTAACCTAGTTTCAATCCTCTTCTAGATCTAATCAACAAAAAAAAAAACCCTAAATTAGCAATTTTTCCCCCTAAGAATTAGATTGCCTACACAATTCAAGAAAAGAAAATCAAACACAGATCGGGAGCGATAAGATTCTAAGCACTCGATAAAAACCCTAGATTCCAATAGAACAAAAGCCGTTCTCCAAATCAACAAAAATATGAGAAAAGATCAGGGTTTTACCGGATGAAACGGATCCAAACACGAGAACAGCAAGAAAAGCGCTCGCTTCAATTAAAGATTGACCTGAGACACCGAAATCTGAGATTCCGCCGGGATTCAGAGCTAGAACCGGCGAAATCGAACTCAGAATGCAAGCCTTGAGGCACAAGATCGATTTGGGAATCGAAGCAGGAGAAGAGAGGGGATTATTAGGGTTAGGGTTCGGCGAATGGGATTTGAGAGGCGGGAGAGAAAGAGAGGGATTCACGGGAAAAACAACGAAGAAATGGACAAATGGGATCGCGGAACGAGAAAGACGATGTGGAACATCTTACCGCTGCCTCGGGATAAGGTTTGGTCTGATACGGTATCGTGCGGTTGATATTGCGAAATATGTTAGCTTATCGTGTCCCACCAGTCCTTTTTATTTGTGTTTGGTAATTTTTTTGGCAATTTTTTAAATAATTAAATGCCTCATTAGAATTTTCAAGTGCCTCTGATTTATTTAATAAAAATTAATTTTAATTTTAATTTATTTAATAAAATTGTATATTTATATAGTCTCGCTTAAAAACGTAGGGTGAGAAGCACAGGCGTTGTAGATGTTAACTTCTGGTATATATTTATCTACCTTTTATTAAAAAAATAATAATAATAAAATTTGTCTGTAATATATATAGATATAATTTATAATTGTATTAGGAAAACTTAAAAAAAACCAAGGGAAAATAAAAATGGAAATAAATTTAAAAAATATTTATTCATAATTAAAGACTAAAATTATGTTAATTTTGGGGGAAAAATCACTATCTTTGAAAATAACAATGTGGAGGTAAAAATAAGAATTTTAGAAATTGATTGCAAGAAGATATGTAATTGCTTAAGTATTATAATGAAATTTTAATACCTTTTTATTATACTAGATTTTTAAAAAGTTAGTTATATTATAACATGATTTATGAATTGCATTAAAAAAATATTAATTTTATTATGGTAATAAATAATTATTTAAGACCTCTGAAATTTTAAATTTTTAAAATTATTATTAAACTTTTGTGGCTTTAAAACTAATAACGAGCCCTTCAAAATTTGTGTTTTGGTAGCCGTTATGAATTGACCACCGTTACTTAAAAAAAACATTTCCTTACATGAAAATGCAATTATTTTATTTAATTCTCAATTAATTAAAATGTATTTAATCATAAACGATAATTAGACATCCTATAAAATAGAGAAAAAAAAAAAGACAGCAAACACAGAAATAAAAAAAATAACAAAAACAAAAGAGATGAGATAATACTCCTAGAACATGAGGATGATGCTATTTCTTGGTCTTCATATTTGGTTAATTCGAAAGTAGCACAAGTATTGATCTCGTGGTTTTATACAGTCCTTATTTCCTAGCATGTAAGATTTGATGAGCATACTTCAACAATCCGTCGTAGCTTAGTGTTTTTGGGATAGTGTGATGATTCCATCGGTGGATCTGCTCTCGCTGATGGGGCTTCTGATCACAGGGCATGGGTTAGATTCTTGTGAGAGTTGTTTAGGCCAGTTGCTTCAGCTTTTTGGGTTTGGTTGTTTCTTTTGTACTCACATTTAGTGGGTTTATTTTGTTTGTTGATAATCCTGATCGCTAGTTCTGACAGGTGTTATATCTCTCGTTCTTTTTAAATATTTGTGGTTCATCCACTAAAAAAAGAAAGAAAAAAAAAATGCTACATTTTATAATTTTTAGGGAGTTCGTTAACTTCACCATTTTCAAGAATTTGTTAATTTGGTGACTTGAGCTTTGATCTAATTTCAACGAACGTCTTGAATTAGTGACCATTACCACCAAGAAAACCTTGTGTGTTTTTTTTATAAACAATTAAAATTTTAACCCAATTACATAATGTAAATTTAAAAATTAAAACACCCTTTTTAAATGCCCATCATAAACAATGGAGCCCAATTGGCTGTTGCCGACACCTCAATGAAGGTCTTGATATATCCACACCAAATGGAACTCTCAAATTAAACAAATAAGGAATTGCACCACCAACAAACACACACCAAACAAACTCTTCCAATTATTTCATACATAAAGAAAAAAAAACCCTCCTAACTACTTCTCTATCAATAATGCCACAAAGACATTACATGACAATAAAATGTTTATTTTTGTTTAACAAAATATAATTTTATATTTATTAAATAAATATATTGTTTTTAATTTTTGAGAAGAATTATTTACACTCATAAGATTTAGGATGCGTTTGATATACAACTAAATACAATACGAATAACACATAACAGAAAAGTGGTTGTGATATAAAAAAATTATGTTATGCTGTATTTCAAAATTTTACATATCAAATAGCCTTTAAAAAAACATTCACTATTTGTAAATTTATTCTTTTTATATTTTCTTGTGGTTTGGTTCAGAGCGGTTACGAAATTGGTTGAAATAACTAAAAAAAAATTATAAAATTATTGTAAAATATTACAAGCAAATAAAGCAACTCAAGTTAGTCTTTGTCTATGTGGGCCCCTTTCATTCAACACAATAAACAATTTAATGTGTGTGTATGAGATGGCTGAGGTGCACATGGCAACTAATGAAGAAGTTTTTCTATACATATCCCTACAAAAATCATAATTATTTGCTACCCTTCATAAGAGTCACAACTGAAATTCTTAAATACTAAAAAAAAAAAAAAAAAAAACCTCATGCACATGAATTCATATGATAATTTTTCCTATTTTCTTGCTTTTTTTAATATTTGCACTGTTATTTATTCTTATAAACATTTTAAATTTCAAAGTTTGGATTAAATTGAAAGCTTTAATTAGTTTTTGGGCTACTTATTTTATTATTATTATTATTTTTTAATAAATAGATGACAAGCATCTCTAATTTAAGAAAAATCTCAACAAATATTTATGTTTTTTTAACTATAGAATTTTATCTCAGATCCTCCCCAAAATAAACACATTTATTCTAACTTTTTTAAATTTTATTATATTTTTAGCAAAATATCATTAGTCCCACAATCACACATTTAATAGAAATTAATGTGGGGAATAATCTCTCATCGTATTCTTCTGTCATATTCCCCAATATTATTATTATTATTATTATTATTATTATTATTATTTTGCACGGGCACCCATTGTAAAATAGGCTAATTGGGTGCCCAATTTTGGAAATTCTAGGTAAACCTCTAAAACTAATATTTTATTATTTCAATCTAAATGAGGGATCCGTTGTTATACGTGTTTATCTACAGATTATTATACTTGTATGCGTATATTTAAAAAATATTTGCAAATATTGACCTATAATCCCAATGTTCATATAATTTTTTTAAAAATCTTGACCCATAACAATATATTTTCCTTTAACAAAATGGAAAAGACATGTTCTATGGGCATAAACAACACCAAGAATTGATCATTTACTCACACATATTGATATAGCTCGTGTTAAAAAAAAAAAAAAAAAAAAAAAGATTGTGACCATAATACTCCCACAACGGAAGAATTTTTTATACTCATTTTAAACTCCTGACAATAAAAAATTTTTTAAAACATTTTTTTTGTCAAGATGAACAGCTAGAAAGCTAAAAAAAAATAGGGACGTGCACAAGCCTCAATAGAGCAAGTGGAAGTGGGTGTACAGGGACCACCCGCACACAACCATTACTCACACTCCCAGAAATGTGCATTCACCTAAAATTTGAATTTTCATCAAAAAAATTCTGTTAGGGACCCGGCTATCAATAGACCACTTGATTGTTGGTCTAAAACATCTTTCACAGTGGGGCCAGTGCTACTAGACCAAAGGTTCATTCTTACCCATAACAATATTGATAAATTTATTTAAAAGAGGACCTTAAAAATCTTATTATTGTCATGGTTGATTGGCTTCATATAAATCATAATATTTAATATATCCGAAGGTTTTTTGGAAAATATCCCAATTATCTATCTACCAATCGTCTATACACCCAAAATTTTTCATATTTCAATAATAAAATCATTTATTTACATTAATTTGATATGTAAAAATAAAATGTTAGTTTTCACCCGACAATTTTAATTTTTAGAAAGTCAAATAAATTATCTGATCAATAATTAAAATATAAAATAATAAGGGGGTTAACTATAAGTTTACCCAAATATACAAACAATTAAGACATTAGAGAGGGGTATATTTGCCAAAAAAGAGCATAAAAAAACCAACAACATTCTCTCCTTCTCTGCCGCCCTTCACCTCCTGAAAACTCTCTTCCTCTCTCTCTCTCTCTCTCTCTCTCTCTCTCTCTCTCTCGGGACCCAGTTCCAATTCTCTCGCACTACTCGCAAGGTCCGAGTTGCCATCAATCTGTCAGAGAAGCGCTTGCGTGCTGTCAGAGCTCTGGCCTACTGCACCTGCAATCAGTCTGGAGAGAGAGAGAGAGAGAGAGGAGTTTGGAGGGATAAGTGTGCGGAAAGAGCGAGAATTGAGGGAGAAAAATAGGATTTTTTTTTTGTTGGAATTTTATATCGATGGGATAGATCATGGGCTTTGAACAGTGGAAAAATCGTTTCCCGGGGTTTTCAAAAGATTCTCGCTTTGTTGTTCGGAGATTCCCTTTGTTTGGGGGAATCTTGCGTGGAGAGCTTTGAGAATTGGCTTTCTTGGAGCCTGATCGATTTATGCAAGGTTGTATTCCTGAATTCCTTCTTTTTTTTTTTCTTGTTTTTGTGTTTTGTTTGGTTTTGGGGGATTGTTTTTGGGTGTGTTGGAGTGTGATAAATAAGGGTTTCTCTTATCTTGTGCGCATTGTGTTGGCTTGAGCATGGTTTTTGATTGGATGCTGTTAGTTTTGTTTACGGTTTTGTTAATTTTTGGATGGAAAAAGGATGATTGACGAAAAAAATTGGATCTTTTGATCAGGGATGAGGGTAGGCTGAAAATGATGATTTTTATGTGAGATTGATTTATTATGTTTCTATGGGAAATAACTTTTTTCCTTTGATAATTTAGTATTTGTTTTTGAGATGGTTACACGAAGCTACTGGCTTTCAATATTCATATATTTTTCTTTCTCTTGTTTTGATCTTGTGTTCTGTCTTTTCATTACATGTCTTTCTCATATATGTATTCGGACTGGGGGAAATGGTAGGAACATAACAATGAAATTAGAAGGAAAAAATGTTTTCTTGCGTTTGGTTGAATGAAGAAGATTGCAATGGTGCAATGTTCTTTTCCTGTATTTTTTATTTATTTATTGTCAGTCTAAACATACCCTGTGAGTTTGCCTGATACTTGTGATTCACTTCTGTCATGCATTCGCTGGTTATTGATACTGTTGTCCAATATTAGCATTTTGAGGCTTCTCTCATTTTTCTTTCACAATTGCTTCACAAGTCTATTCATTTCTGGTTTCTTTTATATCAGTAGGAAGTATGACTTACTAGGACTAATGTGTTGTTCTGAAATTCATTGTTATTGTGTTGTTGTAGGGTATGAACCATGCCCAAGGGATTTTGCACCATTACCATCACTTACAGTTGGTTTATATATATATATTTTCGTTGCTCGATTGTTTCCTGTCCTTTAATCTTTTTAGACTGAGTTTTATGGATGCTGTTGGAGGCAGACATTAACTTTTGTTTCTCTCATTCTCTTTTCCTCTCTTGAATATATGTACTGATTTATTTGTTTTCATCTGTTTGCAGATTGAAGCCCTATAAGGTTGAACAGAATGGCTACATTGGTGCCCGGTGTCCTTCTTAAGCTTCTCCAAAATATGAATACTGATGTTAAGGTTGCTAGTGAGCACCGGTCTTCTCTTCTTCAGGTTATTGGCATTGTTCCTGCCCTTGCTGGGGGTGATCTCTACTCTAACCAAGGATTTTACCTAAAGGTTTCTGATTCTTCCCATGCCACCTATGTGTCTCTACCTGAAGAGCATGTGGATCTTATCATGAGTGATAAAATCCAATTGGGCCAATTTCTTCATGTTGAGCGCCTTGAGGTGTCATCTCCTGTTCCCCTCCTTAGGGGTGTGAAGCCTGTCCCTGGTCGCCACCAATGTGTTGGCGACCCTGAGGATATTGTTGCGACAAATTCTTTAGGTTTTCTTGATACTGATAACAGGAAAGTAACAAATGATATCAAAGGAGCTACTACCCTCGCTTCAGAAGAAGTAGACAAAGAGAAGACCAAGGTGAGCAAGCAGGATGAGGTTCATAAAGACAAGGTTGCGGAAAAGAGCAAGGCATTACTCTGCAGGTCAAATTCCTTGGTCTTGAAGCAAGCAGTAAATGGTACACAGAAAATAGAGCAGCTGGAGAAGAGCAAGGATTTGGTCAACAGATCAAGCTCTTTGCCCTTGAAACGGGTAGTGAATGGAACCTGTAAAGTGGAGGAGCTGGAAAAGAACAAGACATCATTCAGCAGACCAAGCTCTTTGGTCTTGAAACAAGCAGTCAATGGGAAAGTTGAGAAAAAGTGTCCAGCTGGTACCAAGGCACAATCCGGGAATTCAAGGTCAATTCCATCCTCTCCTAGGAGTTGTTACTCACTGCCTGTATCATTTGAGAAATTCTCCAAAGCAACGAAGCAACAAACTATATTTAGAGGGTCAGAGAAGACTACTTCCTCAAAGATGGATTTGTTGGACAAAGCAACTACTGTTTTGAAGTCAACAGCTGCTAGGAGAAAGCCAGCTACTACTGGAAACCCAGTTGGGAACTTGCTGATAGCGATTGAGCCAGGACCCAAGGCTCTGAGAAAGAGCTGGGAGGGGAACATGGAGATGAAGAGAAGGGACAAATCCACTGTAATAGGTGGAAAGACTGAGAAGAAATTAGAGACTCGGAGCTCTTCTGTGAGTTCTGTTAATCCTTTGCAACATAAATGCATTTAATATCAATTTTTCCTGCATAGATTTGAGAATTTGCTGAAGTTAGAAATTATACTCTTTTATTCATGTTTATAGATGCTTTCCACTTCCAATCCTCTGGTCTGATTAGGTCAATGATAACTGTTCAGATTTTTGAAACTTCAAATGGACTGCCAACTCTCTGTTATTAGTGGAAATATATAGGTTCAGATCTGATTTCAGTTTTGTGTAGATATTGCTTAATTCACATTGATTTAGTGCTCATAGTTTAATATGGTGTAAGGAAGAATAGAAGCATTCGCTGATGTTCTCTACAGAATCTACGTTCCTTGAGTGCTAGTATGTCAACTGTAAATTGGTGTGATGCATCATTTGTCTATGAATATGTCTGAGATTTCATTTAGCTTCAACATCTTTTTTCCTTTTTTTTTTTCTGAAGATAGTGTTACTGTAATCCAGTGATTTTCCACAAAAATGATGTTCGCCCATGGGACACAGTTCTATTGAAGAAGGACGTCTTTTAAAAGTTGTATTTTTTCATTTATTGGCCTAAGTATAGGTTATGCTTTTTTTTTCTGCATTTTCATGAGCAAGACTAATACGGAAAATTAATGAGAAGTTCCCATAGGCTTGTTAACTTGTGTTTGTTTCCAATCCGTATATATCAAGAATGCTCCTTCTTGTTGCTTTCGCATAGAAGTATTCTGGTTTGTTATTCAGTAATAGTGTGCAGGTTGGACCCATCTGGTCAGGTCACAAGATGGTCCAATTTCTTAGCAATGGTTTCAAACCCGGTCAATTCCAATTTTGGCGTGAGGAAGAGAGTTTTGCATCCCTTTGAATTGAGGGAAATGTTGGAATTGAGTTTTTTTTTGTGAGACCTGAAAGGCTAATTAGTGGAAAATTGAGACTTAAAAAACTTGCTACTAGACAAACTTGTTGTTTAATATCTATGTTTCAGTAATTAGATTATGTTGAATGTTTATTGCACTAAAACGTAACATATTCTTATATTCTCTTTTTTCTTTTTTACTGTTTCTTTCCTCCTTTCATCAATGAATAAGAGAGGTAAAAAAAAGATTGGATTTGCTTCTGCAGTTGCCTAAAATGTTTATGAAACGTGAGCCACTATTTTATTACCACAGATGCTCATTTTGCTATATTCTCATCAAGCAGGTACCTCGCAGAAGTGTAAGCAATGAAAAATTGCAACCTAAGGAAGATTTAAAGCTCCAATCCATGCAAAAGAAAGGCAATTCTACCGCATCTTCAGAAGATGCTGTTAAGTCAAACAAACTACACTCTCCTGTTGTGAAGAAGACATCTGAGAAAACTATCAATCTCAGTCTGGGTGGTTTGGTTAAAGTTCTTCTTAGTAGTAGAAGATGGACTGATGGTAGCGTATCTTGGGCATCTCTTCCACCATCTCTTGGTAAACACGGAAAGGTATTATTTCTTAGCTGTTTGTTGAGATTGTATTCTCCCAGGTGTTCTTTACTCTTGTCTCTTTGTTCACTTTGGCTTTCGTCTGTTGGTATTGCCTGGAAACATACTTGAACTTGACAAAGTTGGATATTTGAGCTTTTAAATATCTTTATGTTTGGTTTATTTACAAAGTTGGAATATTTGAGCTTTTAAATATCTTTATGTTTGGTTTATTTACAAAGTTGGAATATTTGAGCTTTTAAATATCTTTATGTTTGGTTTATTTATGATTTCCATTCTCCTGCTTTCCTTTAGGAAGTTATGAAGAGCAGAGATGCTGCTCAACTAGCTGCTATTGAAGCCATGCAAGAAGCTTCTGTTGCTGAATGTTTACTCCGATGCTTAAGGTAATTGTGGTTTGAAATTAATCAAACAGTGTTCCTTTAAACCAATATCGGAAGTGCTAGCACTTTAGGTGTCAAACCATCAATTCTACTTATCGCTTCAGTTTTTTTCCCCTACTAAATCCAAAATAGCTTTGATGCAAATTTTTAGGGCTTCTGCATGATTGTATATATGCACGTGGACCATAATTTATATTTTAATAGATCTTTTTTGTTTCTTTTTCGTTTTTATTGGGTTTGTATGTATCTGTTTTCCTTGGCACAAATTGATTAATTTCTTTATTGTTTCTGTCGAAGAGGCACAGAAGCTTGTTTTTCTGATATTTATCTTGTGTTTGACAGTATGTTTGCAGAGCTAATTTCAGCAGCAAGGGAGGACAATCCTCAGCCAGCAGTGGAGCAGTTCCTAAACCTGCACAACACCCTCAATCACGCAGGTCTTGCCGCTGCTTCCTTTCCCAAAGCTCTTCACCCCTACGACACCTCTCCGAACCAATCACCTAGCAGAAACGATCCTGTAATCTCTGAGAAAGCCCTTAAGATCTCATCAGACCGGCGAAAGCGTGCCACATCATGGGTCACTGCAGCAATTGCCACTGACCTGTCTTCCTTCTCCCTATATGAGCACAAAAGCAGTAACCAAACACCAACACCAATCTCAACCTCATCAACGCCTGCATTGTTGGCCGTCCTCGATACCACTGCAAAATCATCTCTTTCAAAGGTCAAGCCTTGGACTACATCAGCCTCAGTACCGTCCAAGCCAGCTGTGATACCGAGAATTAAAACACGGGTAGCAATGGAATCACCCCCGCGCCATTGGACACAAGGGGGAGGACTAGAAGAGGGATCAGAACTCACAAAAGCACTTGGTGAAGAATCGAGGAACTGGTTTTTGAGTTTTGTGGAACGGTTCTTGGATGCTGAAATTAACAATCCCAGACCGTCTGATAGGGAGCGCGTAGCAGGAATGTTGTCACAGCTCAAGAAGGTTAATGATTGGTTAGACGAAGTAGGAAAGGAAGAGGAAGGCACAGACCGGGAATCGGTCCCTGTAGAGACAATTGAACGACTTCGAAAAAAGATCTACGAGTACCTTCTTACTCATGTGGAGTCTGCTGCAGTTGCTCTCGGCGGCAGTAGTTGTGGTAATACGATTAGTGTCTCATCCACTGCCGGCGCCTCTCAGAGCCGTAAGCGATGATAATTTCTCATTTGCAGAGTTGCAATCCCTGGCCCCGGCCTCGCTAATGTTCTAACGTGATGAAGCATTGATCGGTGACACAGATAAAGAAAGTTCGACTGGTCGATATAGAAAATATAGCTGATGGTTCTAATGATTCTTCTTGATTTCCATGTTTGCTTTTCATGTTCTAGATTTGAGATTGCAGGGCAACAAATGTTGCTTGTAGTCATTACAAAGGAACTGTTTCATTGCCAAAATACTTGTTTTAACTTCAATAGAAATTTGATGTGTAAATCATTCATGTGATTCTTGTTCTATGCTAATTTTATTTTTGAACAGAAGGGAATTTAGCATGTAAACCCTCACAAAACTGGTTAATTATATGTGTGTATATATTTATATTCATTCCATCATTAGACATCATGAACATCTGAAGCTTTTTCAAACTAAAAATCAATGTAGTTAGCAAGCATGCCTTTTGCTTTTTAGTTTGGAGGTGGGAGATCAATCTTTTAGGATGAGTATTCATAAATAATTTTCCACACTTATAGGGTTGTATTTGCATTTTAAAATTTATTGATTATCTTTGGCCCTTCATATCAAGGGCCTGAAAGCCAATAATATTTCAAACCAGTGAACGATCAAACGGTCTATTGGTATTCGGGTCCCCGATAGAGCTCTTCATCGAGTGGTGAGAGTTCAATTCTCGAGTGAGGGCACATATTTGGGAGATGTGAGCAGTGGTTGTGTGCAGGTGGTTCCAGTGCCCATGTGAGCGCGAGTCCCGCCCCACTTGCTCCACCAAGACTTGTGCACATCCCTGACTAACTAGCAGGGCCTTCGGGCTATCTGGTCTTCATGTAAAAAAAAAAAAAAATAATATTTCAAACCTGAGCTAATGCTGATAATTTCTACTTTTCCAGGGTGCAAATAATAAAAACTAAATATTAAAAGAAAAAAAAACCTCACTTGAGACACCGACACACACAAAAAAAAAAAAAAAAAAAAAATCTAAATTTTAATGAGAGTTGGGATGCCTATTTCAACATGGGACATGTCACCTTAAATTTAATATTTAATATAATATCATTTATTTTAAATTTTGATAAAATACAAATAAACTATATATAAATTATTAAACAATAATTAAAATTTTAGTTATATATTTTTTATTAATTAATAAGATAAAAAATGGTTTCAGTTATTTTATTAATTATGAAAATAATAAAAAAACTCTCCTTTGTCCATTATCCCTCGAAATTATCAGAAAGTCCTAGGTACTAGATGTTATGGGGCCTTAAGTGATAATGCGTACAACAAAGATATGGACAAATAAATTTCCAAATTTTCCAAGGGGTAATTAGTAAAAACATAATTGGCCGGCACCAAATGCCACGGGTAATATAGTCATTTCACCCATTACTAAAATAAATGCCTCTCATTGTACAGTACCCCTCAAAGATAACTTAATAAATATATATAACAAAATATCGTAGAAAAGTATTGTTCACTGTGAGGGCGGAGCCAGGAATTTTTTTTTAGGGGGTCAAAAATTTTTTGCAAAAGGTGAGAAAAATTTATTTTAGGGCGGGTTAAAAAAAATTTTCAAAAGGAGAAATTTTTTTTAGAGGACAAGTAAAAAGTGAATGAAGAAAATATTAGATTTTTATAAATAGGGCTTTTTTCCATTATAGCCCTCCTTTTTTTTTTAATTGTCAAAATAACCATACCCAAAATATATTCACCAAACTAACCATGAAACCATCACATCAACCCCATCTCATCACCCATGTGTTTTTAAAATATAAAATATTAGGTTTTTTTTTTCAAGAACACCCTTCATTTAAAAAAAAAATACAAAACAAAAATATTTTTATTTTTTAAACAATATTCTTAAGTTATTATTTAATAAACATTTATTATTATTTTTATAAAAAGCCAAAAAAAATAAAATAATTTTTTAACTGGATTTATTTTAAAAGATATATTATTTTAATATATATATATATATATATATTATTTATTAAAAACACCAAAAACTTTTTTAACGGTATTTATTTTAAAAAATATATTATTATTATTATTATTGTTGTTGTTGTTGGTTTATATATATTTTTATTTTTACATAATTATTATTATTATAAAAAACTTATTTGTACAACTTTATTATTATTATTATTATTATTATTATTATTATTATTATTATTATTATTATTATTATTATTACGACTCTTCACACGAATAAAATAATAATAATAATAATAATAATAATAATAATAATAATAAAGTTGTAAAAATAAGTTTTTTATAATAATAATAATTACGTAAAAATAAAAATATATATAAACCAACAATAATAATAATAATAATAATATATTTTTTAAAATAAATACCGTTAAAAAAGTTTTTGGTGTTTTTAATAAATATATATATATATATATATATATATATATATATATATATATATATATTAAAATAATATATCTTTTAAAATAAATCCAGTTAAAAATTTATTTTATTTTATTTTTGGCTTTTTATAAAAATAATAATAAATGTTTATTAAATAATAACTTAAGAATATTGTTTAAAAAATAAAAATATTTTTGTTTTGTATTTTTTTTTAAAATGAAGGGTGTTCTTGAAAAAAAACCTAATATTTTATATTTTAAAAACACATGGATGATGAGATGGGGTTGATGTGATGGTTTCATGGTTAGTTTGGTGAATATATTTTGGGTATGGTTATTTTGACAATTAAAAAAAAAAGGAGGGCTATAATGGAAAAAAGCCCTTATAAATATTTTCCTATTAAATAATATATATATATATATATATATATATATATATATATATATATATATATATTAATTTTTCAAAAATTAAGTTATCACACAATAAATTTTACAAAAAAAAAATTGTTACTATAGAACCAATTTATTAAAACTATAATATTTTAGACTATATATACTAATTTGTAAAAAAAAAAAAACTCATCAAACAATAGATTTTTGCCAAAAATACAAAATAAAAAACTATGCAAATCAATTTATAAAATATTAAAGAGCAAAACAATAAAATTTCACAAAGATTTTTTTTTAAATTTTTATTTTTATATTATATGCATTAATTATATATATAAATATATAATAAAAAAAAAAACAAAATTCAGGGGGCCATATATAAAATTACAAAATAAAAATATTTATCATTACAGGGATTGTGGTTCTTGATATTTCACCAAGAAAAGCCATCAAGAAAAGCTTCCCAAAGTATTCTCAAATGAGCATTATCTTCATTCAATCACTTGAGTTATCAAAACTTTTTATATTTTTTGCAAATTTAAATGCTCTGCAAATAATTTCTAAATTTCCAACGGGGTGATAAGTAAAAACATAGAGTGAAACCCAAGGGACCATTTCATTAAAAATAAAATAAATACCTCTCATTTGTCCATTACCCCCTCGAAACTATCAAAACTTACATAAATCCAAATTAAATAATCCACAAACAATTCCTAACTTTTCCGAGGGGCGATCAGTAAAAGAAAATAATAAAAACTCATCATCATCCCCAAACTACCCTCATACAACGGTTAACTCCTAGCATTACCATCAAGGGCATAATAGACATTTAACAAAATACTAAAAATAAATAAATAAATAAATGCTTCCCAGATGCGGACAGCTCTGCTTCGACTGGGACGCCACTCCACCTTCTTCTCATCAGAGCACGAATTCCAAAGCTATGCTCTCGCCCTCCTCTTCCTCCTCTCCGCGTTGGCTTTCGCGCTCTAGGGTTCGATCTCCTGCGCCTCAGATCCTTGCCCCAATCGGCCTTCATCCTGTTGCCTGTAATTTGTATGGTTCTTCTTCTTTTTTTGATGCATTGTGTGAAGAGTTTCTTTAGATCTGGGCTTGTGGTTTTGTTCTGATTGTTTTTGGTTTTGTGCTTGTGGTTGGATCTTTTGTGAGTTTTGTTGATTTGGTTGTTGGAGTCTTGGTTTTGACTTTGTTTGGTTGGGTGGAAATTGGAGATTTGAGCCTGTTGATGGTGGTTAGGAGGGTTTGTGGTGAATGGTTTGATG
Source organism: Dioscorea alata (assembly GCA_020875875.1). Lineage (NCBI taxonomy): Eukaryota > Viridiplantae > Streptophyta > Magnoliopsida > Dioscoreales > Dioscoreaceae > Dioscorea > Dioscorea alata. The sequence goes on along the minus strand of CM037014.1, from coordinate 1,330,887 downwards.
AATTCGGCGGTGGTTTGTTTTGGTGTTGGGATTGAAACTAAATTTTGATTCTTGCTCTTGAATTTTTCTTTGACTTGAAGGATGATCTTGAGCAGGTGTGTGTTTTATTTGTCTTGTTTGAATTGGGAATCGAATTTTATTGTGAAAGTGGTGGATTGATGTTAGCTTGTGATTTCATTGTGAAGGAAAATTCCAAAATATGAAACCAGTGCTTGCTGCTTGGTTTGTGAAGCTGTGATACGTTTGGTCATGCTGATGCAAATGTACACTGTAATTGGTGAAAGAGGATTTGGGAAGCATATGGAGTAGCAGTTGAGCATGGGATCAAACAAGCAAATAATAGATTAATATGGGGGGAAATAAGGAACAAGGGAAGCAGAGAAAATAGGAAGTACTGAGAATTTATTGTGGGTTGTCTTTTTTATAATTACTTCCAAAACTGAATGAATTTTGTGAACTTTTTAAGGGATCCTCTGATGGCTATGGGCTGTTATGGTGATGCAATAAGCTGAAGTGCTGAACTGCTACTTTTAATATATTTAGCTATTGTTCTTTTCTTCCCCATGCATTAATAGTCTGTAGCATTGCCACATAGGGCTGTCAAACAATTTAGCAGCTGGGGTAATAAACAGACTTTATAGTTCAAAATAAATTTCAGTCAGAGGTTGAATATAGGTTGGTTCATTCTAGCTCAAGTTGAAATAGCTCAATTTTGTATAATTTATAATATAATCATATTACATATAATTAATATTAAATTTTACACTTAAATTGCAACTTTTACCAGAGAGGATTTTGAGCAAACACCAAGATTGAGTTGGGTCAAAAGCAATTCAAGTGGAGCTTGAGCCAGGCTTGGGCCACTCTAGCTCAGTTTGTTTACAGCCCTATTTCCAGGGCTAGCGAAAATAGTACTTTATATTCCTCAAGTCCTTTGATCATTATGCTGTATAAATGATGAAATGAACTTCTTCTCAGGTGAAGTGGGGCCAATATGTGGGCGAACATGAGAAAGCGATGGTTAATGAAACAAATGCTGTATGGTTTTGGGGCCCTATTTCTAAGACCCATAAAAACTTTGCGTGGAGAATGCCAATCCTTTGGAGTATCCCAGTTTTTGTGTAATATTACAAGTATGGCATCCTCATTGGAAATTGAACTGGTAAGCTTCTATCTTTTGAGAGTTATATACTTGGTTTGTTTGGGGAATGCCAAAGGTAATTTACCTAGACTAGCTTTGCTAGTCTTTGCTAACAAACGAAGCAATATACCTCCTAAAGCGCAAATCCTATCTGTGGGGGTGCATGCAATTATTTCTGTCAAAACTTTCATTGAGCATCCTAAACCTTTGCTTTTAGATGCCTTTCCACTGATTGATTAAATCCATTTGTACAATGCAGATATACACTCTTTAGTTCAATGCATCCCATTGATACGAAGCAGAGCCAAATGTATAAAATTGTGAATACTGAATACCTTAGATAAGTTTCTACATTTGAAAACATATTCTAGGAATATGTTATTATATTCTTATATTTTAGTTTGGGATGGTTATTCTCAGGAAGGCTGTTTCCAATTTATTTCTTTATCATGAAACATAACTTTATGGCTCCACAACAAATTCTCCATGATAAGTGGATGCCTAGTGATAACCATTCAAGATTCCACAATCATATATAATGAGTTTGAGAAAAATTTCTTGCTGGCATAGCTTCATACTCTTTTGTGATGGTAGCATTTGAGAAAATCTATTAATTTTGATGATACTTCAGACGAGGACGTATGCATCCTTGTAGCTTTGCGGCTATTCTGTGGGTTTCATGATTGGATTTCTGTGGTCTTAATTGAATTAGATATGATTGTAAGAGGTTTTCTCTTTTCTACTTATGAAAGCAATAAAAGAATGATGCCTATAACTTCTATGATTGAAATAAGGAAAATGAGTCTGTTGACTGGATGAAAAACTTAACTATGTCGCTATCATGAATGCCAGTAAGAACTTTGAGAAATTTGGCACTTGTCATTTTGCAAGGATTTTCCCACCATAACTCTAACCTGGGGTTAGTACTTTTTTTTTTTTTTTTTTGGTTTTAAATATTTTTTCTATCATCACTGTGTGAAAGACAGCGTTGGTTCCATATACTTATATTGAACTGGTGTCTGACAGTATTTATACATCATTGAACTGATGGACTACTGTTATAATTTTCCAGGTTCCATGTCTCCAGGATAATTATGCATATCTTTTGCATGACACAGACACCGGTACAGTTGGAGTGGTAGATCCTTCTGAAGCTTTACCAGTTATAAATGCTCTTGATCGGAAAAATCAGAACTTGACTTATATTCTTAATACACACCATCACCATGATCATACTGGTGGAAATATGGAGTTGAAAGCAAGGTATGGTGCCAAGGTATGAGTGTGATATACTACATAACTCTATTACAAATGGGTGTTTCATTATCCATTTTTCTTAGATTTAGTTGAAGTAGCAGATTTCTATAGTCAAGGTATGAGTGTGATATACTATACTAATTCTGAAATGCAATATACGATAATAATTCTATTGAAGTTGGGTGTTCCATTGTCTGCTTTATGATGACAAAAATTTTGTGGTACATACTATGCTTTCTGATCGAATAGCCTTTTATTGATAGATATTTGTTGTACATTATTAATGATGATGTTATTTGCCTTTAAACTTCATCTCTTTGCATTATGCAGTAATGTTTCTGGTTAACCTTGATTTTGATAAGATGATATTAAGGCCCTTTTTGTCCGCTTCCAAAATACCAAGATTAGAAAGGTTGTATTCTTCCAAGTATCTTAGTAGACTATTTTCTCTTACCGGCATCTTGTTTTGCTTCCACTTGCTGACTCTAGGTGATTGGTTCAAGCAAGGACAAGGATAGAATCCCTGGTATTGATATCACCCTTCATGATGGAGAGACATGGATGTTTGCTGGCCATGAGGTGCTTCTTATGGAAACTCCGGGTCATACGAAAGGTGTGTTTTAAATAATTATAACATGTGGCTTTCTTTCTTATTTACTATTTACATCTCTTCCGTGTAACAATGCCTTGTTTGCTTTCCACACAATTTTCACTATTTTTCTTTAGCAGTGTAGATCTCTTTAATACTCATGCATTTTACCCAAGCCAAGGTCTCCACTGTGGTATTGAATTTACATTATCTTATCATTGCATTTTTGGAAAAATTGAATTCATTTTGAATGTCTGTTATCCCTTATTATTTTCAGAAAAGAGTTTTCTTATCTTGCAAATGGTGAATACCAATTACTGATTCTTTTCATATGGTTGAAGCCCCAAGTTAGTTCCTTGCGTAACCGGCAATTGTTTTTTCCCCCATTTGGTGCTTACCTTCTTCTGTCGGCATACTCAGATTTAGGGCACTTTAAGTTTATTACGTTTAACTGCTTCTGGGGTTTAGCATTTTTAGACTTAATTGTGCATCCTTATCCCCCTAGCATTGAATGTTGTTTCAAGGTGTGTGGGCCTACTCTTTGTAAAGTATGTTTGAATTATCAAGAGGGCTAGTAAACTAAGCAGAGTGTAGAACTCAGTAGTTGCACAATATGACAAGTATCTAAACAGTGACGTTTTTACATATTCAAAGTTTTTCCCTGAAGGAGGTTAATCTGCTATAAGTTTTTTTTTTATTACATTAAGATATCCCCTGATGCAAATGGAATAACTTGCAAACTGTGGGCAGTTGAATTTTTAAGTGCGGTGGCAACTTAGTATTACTGTAGCATTTCGGCACCAGGATTTTTATCTCCCATGAAACCATTCTACATTAGTAATTTATGTTTAATACATGTTTTCATGACATACAAGTTAAAAAGCTTTTTTTTTTTCCTTTTCTCTCATTAGACATGAACAAACAGTATGTGCCCAATAATTATTGATTGGTGGGTAAAGTTTATAATTAATTGAACAAATGGTCATCTCCACCTAAAGTCCTACACAATAAAGTGTTAGTTTTAGGATTTCAATATTTTCAGTGCCTTGAACTACTTCCCCAAAATAATGGGGCATATTCTGTGTAGTTCTGCATCATCATCTTCTTCTATCCAGTCCCTCAAATAAGCTAAGTCCAAATATCTGGTCCTGGCATTTCTACAGGTCATGTTAGCTACTATTTTCCTGGATGTGGAGCAGTCTTTACAGGGGACACCTTGTTTAGTTTATCATGTGGCAAGCTTTTTGAAGGAAGTCCAGAACAGGTTTGCTGATGATATGGCAATTTTAACTTAAATGGTCATTTAGCTTGTTCAAGTATTGCATCTACTTAGTGACTTTGGAAGCACTAATTTCTGGGATATTATTTTAGAAAATTCTCCGGCTACACATGTTTGAATATGTGTAGTGTGAAAGCTACGACAAGAGACCACAGTGGTGGGGCCATGCTAGTCTAACTTGATTAATATTAGAACAGAGGTGATTAGATTACAAATGACATGAGTTTAGACTGATAGTCATGGCATAATATTAAGCTTGTAATAAATTATTTATTAACGAAGGAAGAAGGAAATATCAAGTTTTTGTAGATTTAGCTTTTTATTACTTTGTTTATGTAGATACACATTGAAACAATGGACAAATAGAAAGATGAGATATTTTTTTGCATACGAAGTTTGCAGTGATTGAGTTTTCCTGTCCTTATCTTTTGTGCAAGTTATGTTGTGATCAGTTACAAGTAATCCATATGCACAACTTCATGATAAAATTATTAGTCATTTTGAGTTAGATTCTGTAACTTGTTCCGAGTTTTCCATTCTTGAGAGTGAATTGTTTTCCTAAGCAATTGTGATAAATTTTCATCTTGCAGATGCTTTCTTCCCTGCAAAAGATAATGTCCTTGCCAGAGGATACAAATGTATATTGTGGCCACGAATATACAATGGTAAACGACTCTCATTAACTATGCTGAACAAATCTAGGATTGTGTTCTCCATGCATGCTTACATTCTTGTCTTTTGCACTGAACAGAGTAATGCAAAATTTGCACTGTCCATAGAGCCTAACAATGAAGCACTCCAAGCCTATGCTGCACATGTGGCTCAACTTCACAGCAAGAATCTACCCACGGTGATTATCAGATTCTTATGAGTTCTTCATTGATGATTATGAAACAATATTTTATCATGCTATTCTGCTGATGAGCCCCTATTTCTCCTAAAAATTTGACAGTGTTAGTACCACTATTAGATTATTTTGTGATATATTATCTGATCCTGCAATTAGTAGATACCTACAATGCTGAAGACGGAGATATTGTGCAATCCATTTCTACGAACTTCAAGCACAGAAATCCGGCAAGCCCTAAATATTCCACTATCTGCTAGTGATGCAAAGGCCTTGGGCATCATTCGCCAGGCAAAGGATAACTTTTAAGGTTGTACATTTGCGCATTATGGTTTCTATAATTGTGTTGGAATCAATCATTTTAATTTTCCAAAATGGCATTCTTTGTTCTATTTTTCTCTTCAAACTTGGGCTGGCCTAAGAATCCTGATATCTACCCTGAAATTTCTGTTCATATTTAGAACTGAATCTTTCAGGTCTTACAGTTCAAGATAGTATCCCTTCTACTTTATTTATGTTATTCTTGTTTAAAACAAAGTAGTAACGAAATATATATATATATTGCTATAACAGGTTCTAGGGATTCTGCATCCTGCAGCTGTTCATCCTCCGTATTTCAACAGGACTAGCGGATTACGACGGACTCAACACATGATTTATTGAATGATAGTTTGATCAAGACTTGGCGAAAAAAGAGATGGAGGTGTGAGTTTCATTTGTATAGGAATGGTTCAATACAAGATTAAAATGGAAAGGAAATCTTCAGTGAGTCAAGGGCATTCCCTTCTCAATGTTTACTTATTTCATTTTTTGTGTTTTGTTGTGTGTTTGGTGTGGTACCATCTTGATAGATATACAAAGGTTATGTACTTTTTTTTGTTTTTTTGTTTTAACTCTTCATGTACTCTTGATAAACTTATTTTTCATGTCTTGTTATGTAGCCATCTACAACTCCATAGACATTTGTCAAATTATTCTTTCATTTGTGCTCAATTGATGATTGTCAACACTTGATATATTTATTGCGCATATAAATAGTAGCACTGTGTTTATGAATAGTCAGACAATAAAAAGTAAGATATATAGTATTTTGATCTGAATTGTTGTATTGTGATTGTAACAGTAATTCAATCAATTTTAACCGACTAACACTTTTACTGAAAAATTATTAAACAGAGTCACACCCACCCAAGTGTGTTTTATTACAAGGGATATTACCCATTTGTTTTTTGCGGGCTTTGTGTTTTTATTATAAGAGATTTTTATAATTAATGAAATATAAATGCTTGGCTCTAGAAAAATACAAGCAGAGGTTATTGTATTCATTTATGAAGTTTTTATTTAAAAGGTATTTTCTGGGTTTTTGAATTTAATGATATGAAATAAGAAATTTTATATTGCAAATAATAATATATTTTAATATTATATTTAAATTAGTTTATCTAAAAATAAAATAAAATATTTATATTTAGAAAAATTAATAAATTTTGTTAAATAAATAAAAAAAAAGAAAAAAAAATATTTTCAAACCATGTCGGATCGGAGTGATTCGGATCTAAAAGGATCCGACCCGAATCCGACCCTTTTTGTTGTGCCGCCCTCGACCTAAAACCCTCGAAAACCCCAGAAAGAAAGAGACGCCCAAGCTTTCCATCCCTTTGCTCCAGATCGTGCGCCGCCGCTCCACCGATGAGCTTCAGAAACGTCAAGGTTCCCAACGTTCCCGGTGGTGCCCGGGCGGCGGGGACGCTGGTGAAGTTGGCAGTCGTTGGTGGCGTTGCCGTCTATGGTGCCCTTAACAGCCTCTACAATGTCGAGGGTGGCCACCGTGCCATTGTTTTCAATCGACTCCAGGGCATCAAGGATAAGGTCCTCTTTGAAATTCCATTCCATATTTTCTTTTTGGTTTGTTGATCTTGTAGCTTTCTTAAAATGATGTCGTTCCAGATTGTGTGTTCATTTGTGGATCTCGTTGTTGAACATTTTTTTTTTTAATTTTGGATCGTATGTCACAAGCTTAGGTTTTTGGTCCGATTAGGGTTTTGAAATTTGGTAAGAGCTGAACGGTTTGTCTTGATGTTGCGTTACAAGCTTAGGTTTTTGATCCTCATACTTATTGATTAGGGTTTTGAAATTTGGTAAGAGCTGTACACTTTGTTTTGATGCTGGGCTACAAGCTTATGGTTTTGCTCCTCATACTTATGGATTAGGGTTTTGAAAGTTGGTAAGAGTTGAACATTTTGTTTTGATCCTAGGTCACAAGCTTAGGGTTTTGATCATCATACTTACCAATGAGGGTTTTGAAATTTATTAAGAGCTGAACGTTTTGTTGATCTTAGGTCACATGATTACGGTTTTGACCCTCATACTTCTCGATAAGGTTTTGAAATTTGGCAAGAGCTTAGTTAGGGTAATGGCTGGGTTAGACTGCGGATTATCTTCTTATGTTGGAATATGTAGGCCTTCAAACAAAGATAACTAATTAAATTAAAGCCGCTCATGACCCAAAATTGTTCATTTTGGCTCCTAAACTTTGATGAGAATGTTTTTTTTTTTTTTTTTGCCTTTCAAATTAATGATAATGTTTGTTTTGACCACTAACGGGCCCCTGTGTGCCACATGGCTGCCACATCATCCTAAATGGTCACGCCAGCACCCAGCTGACCGCCAGTGGATATAATGACCGAAACTTAAGGGTCAAAACAAACTTTTCAAAGCTTAAGGGGCAACATGAACAATGGCCTAAAGTTTAGGGGCTTTCATTCTAACTAATTTGAACTTTTATTTACACCTGTCAAATCTTCTTTAGGTAACTCTTTCTTGAGGGAACTAGGTTATGGAACAAGAAGATTGTATTTGTGCATTTGATGCATATGTGATACCACTGACCTCCCTTTGTTATGGTATACAATGAGAAAAATTAGAACTTGCTGTTGAGGTGAAGATTGCTTGTGATTGGCATTTGGATCTCGAATGGAACATGAGAACAATCGCCCTACATCTGAAAGACTCTTTGTGAGGCCATTACATAATGGCAAAGATACCCAGTTAACCAAAGAGTGATGGCCAGAAGGAGAACCACCTGTTTGTTGCGAATACCTGTGTGACCGGGGCAATTATGTGTTTATAGCTGCTTTTTTTTTTTCCCTTATTGTTATTTATCTTGTTGATTTTGTGAAAGTTTTGCTGGCAACAACACTATTGTTGTCAATTCCACTTTCAAACTGATGGGGTTTTGGACTGTCTTTTTCAATGAGGCTATCAATATCTCTAATAATTTTTTTTCACAGTTCACCATGATAATTACAAATAATTCTTATCCTATGATGCCTCATTAGTCTAGTTCCTAATAATGTTTATTTGACTACATGCTAATATATATATAAAATTGACATGCAGGTATATCCTGAGGGAACACATTTGATAATTCCCTGGTTTGAAAGACCTATTATCTATGATGTTCGTGCTCGTCCCCATCTGGTAGAGAGCACATCTGGAAGCCGTGATCTTCAGATGGTAATTCTTTACTATTGATTTGTTTTCAAACAGTATTTCTTCCTTATCTGAGCTGTTGATTGCCCTTGAATATAAACTGTGATATACTGTGGCATCTTTCCATATTCCTCTTATTAATGCCATTATGTGAAATGGTATATAGCTCCTAAGGTTTCTGATTTATGTTAGTGCAAAGTGAACTGAACTTGTTGTTTAGTGCTCAAACTCTGTTTAAGTGTTTGGAGGAAGATGTGATAATTTTCTGTAACTGATTTATGCTAATCAAAAGTGAATTTTATTTGTTGGTATCGAAATCAAGATCTCTTGCACATGCCAATGATTTCTAAATTATATCAATTACTTATTTCTAGTTCTGCGATATGCCCAAACACCATACTTCCGAATTTCCTTCATCTAGATTCTATATTTATTTGTCCCAATTTTACCAACTGCCTGGAGAGAAACAATCACTTGTTTATCGATGCAACATAATGTTGTGAAGGTTCTATCATACAACATATTGTCTTTATTTTAAGAAAAATATGAAATTAAATTTCAACAATAATACAATAGCATGAAAAACATATATGTTCTTTTTTCCATGGTTCTATGTTTCTGATACCATTTATAACCTCTTTAATGTATGCAGGTGAAAATTGGACTTAGGGTGCTTACACGACCTGTGGCAGATCAGTTGCCAACCATCTACCGAACTCTTGGGGAAAATTATAATGAGAGGGTGCTTCCTTCAATCATCCATGAAACTCTGAAGGCTGTTGTGGCTCAGTATAACGCTAGCCAGCTGATTACGCAGAGAGAGGTGTCGCATATAATTTTCTTTTAATTTTTATCGAGCTGATATGATAATTTAATTCTGAATTTTAATCCATATATTGTAATGTTAGGAATGACAAATATGTTGCCTATGAATGAATGATGTATTTGGTTGTTGTCTGTAGACTGTGAGCAGGGAGATACGGAAGATACTGACAGATAGAGCAAGAAACTTCAATATTGCTCTAGATGATGTGTCAATTACAACTCTGAGTTTTGGGAAGGAGTTTACTCATGCTATTGAAGCTAAGCAGGTGGCTGCACAAGAAGCCGAGAGAGCCAAATTTATTGTTGAAAAAGCGGAGCAGGATAAGAAAAGTGCTATTATTAGAGCACAGGTGAGAAAAATTTCCGATTTCAGTTAACCTGCCCCTTGCCCTTCCTGTCCTCTGCACTTTAGAAACAAAGCATAGTCAAATGTTCTTCCAAGTTATAAGCTAAGTTGCTTAAAAAAGAGCCTCATAGTACTTTATAAAGTATATCCATGTTGCAAATGCTATAGTATCTCCTTAAGAGGAAGACTTAGAAATTTCCTGCCTGCTAAGAAATCGTCTTGTCTCACTGATGAGGGTCTTTGTTCAGCAACAACCATAGTAAAGGTGCTTGATACTTGCCTTAGAGATCTCTTTAGCATGAATTGTTTTGATTGCTGCCAACATTCATGTGGTATTCTTTTGTTAGAAACGGCCATGAACTGTGATTGAGGTATTACCTTGGTCAATTATTTCAATGAATGAAAAAGAGGGTTTACAAGCCTGCTTAGTGACCCTGAACTCATTTGGCACTCAGGCCTAAATATGTTGAGGATTCATAGACTTGCCATCTGCATGTATATTGCAGAAAATGGGTAGTGTTGAATGCTTGTCCCGGAATACAGGTTTGGTGAGGAAATTTTGTTCATTAAGGAAATACACAATTGTGCTATTTATATAGGCTTGCAATGATATAACCATATTCTTTTATTTTTTTTCTTTGCCGAACTAATTTCTCTCCTCATGACCAGGGAGAGGCGAAAAGTGCACAGCTCATTGGGCAAGCAATTGCCAACAATCCAGCCTTTCTCACTCTAAGACAGATAGAAGCTGCGAGGGAAATAGCCCAAACAATCGCGAATTCATCCAATCGGGTGTACTTGAAGTCTGATGATCTGCTGCTAAACCTTCAGCAGCTGGATTTTGAAAACCAAACCAAGAAGAAATGAGTTCTATTTCGTTCCGTTCCCGCTGTGTATGGAAAAACCTTTTGAGGTCGAATGATGCAACACGGAATAGTTCGGTATTGTTCCCTGCTTTTATCAGAATCTGCCTTGTTAGAAGATGATTCTATTTTTGATTTAATGTTACCAAACTTGCAATGACTTTCAGCCAGTGGTCTCTATCATCAGTTGTGTTTGACATTGCCCAAATGAAAGCTGTGGTCTTCCTTTTGATAGTCAAATAAGTGTATTTTCAGAATTTTTTTTTTTATTATTTCATCATCATCTGCCAAAAAATGCTTAACTTGAAACATTGCATCATTTGTGAAGTTACAGTAACTTAAACGGCTTGTGTTTTTATCGCTATTTTTGCTTGCCCTGAATGTTGTTCACTAGTTTTTCTTACCGTTTTCCGAGTTGCTTAATTTGTTTCTGCTTTTGCTTTGCAGGGCTCTTTGTTTGTATCCCGCACTTAAAATAGTTTCTTCTTGTCATCTTCTAATAAATAAATATTAAAATCAATATGCAGATATTTTGTGGGGTTATCAAGTACATGACTTTGTGATATACTATGATTCTCTATATATGTGTATATATATTATGATATATTCTCTTTCTCTACATGTATATGCATATATTATGATCTTTGGGTCAAGCTTAAGGCCCAAGTTTACCCAAGGACCCAAATTTTCCCTCTTCCTTGAAGCCCATTGTTTTGTGTTCTCTTGTTGCAGCACCAATGCTTGTATTGGTTACAAGTTAGAGTTAACTATGGTTTTGTTTCATTTTAATAATTGAACTTCAATTTACATCAAAATGGTTATTCATTTTTAATTTTATTTCACTGGATAGCCACCTAATTGATTTAGAAACCAAATAGTTTGTGGCAACTCGAAAATTTGTGTCAGCTATCCTGTGACATACTAACTGTTTTACTTGGACTGTATACGTCACAAAACTTGAAGATTTTTCGGCTGCTACATCAAATAGTGTGATTGCTTGGTGAAATAAAATTGAAGATGAGTGATCAATTTGATGTAAATTGAAGTTCGGTTACCAAAATAAAATAAAATCATAGTTAATTAAGTGATTTATTAAAAAATTAACCCAAACTAACATCAAGATTGAGAAGTACCTGAAAAAATTACTGTATATGTTCCGGAGAGATGTTGCAAAAACTAGATGGTGGGGTCTTATTTGAATTCACCGGCCTATGCGGTCTCCATTTCCATCTCCTCCACCCACCATCTTCCCTTTCTTCTCAAAATAGTCCCTCATGCAACTATTGGCTCTATCTATTTCAACTTACACTATCATACAACCACACAATTAGCATTCATTCATTCCTATGTCCATGCTTGCTTCCCTCTATTGAATCCACCAGTGCCTTGTGAAAAATCCAATTCAACACCTTCTTATCACCACCTTTCATCTCCTCCTGCTTAATTAGGAATAGACTTCAAAAGAACTTCATTGAGACTAACGACAAGTAGTTTATTAGTAGTTAGGTCTCCGTTAGAACCCTTTATAAGTGGTGAGAATTCGAATCATGAGTGAGGGCATATTTCTGGGAGTGTAAATAGTGGTTGTGTGCGGATGGTCCCAGCACCCATATGTGCGCAGGGCCTGCTCTCACTTGCTCCGCTGAGGCTTGTACACGCCTCTATTTTTTTTAGGCCGCTCATTTTGGCAAAAAAAAAAAAAAAAAAAAAAAACTTCACTGAGCAGCCATAGTCCTTTTAATTATATGTATATCTTTCAACATTAGTTATCTATTGCCAATGACCTTCGGGTCATTTGGTGCTCTCGTCCTGGATGAGATCGCTTTGCAATTTGTAAAGAATGGATTTTGTGGGGGTGAGGGTGCGTATTTGAGAACAGTGAACACGTATTGTGGGTGGCCCTTGCATCTACATTTGTGTGAGCTCCATAATAAAGAGATTTTAAAATAAAAAAGAAACGTCAACATCGGAGTTACACATAAGGAAAGTTGATATCATAACGAAGGGATTTTAAAATTAAAGAGAACCATTAACAACGAACTCACATATAAGGAAAGTTGAACTTATAAGGAAAGTTGATATCATAATGAAGGGATTTTAAAATTAAAGAGAACCATTAACAACGAACTCACATATAAGGAAAGTTGAACTCACATATAAGGAAAGTTGATATCATAATGAAGGGATTTTAAAATTAAAGAGAACCATTAACAACGAACTCACATATAAGGAAAGTTGAACTCACATATAACGAAAGTTGATATCATATTAGAGGTTCGGAGATTTATTTTTGGAAAGAGTGTTAATATAATATAATATAATATAATTATATTATTTTAGAAATACTGTTAAAAATAATATCATTTTTTAAATTTGTTTAAGGAATTTAAATTATTTAAAAAGTAATAATTGTGTAGTTTTTAGATTTTATAATTTATTTTAAGGGTTAAAATTTTTGGACAATTATTCTTTTACTCTTACAATGCAATTTTTTTAATGTAATTTTTAATAAAAAGGGATGATCAAAACCCTAACTATTCCTTTTTTTTTTGCACCTTACCCAACCGATATTGCTGTAGTTAGCCTCATCACCATCCTCATTGCCAATATCCAGTGGTGTCATTGAAGAACTATCACACGCTGTAAGTTTGGTAGTCAGAACCAGGTTGAACCAGACCTGGGAGTATAGACGGTTTGGTAACACCTTTAAAACTGGGCAAGCCAAAAGTCGGTGCTCACCAATGTGAACTGGGTGGTTCAACTACGAATCGAATGAATCGGGCCTTGTTCACATGGGTGAACAGGGCCTAATCTAATTTTAAAATTTTAAAGTGATACACATGAGTGTATATAAAATATTAAAAGTTTAAAACCTAGGTAGTTAAAACCTTAAGTGATGCACATTGAAAGTTTAAAACCTAGGTAGTCAAAATCTAAAGTTTAAAATTTCATATATATTTTTTTTCAATTGAAAGTTTCTTTCAATTTTAATATTAGAAGAACTTCTTTGTGAGGTTTATTTGATTTGATATTTATGATATACTAATTTAATTTATATCTCCTGAGACTTTGATTTTAAATATGAGATGAGACTTGCTTTATTTGATATATTGCATGCATTTGGATTGAAAATTAACTTATATATATATATATATTAAATTTTGATTCGACTTGGTTCAACCACGGTCGAACCTCTCAAACCTTGAACCTTACCGTTACTCGGTTCAATGGTCTGGTCCGGTTCTGACTACATAGGCTGAAAGTCATCGCCTTCTCCTCCCTTCATCTTGCTTTAATTATGGAAAAACTTGAACTTTTTCGGTATACTGACATTATTGTTTTATGAGTTTTTTTAATATAAATATATCTCGTGCTCACCATGCATTCCTTCTTTATTTTTTTCGATCGTATTAACTTTTTGCTGAGGTTTTTTTATTCTTCAACGTAATTTTCTTCTCCCTTGATTTTGTAGATGAATTGCCATTTGAAAAGATCATTTGGGGGTAAATTTTTTTGGGTGAGTATTGTACTGTACTATGGCCATTTTTTATTTTGAGCATCAAACTTCAATTTATATCATTTTGATCACTCAACTTTAATTTGCGTTCACATGAAAGGTACCAAAATGATTGTGAGGAGAATTTAATGATATATACGGCAGATTTGTTATGTCAACACAAGTTCGCCACATCTTCTGCATACACGGATATGCTACATCATCAAAAAGAGCCATATCACCACTCTTATAGACCAATTTGATGGGTTGATGTGGCATGTGACATATTAATAAGAGTGGCCATATGCTTCTCTTTGATGATGTGTCATGTCCACGTTATAGGTAATACGGTAAATTGGTGTTAATGAGGCAAATTGGGTATAAACACCATTAAATTTTCTTAGAAATCTCCTTAGTACTCTTTTTGTGAGCACAAATTAAAATTAAATGACTAAAATAATATAAATTGAAATTTGATACTCAAAATTAAAAATGACCATAATATGGCACCCACTCAAGATATTAACCCGATCATGGGGTTTTAAACATTGTAGTTATTTTATATTTTTTTAGGTTTAAAAGTATTTAAAAAATTTTGAAACTTTCCCTCATGATTACCGTGATCAAGCAAACCAGAAATAAAATATTGTCATGAATATAAATACTCAATCAAACATGACCATTTTAAATTTATGCAACATTAATAGACATATAGGATATAACATTCCTTATCTCATTACTATAATAAAATATTAAATCCAAAAACTAAACACCCAGGAAATCTCACACAAAATATAAAAATTTGCCAGGTTCCTATTTACATGCACTTCAACTTAGAAATGAATTCTACATATCTTCTGTATATATATATATATATATATATATATATATATGTCAACTGTGAAGGAGAAAGGGTGTTGAAAGTTCCCTTTTTAGTTAGATAATAATTTAGATAAAACAGAGCAAGTACAGAATCAGAAATGTCCTTGCACTTTTTTCTGTGGCCTTTAATTTATTAAGAAAGATAAGATTGTTTTTTATTTTATTCCTTTGTTTCTGACACATCAATCAATACATCACCCAAATCTGATGACAAGATCTAACACATATTTAAATGTTGTCTGAAGTTCTTGTGGACCCATTTTGATTAATAAATCATTAATTCAATAAAGCAAAACATAGAACTTTTTAAGGGAATGTTCTATTCCTGTCAGTTGTTTCTTTGAAAAAAACATTGTGGTATTTTTTTTAATGACATGTGATTGAAATAAATATATTTATAAAATCCAATAAATAAGGAAAATTATTTTTGAAGGTTCTAATAAGTTTTTTTTAATATAATTAATATAAGTTAAAATCATGTTATTAATGAAAACAAAGAATGAGATTAATATGTAATTCAATTGACCAATATATGATTATATATAATTACATATATTAGCAAGTGATTGAACTTAAATGTGTTATGGTTATCAATTGGTTTCTTGATTAATAATGATTTTGATCTTTTGTTTAACAAAAACACATGTTACTATTAAATTTTTATTAATTAAACTAACCATATACATTTGAGTAATCAGTTCATTAACATATAACTATATATATTTTTTAAAGTATTAAATAAAAATTCATATTTTTAATAAAACATTCGCTAACGATAAACATTTCTATTAAAGAAAATATTATAATACAACAGACAAAAAACATATCCAAATAACAAGATCGATATGATTAAATTCAGACAACGACAAATACTCGTATGGTATATGATTACATGCAAACAACGACAAATATTCAGTAACCATACGTCAACAATTCTATACGTAAAAATAACATATGCATGTATACATTTTTGCAGCTAATATTTCTTATTAGTAAAAATAATTTTCTATTATTAAATCCTTAGTCTCAGGAGTGTGTATATATATTAGTTATTACATTTTAATATTGAAATTAAAAAAAAATAATATTACATTTTCCTGTCTTAAATAATATTTTTAAAAATTAATTTTAAGATATATATATATATATATATATATATATATATATATATATATATATATATATATATATATATTTTAAATTTAAATAATAAAACTTAAAAAAAAAATTATTATTTTTTAGAATAAATAATACAAGGCCAAGTGTCTGTGTTCACAGTCTCCAACACTCTCACTTTCCATCCTCGTTCACTTCGATCGATGAACAACTCGCTCGCCGCCGGCTCCGATGCATCCCTGAACCTCGCCGCCGCATCGTCGGCGAGGACGGAGATGACGGAATCATCATCATCGTCTTCTTTCCATGGACCTCTCGGATTAGCCACCATGATGTTCAGCACTGAGATCAGCGAAATGCCGGACTTCCCTCCTTTCAACAGTGGCCATCGCCGGGCGCATTCCGATAATCTTGGCTACCAGTACGATTTCAGGTTCGATGGAGAACTCAGGGTCGTCGGCTCCGGTGCCGATGAGCCCTCGTCGGATGATACGGATGAAGATGTGTTTGCGATGTTCATCGATACAGAGAAGTTGGAGGCGGATCTTCCGACGGCTACTGAGGCTTCGGCGATAAAACCGGCGGATGTGGCGGTGGCTGCGAGTGAGATACCGGCGAGGATCGGGCATCGGCGTAGCTTGTCCGCAGAGGGATCCTCTGCGATGAGAGCGGAGACGGTCGTGGGTCGAAATAGGGGTACTGGTCGTGTGGAGTCGAGAAGGGCCATTTCTTCTGAGCAGCTTGAAGAGCTTGCTCTGGTTGATCCCAAGCGAGCTAAAAGGTTTGCACTTTTAATTAGAGTTCTCCTTCTTCTTCTTCTTTTCTTCTTCTTCTTCTTCTTCTTCTTCTTCTTTGGTTTCTAATGTTGTTTGATTTTGTTATATATTGTTGGGGATTTGGTTTGCTTATGATGCTTAGGAAAGATCAAGTTTTATACATACATTTGGGATGAAGCTGATGGTTTTTGATTAAATTTATGGAATTCATGATCAAAGTTTAGATTTGTTGATATGAGAAGTATAGCTTGAATTTGATCTCATATATGAATTCATTGAAAGAGTTCAGTCAATAGGAGGTATTTATACAGGGTATGTTGCAAGAGTTCAGTCATTTGTGGTGATTGACAAGGATCAGAGGATGTTTACTTATCTGACTGTTATACAGACATTAGTTAGTTAACAGTTTGCAAGCTATGTATGCCTATGTTCAGCACCCTGGAGAATGTAATGAGTTGAAGGTGGAAGTTATTGAATGAGTAGACAACTATAGATGAAGGAATGAAAACACAATTGTGTATAGGAGGATTCACATTAGTATCTAAAGCACTTTATATGAGTGTTAGGATAGGTATCTAATGTGACAGAAGCATCTGCAAGATACCATTGTAGACTGCAATGTGATTGAATTATTATTATTGTTGGTTAGTTTTAAGAACTTACTCCCAGTAGTGTTCCTGATTCCTGACTTAGAATGGTGTCCTCAAATTGTGCTAACCTTTTGATGCATTGCTCAATTAGGATTGGTGAATAAATATTGGTCTCATTTTTTTGTTGTTGTCTAATTGTTTGTTGTATTATTTGCTTCTGATTTTGCATTGTCTTGGTCAATTACAAGTTGAAATTTCCCTAAACGATACGTATTCATGTGGGAGACTCTGATTGACGTCATATGAGCCCAATTATACGTAAGCCTTTTGTTGTTCTTCTTGTACTATGCAACACCTTCTTTTAATGACTTTTTTTCATTTTCATTTTGCTTTATGCTATGATTAGATAAGTAATTACTAGTTTATTGATGATTAAGTTTCTTGTTTTAGTCCAATGTTTTGGTCCATTTGTTGTGAAACTATATTCAAATGAGAGATTGCTGGTTGTAGTTTGTGCACCAGTGTAGACAAGACTTTCTGAAAAATAGAAATAGAAGTTTGGTAAACTCCTGATACAGGAAACAAGGGTTTGTTGTTCTTTTTTTTCTTAAAAAAAAAGATCATGCTGGAAGGTCTTTGTTAGGTCTCAAAATCATTTTGCGCTATTGCTCACTAATGAAGTTTGAAATACCTACTATACTTGGTTGCTATTTGTGAGATAAGTAAGCATCAAGTATAATGGTTTATTGGTTCTATCTTGAAGACAATTTGTAGTTATTAACAATTCACTTGAGGGTGGAAATTAATCTGATGTGTTTTACACACAAAGAAAAATGATTTGTTTTAAATGATTTTCATTTGTTTTGCAATTTGCAATATTGATACCAATTCTGTTATTTTAATCAACCACATTTTGTGAAATTCAAGGAGAACATAGAGATAAGTAAGATTAATGTGTAGATTTGATACAATTCAATGTGTATATTTGATACTAATTAGTATACGGTATCACTATGTTTTTTGGGAAAGACTTTGACGACGTGGACGGTTTTCGCTGATGACGTCGACGGTTTACCTGATTATGTCACCCTTTGAAAACTGAATGAATGAACAATTATAGTCTTTTATGGCAGAAGGAAATTTATTGGCAGGCAATAAATAGATTTGTTTTTCACCCATTAATTCACGGTTTCCCATTAATGTTGAGTTGACGCCGAGACCTCTATAAATTGTTCTGGCTTTTCACTAGTTCTTTCATAATTTGTGATAGAATTCGGGATAATCGGCTATCGGCGGCGAGGTCGAAAGAAAAGAAGATGCGCTACATGCAGGAGCTTGAGATGAGGTTGCAGGCCCTGCGAGCTGAAGCAGCTGCATTATCTGCAGAGTTCAGCATGTTGCAGGTATAAATCTTTCCGGCCACCTTTACTGTTTTTAAGTAACCGATGGATGTGATATTTCATCTGTCTCCTTGCACACAGATCTCTATTTAAGAATCTCTGAGGATGTAATTCTTAAATATTCTGGATCTGAAGAGAGAAATATCACTAATTTCTGTCTTAAAATTTTTAGGGCCATCACTTTTTTCTGTGAGCGACATTTATGTTTGGGGATTCTACTCTTGATGTTTTGATCATGATGCCCCAAAAAACTATTTGCTTACATCTGTACCAGAGTAACAAATTTTGATCCTTCTCTTACCTTGATTTATAATGACAGAGAGAGATTCAAGAGCTGACGTTTGAAAACCATGAGCTGAGGATGCAGGTGCAGCTGATAGAACAGCAAATTCAGATACAAGATGGTAACTTTTACCTGATCTTTGTTATCCTGGTTTATATTGAACTAGTATTCTCTTAAAGCATTTGTACCTCTATCCTCAATCATTTTTGCCAATCATATCTTTTTCATAAGTTCTCAGACATACTTTATTTCACTCCCCAACTCTATTTTCTCTTCCAACACTTGGTTATCACTTTTTTTTTTTTGCCTCAATGGTTTTATTATTTGTTCTGTTCTTAATACTTCTATTATTCTGCCTAAGCTGTGAATGACAGTCTGAGGGAGGAGCGTCAGCGACTGAGGTTTATCGCAAGCCAACTATTTCAAATTGTCCGGTTGCCGATTGCAGGACCAGCGATGAACTATGGACAGCAATTCATTCATCCTAATCCTCCCGTGCCCGCTCATCTTCCGGTGCATCAGCTCCAGCAACTTCAGATCCATCAGCCCCAGCAACTTCAGATCCATCAGCCCCAGCTGCCTGCACATCAGAATCAGCTTCAGCAGAATCCAGAACAGCCACTGGTGAACTTGATGAATTCTTCTCCATCATCTTCATCATCCTCCTCGGGATCTACTGATCTGGAAGTGGAACTCAGTGTCAGTTCTGCTGATCCGAATGAGAACCCATTGGGCAATACTGCTGCTCCAATGGAGTGATGAGATCAAACTGGAGTTTAGGGGCTTGTTCTGTCTGTGGGTTTTTATATTTGCTCAGACTTGGTTATTATTTAGTTATGTTTCTCAGTTGGTTATATGTGGTGGTTTATGCTTGCTAAGGTTTAAGTTAATGTTTTAGTTTCTGAGTTGTTTATATATATAGGGTTTGCAGTATCAGCAATTCATCATGTAATATATTCATCTCAGCAGTCTGTCTTTGCAATTGCAATGGATGCATTAGTAATTGAACTTTTATGTTCTTCATAAATTAATTTGATTTCCCTGTTGTTTGATTTTATTTTTATTTTTATTGTTATATTTGTTTTGGATTTGGCTTTTTGATTTCTTGTTAGATTGAATTTGAAGTACATTCTATGTGATAAATGGCAATGTATTTGAAGTACACTATTAGATACATGCACATAATTTAAAAATTCTTGATACTGGTTTGCCAAGTTTTCATAGTTTTAGCTGTAATCTAAAAATCCTTGATATTGGTTCTTCAGATTTCAATGATTTTAGCAGGAGAAAGTGTTATTGTTATGTTTCTTTTGATGCTAACCTCGATATCGGGGTTAATGATGCTAACCCTGACATTGAGGTTATACTCATAATAAAACAACAATCGTTAGATGATGATTTAACGACTGTTATGAAAATGTTCTTAGATTTTAAATCTAGAGACGCCCTAGATGACTGGTTCCAATATATTTATATATTATTAGATTATGTATTATTGCCTTCTAATTGTTGATATTGATATATACATTATTAGATACATGCATATAATAAAAAAAAATTTAATACTAATTTGTCAAGTTTTCATGGTTTTTGGAAGTTGGAAGGGTTGTTATTATGATTCCTTTCCTTTCTTAATATTGACATAAATATTATTAGATATAGGCACATAATCTTGTTATTAGTTGGTCAAGTTTCTATGGTTTTAAGCATGTGGAAAGGTTACTATTATATTTCCTTTCCTTTCTTTTATTTGGAATACCTTCCAAATTAATATAAACCTTTGTGAAACATTGTATGTTATTAGATACATGCACACAATCTAAAAAAACTTAGATACCAATTTGACAAGTTTCCATGGTTTAGCAAGTGGAAGGGTTGCTGTTATGTTCCCTTTCTTTCTGTTTTTTCTTCTTCTTTCTTTCTTTTTCTTTTCTTTTTTTCTTTTTTAGAAATAGACTATTGTAAAACATTGTATATAATTAGATATAAGCACATAATCTAAGAGCGTTTAGCCCAGTAGTAGTCACTTGTGGTGGGTGGGCTAAGGTGTAGGGTCAAATCCCAGTGCCAAGAGTATTGTTGCAGTATTGTAGCATTGTAGCGGTTCAGAATAAACTCTGTCCAAAGTATTGTAACAATACTGTTCACATAATGTTCTGCTCAAGTATTACGGTAGTGTTTCAAATGAGTTCAAATTCAATGAGACTTTTGTGAGATGTGTTGTATTCCTCTCTTCCAAAATTGCATTGTAAAGAGGATTTATTAGTTCGGTTAGATTTATGAAAATTTGTGTATGTGATTGGATTTTTATCACCCATGTGATATTTGGCCGAGTTAATAAATTTTTAAGTGTTCAATAAATCACCGTAATAAATGCACCATCATATTTTTTCAATTTTTTTGACAACTTTTTAAATGAGGCTGCTCTTGATTTTTTTTTTTTTTTTAAAACCTTGATATTAGTTTGTAAAGCTTCCATGTTATGTTTTGTTATGTTTCCCTTCCCTTTTTGATATCAACATATATTAAATTCATGCCTATAATCTAAAAATCCATGATACTGATTTGTTAAGTTTCAATGGTTTTAGCAGGTGGAAGGGTTACTATAATGTCCTCTTTCCCTTTCTCATATATATGTATATACATAAGGCATGCCCTCTCAGACGTTTCTAGATTTATACCTAGACATGTCCCACGGTACCATTAGATTTAGGGGTTGTTTGTTTGCAAGGTTAAGATTGAGAATGAATTGGAAATGTGCACAATGCAGTGTTTGGTTGGTAGGCATGGGAATGTGGGAGGTTTCTTTGAGGAATGAGATAAGGGGAGAAACTTAATTACCATTCAACCCAATTTCTTGAGGAATGCCCAATTCAAATGGTAAAATGTCCATTTTACCCTTGACTTTAAAACTTTTCCCATCCAGCTTTTGTCCTTCTCCTTTCCTCTTTTTTTGGTCCGTGAAAGAAACCACCGTCGGTATGTGATAGAAAGCCGTCCGCTAGCCGTGACGGATGTCACTGAGCACGTGATCTTGAATGTTTGCAGTTTTCCCATCTTGAATTGTTAGTATTTGCACTTTTCTTTGATGGATGCTGATTTTGAGGAATTCTTGATTTTTTTTAATGAATCTATGTTGTGCAAAATAAACATATGATCTACCAAAATGAGCATGAGTGATATTTATAAGTAGCAAAGAAAGCACGAGAGGTTTGCAATAGTGTAAGATATTTTTTTTACTGTTGTTCTATGTACCGTACCAACAGTGTTAAACATTAATCATGTACAATAACAATAGTTTTTTGCACAGTTCATATACAACTAATAGATGCTACATTATCATCTAATACCTATCATCAAACATTTTTAGAGAATATAAACTATAGAAACGTACATAGTTGATGTTTACACCCCCCCCCCCCCCTGTCTCTCTCTCTCTCTCTCTCTCTCTCTCTCTCTCTCTCTATATATATATATATATATATATATATATATATATATATATATATATATATGTTTCATCTAGTTAAGTTTGTGTTATTGAGTTTATTTGATCAATTCATTCATTCAAATAGCTTAAACTCATTGCTTTCAGATATTTTTATTGGTCATTTTTTTTAATAATTATATGCAGGTACACAACCTAAAAACTCTTCATACTAGTTTGTCAAATTTCCATGATCTATTAGTACTGATATTAGTTTGTCCAGTGTGCATAGTTTTAGCAAATATCAGCAAGGAAGCAAAATGATGTGGTCCAATAGTTACTATCATTGTTTCCTTATAAATTTTGCCAAATAAACCCCTGTAAAACATTTAGTTCTCTCTCTCTCTCTCTATATATATATATATTATTAAATACATGCACACAACCTAAAAACTGTTCTTGCTCGTCTGTCAAGTTTGCATAATTTTAGAAGGTGAGAAATATATTGAAATGGAATGGTTACTATTTTTGTATCTAATAATACATATCTAACAAATTATGGAAACTTGATAAACAAGAATAAAGGGATTTCAGGTAATGTGCATGCATCTAATGATATATATTTCATTAATAGAGATATTTTTAAAATTATATATATATATACACACACACACATACATGTTGAGGTGGAAAGCTTGCCACCATGTTTCTTTTCCTTTTTTTGGAATTTTCTTTATTTTTTTTCCACATAGACCTTTATAAAACAATTTATTACTTTCAAATAAATAGCTTGAAATTTGTTACTCTCAAATATCTCTGTTAGATAAATAAAGATAATAATTATACGAATAAATACAATTAAAATAAATTTATTTAAAAACAATTATAATTTAAAAAAAAAATCATGCAAACTAAGTACACAAGTAACAGAGATTAGTGATGTAGAAGAAATGCAAATATTTAGCAGAGCATAATAAAAGATATGAAAAATGTTATCTTTTTTTATACATTATAAAATAATAATAACTAATTAACTTGAAATTTCAAAAGAAACCAGATTACAACAATTTTCACATCTAAATAAAGTGCATCAACCAAAAAGCAATTACAAATGAAATACTCACCAACATTATTCAAGCAAGTCCAAAGTAATTCATTTTTGGCTAAATGCACATTTTTGTACCAACAATGAAACAAAAGAAGTACATGACTCACATAAGCACCAAATTTAGTGTGAAGGTACTAATCAAATTATAGTAACCCAAATAAAAGCACAAAGTAAAAAGCTAAAAAATGTCACAAAAAGGAGACATAGGCACACTTGGTAAACATAACCATAACCTAATCTTAAGAAATAATATGCAAGTCACAAAAAGCAAAGCATACAGATACACATGAACTGATAGTATGAATTCATCTCCCCTGTTAATCAATATTCAAATATTGCTAATTCATAATAAACAGAGTGTGGTGCTTACTTTGAGGAGAAACACATATTGTACTTTATAAACCTACATGTTTTTTTTTAAGAACAAAAAGAAAAGGTTTACAAAGATAGGTAATCAAGAAATCAGTCATTTATTTCTTAAGAATTTTTGTAGAAAACAAACTAAAAATATAAAGTTCCTAGGCATACTAACATCACAGAACAATTCTTCATGGTGTGATTATGAGCTCATGTTCCAAATAAACTTTTTACTCCCAATTCAATTGGTAAACTTCACAAACAATCATCGATCAAATGTTCATTCTGACAGAAAGAATGCTGCTTACAGTTGAAACAACCACAGACAACAAGGTGGCATCATCAATTAATCGAAATTCAAGCACTTCATGTAGTGATCCATCTTGACTAAAAGTATGACTATATATATATTATATATATATCAGAGAACACAGCTGGTTGAAGTAAAAGCTACACAAGGTCGGAGACTCTTGCAGATTGTATGTCTACCTGCAATGTTCTACCAGTACCTGAAGTGGGAAAACCGACAGTAGGTAGTGAGGGATCTGCAACAGATTCAATCTTAATGAATGAGAAGTCAACAGCTCCAGTGCGCTTCATACTCAGTACAGCCACAAGAATAATCCATCCTAGCATAGACAACGCCCAGTAATTGTTCATTCCATGAATCAAGCCCCAAGCAATACTATAACCAACCACAATTCCAGATAAATGACCAAGAAAGCTAGCCTGTGGTACAATGATGGATGTGAATATGAGTGACTCAAAAGGTGCAAAACTGATTGGTAGAGAAAGTACACCAAAGAGATTCAGCTTTGAAGAAGGCTGTTTTACAGCAAGAATTGTCATCCATCCAAAAACAACACATGAATAGCCTACTGAAGTCACTCTTCTAAAATACTCCAGCTTGAACTTTTGAATCAGTATATGATATGCCCCTAAAACCAGTAGTCCCGATAATACTACCAAGACCAGAGTGTAATGGAGATAGAACTCAACACCAAGACCAATGTGACCCAACTGCTCTACTTCTCCGATGCTCCAAAGAGCACTCATATTAAATACCAGATGAAGCACACTTATATGGGAAAATGCGGATGTTATAAGCCTCCAGTAATGCCCTTCAGCAGCGGTTTCATAGCTTATCCCAACATTGGCATAGCCAATGTTGTTCTTCTGAATATAGAACCAAACTGCACTGCAGATACCTATAATACAACTGGTTGCAGGCTTCTGCCAGATCTCAAGGACAAGAGGTTTTCCCATCCTTTATTCTTATTGGTAAGCTACACAAACCAGTTTCAATACTTATCCACAGAACAAAAGGTCAAGAATCCAGAAGCAAAAGAAGACTGCAATACCTCAACTGAAGATGAATCAACTAAGTTGCTGGATCTCACTCATCCAAGCAATCAGAGCTCAATCAGTCATTGACAGTAACAATGACATAGAGTTGTGTTATATAAATATCAATATATTATCTCTTGTCGTCCCCGAATGCTAAATCAGCAGGAAGCCCTCAAAGATGGTATTCAAAAGGCCAGTTATAGCAACATCAAAAGAGATTTAACCGAATCAGAACCCACACTAAATCACAGTCCAGATAAAGTTCCAAAGTCAACACAAAATTAGCTGCATAGCACCATAAAAACCTAAATAATTAGTAAACAGAACAATTTCATATAGTGAAAAGGGAACAAAAATAAATAGAGAATGTGATTGAATGCCAGAAAAAAAACACAATTTAACAGTTAAGATCTGTGCTGAATTATTATTTTTTTCAAAAAAGAAATTTTTATCAATACATTTTCGTTCATTTGTTCATCCATCTTATTTTGTTCATTAAAAATAAACAAATAATTTAAAAAAAAAAATCAAAACCCCCTTTCTCGATTTATTTCCCTTCTTTTTCCTCAATTTTCTCCAAATTCATACACATAGAGCAACCATAACATGCATTCCCAAATCCAAGAACGCACAACAACTAGCATTGGAATTTGGACCCCCAGATTCCACAAATCCAAAGCAACACCAAATCATCGAAATCACGACCAAAACCAACATCAATTTCTTCGAAAAAAAACCACAATGAATCAAATCAAGCTCTACAAACAAGAAATTCACAAAATCCAGTGAAGATAATAAACACAGCAAGATCGGAAGCGAAAAACAGATGAAAAGAAGCTAGGGTTTTACCTGAGAGTGCGAAGCGAGGAACGACGAACCCTAGAGAGCTTTGCTTCTCGATCCTATGCTTGGACACTATACTAATCGTTGCTTTGGAACCGTTCCGGATTCGGATCCGGGATATTAACAGGCGCCGCCCGAATCCGTTTACCGCCAAACCCGAGAACTTTCCAGATAAGTCCGCATCCGCATTTGAAGTTTGCTCAATTAATTTTTATGATAATTTGATTTAAAGTAATATTTATATTACAAAGCCATCATATTAAATTATTTAAAACAATTTAATTTTTTATAATTAAAAAAAAACCAATCTTGACGATGAAAGGTTTTCCTCGTACTATTAATATTATATTTAATTAAATAATTTAGAATTACTAAGTAATTATTAATTATTAATAAAATTATTACTAAAACTTTAAAGAATTCTATAAACTTATAATATTTTTTTCTATGGAGAAAAATGTCATATTTTTAATTCTATATAAAAAAACACATTAATTTTCTACATTTATAAATAATAAAATGGTATAACTTTCTAACCTCTTTTGTGCAAGTTTGCAAAAGCTTTTATTATTTAGTATTAACAGCCAATTTTTTTTAAAACCCGTTTTATTATTTTAGTTTTAAAATGATTAATTTGAATTCAAAATAAGGTTTAAGTGAACTAGTGAACTGGGTCTGATTGTCAACTATTGAATAGCCCAATAATATAATACAAAGAGTGTTAAATCCTTCCCAAGTTTTAAAAATGATAATAATATTTTAAGAATTAGTTTTATTATGATTTATTTGTTAAAAATTGAAGATATGTAAAAATATTTTATATTGATTAAAGTTTATATTTGTTTTACATGACAATGTTTTGAAATTTTAATATGCAATACAAGGGTGATTATATTTCTCAATAACATTAAGTCTATTTTTTTAGTCAATAATTAAGAGGATAAAAATAAAAATATTTTTTTAAAAATAAACATTGAGTATAAAAGAGAGTGAAAGAATAATATTAGGGTTAATGTACATAAAGAAAAATAATTTTAACAAATATTTTGGGAAGACTGCTATTTTAATAAATTAGCAGTATTGTTTTATCATTATTCTTAGGCATAGTACTGTTTTACTGTTTTAAATGAGTATGATGGGTCTCCTGTGAGAAGTGTTGTATCATGGCAAAAATAATTTATTAACTCGGTTTAGTTCTTTAAACATCTTCTCGATATGATAGGATTTTTATTGCCACACATGACGTTTGGCCGGATTAATAAACAAGCATACTTTTATTGTTAGACTTCAACCATATATTGAAACAGAGTTGAACTCTCCACCTCTCACATAGAAGATAAGCATCTTGGACTATTTAATGCGATCACAAGTGTTTAAAATTTTAAATAAATAAATTGCTCATTTTTATTTGAAAAAAACAACAACAACAACAACAATATCAAATTCCACAAACATTTTGAAGAGGAAACACTAAATGAAAGCCGATATCCAAAAAATCAACTAAAACTCCAGTCCCAAAATTATCACTGAAAACAATACTACTTGTAAAAATAAATAAATAAAGTTCAAGAACTCCAACAATATGAGCAAAGAGATCCCGAAAACCTCACAAAAAACCTAAAGTTTATACCATCCAAAGATCAAGAAAGGTTTAGGAATAGGTCTAGTGAGTGAAAAGAGATCATCAGAGTAAATAAATAAACTTCTAATATTTACTTTGATGATCATTTAGTGGTGAACTTCTTGGAATTGAGTGAAGAGGCCAACCAAGCGATGGCTATGTGGTATTTATAGACACACGTATAGTTGTTAAGCACTATATAGACAGATAAACTCAAGAGGAACAACTTTTTTATTGAAGGCAAAGATAAAAAACAACTATATTGGATAGGAAAAATCAAACACTAAGTGAACATACATGAAAACAAAGAAAATAACTTTTTGTCTAAAAAAATGAAGAGACATATATACATCTACTAAACTTCAGTAGCCAAAAGGAAACGGGTTCACCGAGTCATCAGAAACGTGGCGCTTTTTTAGCTAACTGGACCGCTTAATCTCCATACCTCGAATTAATGAACACCGCTCTAATTGATCAGATCTAGACCACCTGATCACAATCTAACCCTGATGCTAGACTTTCTCTTCTGCCTCAACTTATGCACTCTCTTTGATCTTCAAATCCTGACCGTTCTTCACAGACACAATCCGAACTCTCTCCATTTGCCTCGAACTTAAATAGCTTTGTTTGATCAAACATACCATCACCGTTCAATCTCTTCAACAGTGGTATCAGAGCACTGGAGATGAGCTATAAAAGAAGAAATTGATGCAATACAGGAAAATGAAACCTGGAAACTTTGTGATCTACCCACAAGCAAAAAGGAGATTGGAGTTAAATGGGTTTACAAAACAAAATTGAGGCCAAATGGAGAAATAGACGAATACAAAGCCAAGCTTGTAGCTAAAGGATATTATGAAGAATATGGAGTGGATTATTAAGAAGTGTTTGCTTTTCTAAATGGTAAGATTGAAGAAGAAATCTATGTTGCTCAACTAAAAGGCTTTGTAGTGTCAGGTAAAGAGAATCAAGTATACAGATTGTTTAAGGCTTTATATGGGCTGAAGCAAGCTCCAAGGGCATGGTATGAAAGACTTGATACATTGTTCATTTCTCAAGGATTCATAGAAGTTTGACAGAGCATACACTGTATAAAAAGGTACAAAATCAATTAGAAATTCTGCTAGTATGTGTATATGTGGATGATCTGATTTGTTTGGGATCATCTGTTGGAGTTGTCACGCAGTTCAAAGAAACTATGAAGAGAGAATTTGATATGACAGACCTTGGCTTGATGAAGTATTTTTTGGGGTTAGAAATAAATCAAAGTGAACATGGTGTACATGTATCACAACAGAAATATGCCAAGAAGCTATTAAAACAGTTTAATAAACAAAATTGCAAATATGTGGGTAGTCCAATGAGTCAAAGTACAAAATTGCAGTTGAATGAAGATGCAGATAGTCAAATGCAACTATCTATAGAAGTTTAGTAGGTAAGCTCTTATATTTAACGCATACCAAGCTTGATTTGGTTTATGTTGTCAATCTACTTTCTAGGTACATGGCTCAACCTACTAAAGTTCAGTTTGGGGCTGCAAAACATGTGCTAAGATATGTTGCTGGCATCTATGATTTTGGAATTCAGTATAATAGCAATGTAGAGTGTGTTATTGAAGGCTATTATGATAGTGATTGGTATGGGGATACTCAAGATAGAAAGAGCACATCAGGTTTTGTTTTTAATTTGGGTTCTGGAGCAGTGTGCTGGTCATCTAAGAAGTAAGATTCAGTTGCCTTATCATCTACAGAAGTAGAATACATCTCTTTGAGTGCAGCATGCTGTCATGGTATATGGATGGAGAAAATCTTGAGTGATTGTTAAGTGAATTATGATGCAACAATTTAAATCTGGTGTGACAATAAATCCTGTATAGTTATTGCAAAAAATCCTGCACTACATGGCCAAACAAAGCCTGTGGATGTTAGATTTCATCACATTCGAGAATTGGTGGCAAACATGAAGGTTCAATTGAATTTTTGTACTACTGACATGCAGGTTGCTGACATCTTCACAAAGTGCTTGAATGTTCAAAAACACAAGCAATTTAGAGATGAGATGGGAGTCTGTCAGCTTCAATCAAGGGGGGATTTTGTTAGAATTGATTGAAGTTGAGTGAATTTCAGAAGAGGTGAAGTAGAGAAGCAAGGTTGCTATAACTATGTGTCCTGGTGGAATTAGTTAGAAACAAAAGGGTAGCTGGGTCATTTCAAGTATTCAAATGTTAGTTGAAGTCGTTAGAAGGTTGGAGGAAGAGATTGAACGGTGATGATATATTTGATCAAACAAAGTTGTTTAAGTTCGAGGCAAATGGAGAGAGCTCAGATTGTGTTTGTGAAGAACGGTCAGGATTTGAAGATTAAAGAAAGTGCATAAGTTGAGGCAGAAGAGAAAGTCTAGCATCAGGGTTGGATTGTGATCGGGTGGTCTAGATTTGATCAATCAGAGCAGTGCTCATTAGTTCGAGGTATGGAGATTAAGCGGTCCAGTTAACTAGAAAAGCACCACGTTTCTGATGACTCAGTGAACCCATTTCCTTTTCTTACCAGAATAAAGTCACCACAAACTCTCAACAATCACATCAAAAAAACTTCTCAACACCAAACCTCACAACAGAAATACCACCACTCAACTCACATGCCAACTAACACCAACAACACTCACCTCGTTGCTCTGATACCACTGTTAAGCACTATATAGACAGATAAACTCAAGAGGAACAACTTTTTTATTGAAGGTAAAGATCAAAAACAACTATATTGGACAGGAAAAATCAAACACTAAGATGAACATACATGAAAACAAAAAAAAAGAACCTTTTTTTCTAAAAAAACAAAGAGACATATATACATATGCTAAACTTCAGTAGCCAAAAAAAAACGGGTTCACTGAGTAATCAGAAACGTGGAGTTTTTCTAGCTAACTGGACCGCTTAATCTCCATGCCTCGAACTAATGAACACCGCTCTGACTGATCAGATCTAGACCACTTGACCACAATCCAACCCTGATACTAGACTTTCTCTTCTGCCTCAACTTATGCATTCTCTTTGATCTTCAAATCCTAACTATTCTTTACAAACACAATCCGAGCTCTCTCCATTTGCCTTGAACTTAAACATCTTTGCTTGATCAAACATATCATCACCGTTAAATCTCTTCTTCTTCAATAATTTTCCACAACCTCTGAGATCTAAAGAAAACCCTCATCCTATAACTCCAATGTTTATACCCATCTCCTTTAAAAATTGGCAACAGGGAATGAGAAATTTCTGGTGTTGGTGCAGATGCTGATGTAGATGCTGGTGCAGATGCAGATGATGAACTAGAAGCCATTACTATTTATCTTGACACCACCTTCACACAATTGCAGGGAATTCTAGAACATGTGATCAAAATGGTTCAGATGTAGTAGCAGCCAGTAGCAGTGACAACAATTCTTCACAAACTCAAACTGAACAAGCAAGTGATTCTAGTGTTGATGATTCTCCAACACCAAAGGTGAGTACCTTAAAGGAATTATATGAAAGTTGTTCATATGCTCTTAATGTTTTAGATCCTAGTACTTATGAGGAGGCTGAAAAATCCTGCACTACATGGCAGAACAAAGCATGTGGATGTTAGATTTCATCACATTTGAGAATTGGTGGCAAAGAAGAAGGTTCAATTGAATTTTGTACTACTGACATGCAGGTTGCTGATATCTTCACAGAGTGCTTGAATGTTCAAAAACACAAGCAATTTAGAGGTGAGATGGCAGTCTGTCAGCTTCAATCAAGGGGGGATTTTGTTAGAATTGATTGAAGTTGAGTGAATTTCAGAAGAGGTGAAGTAGAGAAGCAAGGTTGCTGAAACTATGTGTCCTGGTGGAATTAGTTAGAAACAGAAGGGTAGCTGGGTCATTTCAAGGATTCAAATGTTAGTTGAAGTCGTTAGAAGGTTGGAGGAAGAGATTGAACGGTGATGATATGTTTGATCAAACAAAGCTGTTTAAGTTCGAGGCAAATGGAGAGAGCTCAGATTGTGTTTGTGAAGAACGGTCAGGATTTGAAGATTAAAGAAAGTGCATAAGTTGAGGCAGAAGAGAAAGTCTAGCATCAGGGTTGGATTGTGATCGGGTGGTCTAGATTTGATCAATCAGAGCGATGCTCATTAGTTCGAGGTATGGAGATTAAGCGGTCCAGTTAGCTAGAAAAGCACCATGTTTCTGATGACTCAGTGAATATGTTTCCTTTTGGCTACTGAAGTTTAGCAGATGTATATATGTCTCTTTGTTTTTTTAGAAAAAAAAGTTCTTTTCTTTGTTTTCATGTATATTCATCTTAGTGTTTGATTTTTCTTGTCCAATATAGTTGTTTTTGATCTTTGCCTTCAATAAAAAAGTTGTTCCTCTTGAGTTTATCTGTCTATATAGTGCTTAACAACTACACGTGTGTCTATAAATACTACATAACTATCGCTTGATTGGCCTCTTCACTCAATTTCAAGAAGTTCACCACTGAATGATCATCAGAGTAAATATTAGAAGTTTATTTATTTACTTTGATGATCTCTTTTCACTCACTAGACCTATTCCTAAACTTTTCTTGATCTTTGGATGGTATAAACTTTAGGTTTTTTGTGAGGTTTTCGGGATCTCTTTGCTCATATTGTTGGAGTTCTTGAACTTTATTTATTTATTTTTACAAGTAGTACTGTTTTCGGTGATGATTTTGGGATTGTAGTTTTAGTTGATTTTTTAGATATCGGCTTTCATTTAGTGTTTTCTCTTCAAAATGTTTGTGGAATTTGATATTGTTGTTGTTGTTGTTTTTTCAAATAAAAATGAGGAATTTATTTATTTAAAATTTTAAACACTTATCATCGCAGCAAATAGTCCAAGACGCTTATCTTCTATGTGAAAGGTGGAGAGTTCAACTCTGTTTCAATATATGGTTGAAGTTAACAATAAAAGTGTGCTTGTTTAGGTGGTTTGTTCCAATTATCAAATAAAAAATAAAACAAATAAATAAAAAAATTTCAAACACTTCATGAGGTTTGCTGAAAGCCACTTGGTCTAGCATCCCCTGACAATTGAGCATACTTTTTATTGGTAAAGTAAGACTCCCCAGAAGAAAACCTCTCACTCTCACTCCCACGGCAGTGGCTTGCCCACTTTGAAAAAAAAAAAAAACCTTCATGAGGTTTAAATTGATGCCGTTTCTTAATCAAGAATCAATTTTATTTTATTTTTCTATCATTTAAAAAAAATTGAAGGTTTAAATTAGAAAAATGTTTGACCGTGATTTAAGTTCAATGCAACAGAATTTGATGATTCAATTAAAGTCTGGCTTCGTTTTTGCTGCCGAAACTCATATTCCTAAACAATGTAATTCATAAAATTAGACTCCCATGACATAAACTAACATTAGTAGACATTATATTATATATTTGTTGCCATGTATCCTGAAAGACATGAAAGTGTAAGTGTTGTAGCATGTTCTCAACATTCAGATGAAACTAATATTTACTGTAGCTTCATATGAAATTGTTGTAACATTTGTTCAACAAATACCATGCTGAATTTTTGAAAGTTGGTTGGCATTGTGATCTTAGAGTACTATGAAATTAGTGTAACATTTGTTCAACAAATACCATGCTGAACTTTTGAAAGTTGGTTGGCACTGTGATCTTAGACTGTTGGGAATGACCATTTGTTAGCACTGCATATATTCCATTGACATAAAAAAGTCCTGAAGATTGAATGCTTGTTGCATGATTTACTGTCTTGATGATGGAAACATCAATATCAAGATCAGAAGACGATGAAATGTGTGAATATCTTTCCATTCATGTTCTACCAGGGAGATACTGAAAAATCCATCCTTTCCTTGCATTTCAACTTCCATTTTTTTTTTTTTTTTAGCTCAAATGTTAACTAATGGTAGCTACTCACCTTCCTCTTCTCCTCCAACCCCACCATCTCCTCTTCCCCTCAGTGTCGGGCCAGGAAACAGAAAGTATCCTTTAACACCGTCCACGTCTTTATCACCGCCTTTCTCACCACCGTCTTCACAGTACTCCTCACCGGAGATTTCACCTCTCTTGCATGAGGATCAGCGGGAGCGGCGTAGTGAAGCATTTTGCCTAGACACTCTGGATGATGTTAATAGTAGTCCTAGTGAGAAATGGCAGCAGTTTGCAAACCGGTAAATAATGAAAAGAAAGAATATATATGTATATATATATATTAAGCATATGAAAGTTGATTTTCTTTATTACTGTTTTTGATTTTCATGCAGTTTAAGGTGGTTGATACTGAGATTCTGCTGCTGTTGCTGTTCTTCATTGTACTGAAGTTGTTAGCTAGTTAATTTGTGTCACATTGTACTTCTTTCACTGACATGATCGATATAATTCACGATTTGGTTTCGATCCTTTTGATCTATTTCAATGTGAGAAAGTCATGTTATTCATGCATCTAATGTATCAACAACAAAAGAAAACAGATGAATGAACTTCAATAGAAATAAGGCTATCAGTCCTGCCCTTATATTTCTCAAGCTCAGCAAGTTGTCCTTGAAAGATGAAATGTAAAATTGAGAACTATTTCTGTACATTTCCCTTTCAATAAAAGAATTGACATATGGTTTTACTATTCATCTTCAAGGCCGGGTATGTACTCCAAACTCACATCGAAAGTTACCGGGCTGTTTGGGGCTACTCTCGGCCTACCGGGTGCCGAGTTAAGACCTTTCGGAAAAGCCAACTACATAAATACAAAACACAACAATTATAACCTTTCAATAAACTGAATTCTTGAATGTTGAAGTCAATAGTTACAGATCACTTACAGAACCCGGTATGTATAACCGACGTTTTCCTCCTACTTTCATGCTTAAAATCCCCTCATCAAGTCCTTTGATTACCTGCAGTTATCGACAACTGTGCAATCAATTAAGAGTTATAGTTGAACAAACATATTGCGAATCTTCGACATGAGCTATTATTAGTTAATCCAGCCACTTCTTCAAGAAATAAAGATTGTAAATGTTTAACAAGATATGCATTGTTACTTAAAAGATTACCTGACCAGAACCGACACGAAAAATGTATGGCAGTCCTTTCTCCAAAGAACTGGAATACCAAATATGTACACACATTTAGAGGGAAAGATTTCTCAAAATTATAAACATGTTTGAGTTTAAAAACAAGAATATATTCCTAAATGAAAAAGAAAAACACTATGAACATGATTTTTGTGAAATAACTCATGCAAGTTTGCAATTATGATTTCTATGACATTACATTCTAAATGCCCAATATCTGCAATCATTTTTCACCGGATCCTCACCGATAGTTTTGATTGACATATGCTTTGAAATGATGAACACATAAACAAATGCAAAGATTTATAACCTTGGTGTGAAGAAATAGACTTCGATTGCAGCCTCAATGTATACACATTACCTGTCAAATATCTGCCCGGATGGAACCATAGCGACATAATTGGCAGCAACCTGAAATGAAAACAAAGATAGATTTGCTTCAAACTTAACATTAGAGAACAGCAAATGTTTAACCAACTTTTAGATTGAAAACTTTAAAATGCAGGTGCATTATGAGAAGACATTTTTTCGTATTTTACAGTAAACATCATGGATTTCAATGATAGAAGGCCAAAAAGGATATACTTGAAAACCAATAGGAGGACTCGGGCCTTCACCAACTTTTATGTCCTTGTACTGCAGACCGGATTCTGTAGTCATCATTGGCACCTAAACAAAGAACAAATAGTGAATTAACATGCAAAGCACATTACATGTTTTGATCTCGAACAAGTTCCTCGAACTGAAAATTAACAATGAATAGATATTTTAGATACTTGATATGGTACCAGAGTTGTTGTTTTCTGTAATTTAAATGTTATTGAGCCGATGAAACGATGATAGAAAAAGTAATAGAGAACAAGGAGAAGTGAAGGGCTATGTAATCTCACCATACATTTTCAAGCTCCTTTTCACAAGCATCATCACAAATTTTCGGTTTTTCTTCGGGAGGTAAGCCGGCTCCAATTACACGTGAACTGCCAAAATCAAAAGCCAAACTCCCAAATATCAAACTAATCACATTTCTTCTGCTGAGAAGAGAGATTTCATCATTGCATTTTCCTCGTCTGAAGAATGCTTTACATCCCAAATTTACATCAGAGCAATTGCCTTCAAAACTTATGAGCTTGTTTGTATGTACTATTTGGTGATGACCATTGATTGATGTCCTTGCAACTCTTGAACCTGAACATGAGGATTCAAAATTTATGCCGAAGAACAAGAATTCGCATTATGACAATAAATTCACAAAATGAGCTGCCACTAGCACGAATATGAACTCCTGTCAAATATTTCAATTCTTTAAGCAAAAAACCATTGAAACAAATGCACTAATCAGTAACCGTTACAAAATGATGCAAATCAATGGATGATTCACACACACAAATCCAAAAACATTGGCTAAGAACCAATCTTGAAACATTCAATTAATAAAGAAAGGATTGAAACGTATACATCAAGCAACATTAACCAAAACAAAAATCCACTGAAAATTTTTCATCAATGAAAAATCTCATTATAAAGAAAACATTGAACCAAATACACAACTAAGCATTGGGTGATACATATACACAACATTTAACAAATTAGAGAAAACAAGAAAGAAAGGATTCTCAAATGGCAAATGCAGACACTATAAGAGAAAAAGAAAGAAGAAGAGTGATAAGAAAGAGTTACCAAATGGGAGCAGAGGATGAGCCCAAGAGAGAAGAGAGGAAGAAGACATGGTGATGCTCTGGAGAGACATTGCTTGTGAAGCTTGGGAATGGATAAAATGGAGATTGAGTTATATGTATAGCTTGGCAGTTTCATGGAGAATGATTGGTCCACGTGTCATGCTCAAAATATTCTGCCATAACGGGTTAATGGATCTTACTTATTATATTTATTATTAGAATATATTTTAGCATTATTTGTCACTAATAATTGTCTTTTTATTTTTTTTAATTATCAAAATAAAATGATTGGTTTGAATGTTTACAAACGAAGTATAAAGAAATACTCAATTATGTGTAAATTCGGATCTAAAATTCCCTTCTTTGGATCCGAAATTGAACATCCCTTATCGGGTTTAAATGTTAACGGGTTTGATAGCTGTATGCCCGAATCCGTTTTCTTCGTTCATCTCTGGAAAGCTAGCGAACAGGCCTCGAGAAAGCCCGAAAAGGCTTCGATTTTTCTCCATTTTTTCTCGGATTTTGATATCTTTGATTTGGGAATTAGGGTTTCACGGATGATGATGGCGATGAAGGTTCCGGTGAGTGGGTTGGCCATGGCTTCGCCTTCATCTGTATCTATGGTGGTTCCTGGGAGAAGGGTTCTTGTTGCGAATCCGGCCTCCAGGACGTCCTTCTTCAATGGAGGAGGTATTGAGTGATCTTTGCGAGTTTTAGGGTTTTGAATTGATCTTATTATGAGGCGATTTGCTTTTTTTTATGCTTGGAGTTTCAGTTATTTGAGTATGAACTCTTACTTAATTGCTTTGTTTATTTATTTATTTATTTTTCCTTTTGCTCTTTGGCTCGAGATTTGTTTACATATTTATGGAATAAAATTTGTGAATTTTCTAATAAATGGGACTTTTTTTTAGTATATGTTTGATAAACAAGATTTGGTAGTGCTAGCTTCTGATTCTTGTATTCAATATTTCAATTTGTGTTATGAGCTAGGGCACCATCGAAGGAATGATTGAATTGTTGGAAAAGTTCGTCAGTTTTGTTGGGTGAGAAGTGCTATGTGTTTTTTTTTTATTTAATTTTTCCTTTTTCTGTACATTGATCAATCCTCTGCGGAGCTGAACCCAACTGTTCATATTTTAATCAGAGTAAGTTGATAGTTAATATCTAGGAACAAGATTATTCTAGAGCATTTAAATTGTTGTTCACATTGAAAGACAACCTTAGTCCACTTCCATATTTACAAATGCTTGTTTTAGATGCCCCCTATGCTTGCCCTGTTGCAGTTGTGTTTGAATGCTGATCGGTGGATTTGGAAAATTTTTTCCTGTGTTTATGCTTAGTGGGAGCACTAAAAGTAGAGGGGTTGCGAATGTCTAATTCCAACAGATCAAGATGCAGTGGGCATGGTGGAGGGGCGCTTGGTGCCCAAATGAATCTATTTGATAGGCTAGCTAGGGTAATCAAGGTGAGAAGTTTAAAAAAATTGGAAGGCTTTATTTTCTAACTTTCTGGGGTTCTTTTTGTTTTAAGTAATAGATTTCTTGTGGTATGGCTTTTGCACGTGTAGTCATATGCAAATGCAATTCTTGGTACACTGGAAGACCCAGAAAAGATCTTGGAACAGGCTGTTGTTGATATGAACAATGACTTAATAAAGACTCGGCAGGCCACAGCACAGGTGTCTACTCATTTACTTTAGACAAAATTGTCTTTTGTTTTAAATCGACTTCTAGAAACAAATATTTTGGTTGACTAGTTTCTTGCCTTCAGCAACTGCCTTCATTTCCCTCCACGTTGATGAATTCCCCTATCTGTGTACATGTGCCTTCAGATTCTGGAATTATGCACTAGAAAACATGCTTTTCTGCCCATTACCAATATTCACCTAATGTTGCAAGCTCTTGTTTATTTTTCTATATACAGGTGTTGGCATCTCAAAAACGATTGGAAAACAAATATAAGGCTGCTCAGCAGGCTTCTGATGACTGGTATTTTTTTGCTTGTGACATACAATTATTATCATTAAAGCAATAGTATTGACATCGCAAGAAATAACTTTACATTTTGTATATAGGTATCGTAGAGCACAGCTTGCTCTTGCAAAAGGAGATGAAGATCTTGCTCGAGAGGCTCTGAAGAGGCGTAAATCTTTTGCTGTAGGTATTCGTTATTATGCAAACTAAATATGCTATCATACTTTTGTTTATTATGTTCACTTTTCATAGTTGCACTATCATCAATGTTTTTAATTTCTACTTCTTTTGTGAGAACAAGGGAATAAGATAGAGGATTACCTGGGAAAGAAAATAATGCGTAATTAATGTTATTCCATTTCAAGAAACTTGTTGTCAACATATCATCATGCCACGATATAACCTATATGCAGAGAATTCTTTTGCTACTTATTGCAAGCCTAATTACTTTAGTGTATGCATTATTTCAGGATAATGCTAGCTCCTTAAAAGCTCAGCTTGATCAGCAAAAAGGCATGGTGGATAATCTAGTTTCTAATACTCGGGTGAGTCCATAATGTTATATACCTTCTACAGAATTCCTTACTAGTACTTTTCTTCACTGTGACATTTGGCTCTAGCTCAGGATGTATGTTCGATATTAGTCCAAGATTTCTAGTTTCTTCATTCTTTGTTGGGTTAAATGGATTCCTAGTTAATTATTTACTTGAAAAGATGTCACTGGTGAAACCATTGTAATTGAACCACAAAATGATAACAACAATGAATAAATGTCTGAGTCCCAAACAACTCCTTTCTTTTGGGGTTATGTTTGTCGAGGATACTGGTCTGCAAATGGTAGTTTTTAATCCATTGATCTAACCAAAATTTAGGCACACAAAACCTAAGGGGTTAGTTTCTAGGGATTTGGAGTCATCACTTGTGTTTTAGCCTACTTTTGTTGGGTTAAACAACTCTTATCCTTCAAGATAAGGTGGTTCTTATACGCATGACATCATTCACTTCAATTTCGTCTTTAGCTTCTATAAGCAATTTAGAAGGAGAAAAACTGTGAAGGAGAAAAACTGTGCTGAATACACTGTATGATTACAAAAAAAAAATGTAAAGGCTGAAAACAAGCCTTTTATAATTTACATCTTCTATCTAGTAGATATCTACTAGAATCCCTTAAAAATAGGAACTAATTTATATTTGAATTATAGTTCCTAATTACACTGGATCTAACACTCCCCCTTAAGCTCTACTATACAAATTAAACAAACCGAGCTTGTCAACAAGTTTCTCAAACAAAGGCCTCCCAAGTCCTTTAGCAACTTGACATGTAGTCGGAACATAAACAACACAAATAGTTCCATCTTCAATTTTTTCTTTAATAAAATGTCTGTCAACTTCAACATGTTTTGTTCTATCATGATGCACCGGATTATGAGAAATATTGATAGTAGCTTTATTGTCACAAAATAGTTTTAGAGGACCTTGTATTGTCATCCTTAGCTCCTCCAAAAGTCGTTTCAACCACATTAATTCACATATTCCATGTGCTAATGATCTTAATTCAGCTTCAGCACTACTTCGAGCTACAACATTCTGTTTTTTGCTCCTCCAAATAACCAAGTTCCCCCAAATAAAGGAACAATATCCAGATGTAGATCTTCTATCAGAAACTGAACCTGCCCAATCTGCATCGGTGAATGCCTCTATTCCATAATTATTAGTTTTCTTAAAAAACAAACCTTTACCTGGTGCCCCTTTCAAATAGCACAAGACTCGATGTACTGCTCCCATATGTTCTTCAGTTGGAACATGCATAAATTGACTGATATAACTTACTGCAAAACTGATATCAGGTCTGGTATGGGATAAATATATTAACTTACCTAATAACCTTTGAAATCTCCCACGATCAACAGGAATATTATCTTCTTGAGCTCCTAATTTGATATTTGGATCCATGGGTGTATCTGCCGGCTTGCACCCCATCATACCTGTCTCCCTTAATAAGTCTAGAACATATTTCCTTTGAGACACAGAAATTCCTTGTTGGTTTCTTGCCATTTCCATTCTCAAAAAATATCTCAAATTTCCTAGATCTTTCATTTCAAACTCCGTGGCTAGTTCTTTTTTAATCTTGATAATTTCTTCAAAATCATCTCCCGTTAGAATCATATCATCAACATACACAATTAAGATTGTTTTCTTACCCCCTCTTATCTTGAAAAAGAGTGTATGATCAGCTTGTGCTTGTTGATAACCTCTTCCTTTGATGGCTCTAGTAAATCTATCAAACCATGCTCTTGGAGATTGCTTCAAGCCGTAGAGTGACTTTCGTAGTAAGCACACTTTTCCACTTTTGCTTTCTGCATTAAATCCCGGAGGCAA
Organism: Dioscorea alata; assembly: GCA_020875875.1. NCBI lineage: Eukaryota > Viridiplantae > Streptophyta > Magnoliopsida > Dioscoreales > Dioscoreaceae > Dioscorea > Dioscorea alata. The sequence goes on along the minus strand of CM037014.1, from coordinate 1,289,884 downwards.
ATCCATGAAAACCTCTTCAACAAGTTCTCCATTTAAGAATGCATTTTTTAGATCTAGCTGCTGTAATGGCCAGTCAAGATTAGCAGCAAGAGATAGTAAAACTCTTACTGTATTGATTTTAGTCACCGGTGCAAATGTCTCTTGATAATCAATTCCATAAGTTTGAGTATACCCTTTCGCAACCAAACGAGCCTTATATCGGTCTATAGTTCCATCCGCCTTGTATTTTATTGTGAAAACCCATTTACAACCCACAGGTATCTTATCCTTAGGCTTGTCAACCACTTCCCAAGTCATGTTTGTCTTCAATGCTCGCATCTTTTCCATAATAGCTGTTTTCCATTTTGGGTGATTCAAGGCTTCTTCCACTGTTTTCGGTAATGACTCTTCAGCTAAGTTCACAGCTAGAGCCTTCATAGAGTTCGAAAGATGATCATGCCTGACGAAGTTGGAAATTGGATGCTGAGTACAAGACCTTGTTCCTTTCCTCAATGCCACAGGAACCTCAAGATCATCCAATTTCAGATTTAATTCTGAGTCAGAATCTTGACTGCGCAAAGCATTAATGTCATGTTTATCCATTGGCCGATTCTTCCGTGAATAGGTAAGTTTAAAGGGCTGGATTTTTTTATTTTTGGTAGACTGACTCTCGGAATTGGTTTGAGGACATTTAGGTTGTGTATCAAGTGGTTCATAGGCTTGATTTTCTGGAGATGTAGCTGAAGTTTCTGAAACAATTTTCTGTTTTGGTTGTTCCTGAATTCTTGGCAGCAGATTTTGGGGCTGACTCACTTGGGATGTTTGAATTTGAAAGTTAGAAGTGTCATCATTTTCTGTTTCCTCTAAAATCTTCTTCATTTTCACCTATTGGAATATCTTCTTCCATTATGTCCTCATTTTCGTATAGTGCTCCTGGTAACAGAGGCCATAATTTTAGAAACTTGTCTTTTAGTCCTGCCATGATCCAGACCTTAGTCGTCTTGGTTTCTCCATATAATTTCCACTGTGCATTTGGCCCATAGTTCAAGATTTTGTAGTAAATAAATACATCTGGTTGCTCTGATACCAGAAATAAGGCTCTCGCAGGGAGGAGATGATGAAAGGAAGAAGAAGATGTGATACAAAAGAAGCTTCTGAGTCTTCTGGGAGAGTCTTGTATTCAGAGAGGTGGAATTATAGGCTCAAGGATCACTTCAGAAAAGCAACTTCAACTTCTATATTACTTCCGATATGTCATTACATAAGAGGTGCTCTTCTTATATAGAGAGCACATATTTTAATACAGTAGAAAGTTTGCCCCTCAGATAGTACAACAGTAAGGGTAAACTTTTGAAAACTAAAAAGTAAAATTACATAAATGCCCTTTATAAAGGAGATGTGTATCTATTTTATTCCTTAAGGCTTAATCAAGAAGATTATCAAGATCTTCTTCATTTTCACCTATTGGAATATCTTCTTCCATTATGTCCTCATTTCGTATAGTGCTCCTGGTAACAGAGGCCATAATTTTAGAAACTTGTCTTTTAGTCCTGCCATGATCCAGACCTTAGTCGTCTTAGTTTCTCCATATAATTCCCACTGTGCATTTGGCCCATAGTTCAAGATTTTGTAGTAGATAAATACATCTGGATCCTTTGTTTCTAGAGCATAAGGGATATTGTAGTGTACCCAATGTGGTTCTTGTCTACTAAGAAACAAATTATGAGTAGCAGGTCTATATTTGTTTGCTGTAAATTGAGAGATATCACTTATTATATGAATAAAGGTTTGATTATTGTGATATCTTTCTATCAATTTTGTGACTGTTGGTCCAAAAAAGTCAGGGATTTCATCTGTTAGGGATAATAGTAGTACCATCCCACTATGAAATAGTTCTCCAACCATCCCTTTGAAGAAATAATCATCATATTTGATTTTGGCAAGAATAATAGGAGGATGTTCAAATGCATTCTGTTGTTCTTGGCCACAATATTGTACCACTGTGAAACCTTGGGTGTTTCTTTGATTGAATATAAACTGTTGCAGCCTAAAGAGATTTGAATAACAGCAAAACTTTGCTCTATTCAATATATTCTGCATTATTGGTTCTGGTAGGCCATTTATCCATTTTTTCCTAAATGACCTTTTCAATTCCATGAGTGTTATGAATCTATTAAAGGAATTTGGTCCTTTTGGAACTTTATGTCCTAGAGTTATTTTTCTGTTTGGAGGTGTCCATTTCTTTTGCTGCTGCCAAAGATGCTAATGTGACCTTTGGAGGTATACTGAAACCTCCAGACATTGGCCTTTTAAGAGAAACTGGTTCTTTTTCTTTTTCAGAGGCTAGAGTTCGGATTACACAGCCTTGTCCTTGAAAATCAGAAAAAGATTTTTCTGCTGCTTCTTTAGAATAAAAGCCTTTCCATCCTTGTGGAGTGTTTCTCTTTCCAACTGCTCTAAGAAGAGAGCCCCAGCTGTCATAGACTCCTCTTTTACTTCCATCATAGAGAACATAATATAAGAAATCCTCTGTGGTCTGTTCTTTAAAGTAAAAACATAAAGCATTAATTGCTTTTGTTTTTGCTGTTGGAGTTGATGCTCTCCATAATGCATTTACTAGAGTCTTCTGTTGAGTTGTTAACTCTAATCCATAAGGAAGCCGGAAGTTTTCTTTGGCATTTTCAACAAACTGTGGTAGTTCTTTTCCCTTATTCATTTATAGGGTGACGAAGTAACTATCCTTGATAATTTGTCTGCTGCGATGTTTTCTGTTCCTTTGATGTGTTCAAAAAGAACGTCTATACCTGTACTGTTTACCTGTTCAACAAAATTAACCCACCTGTTAATAGATAATTTTTTATGGTTTAATTTATTATAAAAATTAATTATAGCTATACAGTCTGTTCTAATGGTATATTCTTTTTTTCCATAAAGAAAAATTTTAAATTTTTCTATGGAATAAAGACATGTCATTATTTCAGCATCAATTGCTGATATATTAGTCTTGTAGGTACCACTACAATACCTTGCCACTTTTTCTGTAACTTTTGTATCTTGTTTGGAATTCTTCCATTTTAGAATTCCTCCCCATCCTTCTAGGCAACCATCTATTTCAATAATTATATAACATTTTTCTGGTGGTAGCTTTAGAGGTGACAGATCTCTAATTATTTTTCTAACTTCAGATATCTGTTTCCAGTCATTTGTATTGAATTTTCTTTCTCCTTTTAGAGAGATTTTATTATAAAAAGGCCTGACTAGTTTTCCTAGGTCTGGAATATAATTTCTAGCATAATTTTCTTCTTTTAAGAGTAATGGTTGAACTAATTTGGATGTTTCCTGTTCCAGCGACTACAGAAAAAGAACCATCTGCAATCTTCACCCTGTGTTGCCTTGAACTTGGTGTGTAGGACTGAAAAAATTATTCACAACCTGTCATGTGATCAGTTGCTCCTGAATCAACAATCCATAGCTCACCTGAGTCTACCATCTTACTATCAGATTGGGCCATGAGTGAAGTTCCTGTTGCTTGTGGACCAGCAAGAAGATTGCATAGATGATCTAGTTGGCCTTTCGAGAAATGAATAGAAGCAGATGGTGAGTCTGTAGCGGTTGTTATGGTAGGTTGTACCTTTTTTTAAAAATTTATTTGGAACCCAATCTGCCGGCTTTCCATGAAGCTTCCAACATGTGTCCTTGGTATGATAAGGGCGTTGGCAGTGATCACACCATGTTTGCATCTTCTTGGAATGAAACCGGCTTGAATCATTCTTGCGGACAACAAGGGTTGTGGTTTCGGATGAAACCAAATTAGAATCTCCGAGCATAACTCGCCGGCGATGTTCTTCCCTTCGAACCTCTGAGAACACCTCATCAATTGGTGGCAAAGGATGAATGCCTAGAATTCGGCCTCGGATGTCATCAAGTTCTTTATTAAGACCAGCCTGAAAATCATAAATCCGATCTTTATCTAGCATTTTTTTTAATAACACTGCATCGTCAGCATCTTTCCACGGGCACACAATAAAAAGGTCCACCTCTTGCCATACTTTTTTAAAGAGTTAAAGTATTCAGTGACCTCCAAATCCCCTTGACGGAAATTCCGTGCTCTATTGCGCAATTCAAACAGTTGTGAAGAATTATCTAAATCTGAATACGCAAGTGAAACTGCATCCCAAATCTCCTTTGCAGTCGAATAGAAAAGATAAGTGTCGCCAATACTATCTTCCATCGAGTGAATATGCCACGCCATGACCATTGAATTGGTTGCATCCCAATTTGGATACAAGGGATCATGCGTCACAGGCCTTGGAGAGGATCCATCCAAAAAACCAAACTTACCCTTGCCTCGAATAACCATAGTTGCCGATCAAGACCATTGAAGGAAATATTTTCCATTGAGTTTATGGGTGGTAATTTGGAGGGTAAGGGATGAATTCTCTAAGTGTACAGTGGGAATAATTTTAGAGGTAGATGGAGAGATGCCTGAAGGCACTTCTAAATCATCACCTCTGCTTATTCCTGACATTGTGCTCTTCTCAACTCATTAAATGCTTATAATCTCTGATACCATATAAGCAATTTAGAAGGAGAAAAACTGTGCTGAATACACTGTATGATTACAAGAAAAATGTAATGGCTGAAAACAAACCTTTTATAATTTACATCTTCTATCTATTAGATATCTACTAGAATCCCTTAAAAATAGGAACTAATTTATATTTGAATTATAGTTCCTAATTACACTGGATCTAACAGCTTCTTGCCTTTGTGACGGCCAAACAATATTTTCCTTCATTATATATTGGTTCTTATGTGCATGAAATATTTCAGTTAAATTTTAAGTATACATTCCCTAATCCTGTATCTGGAAAATACAATCACCTATTCTCATTTAACTACAATGAGACAGTGGTGGGATTGGAATTCCTTATTCAAACATCTCAACTAATGTGTTAATTCATAATAAATTTTTTAGAGATGTATATTAGAGCAATTTTCTTGCCACAATAGATGGTATTTGTTACTGTTGTTATACATTTCACCTCTTAATTATTTAGAGTTTATTACCATGTGTTTGCTTGCTGCAGCTCTTGGAGAGCAAGATACAAGAGGCCAGGTCGAAGAAGGATTCTCTTAAAGCTCGCGCACAGTCAGCAAAGTCTGTTCTGAGAGTTTACTTCAATGTTAAAAATTTTTCTTGCATGACTTAGTCTAAAAGGAACAAATGACTTTTGCTTCAGGACTGCAACAAAAGTGACTGAAATGTTGGGAAATGTCAATACAAGTAGTGCTCTTGCAGCCTTTGAAAAGATGGAGGAGAAGGGTAGGTAGTTTCTTTTATAACTGACATTGTAATTTATTGTAAGTCCAGAGGTTCAAAACAACCAGTAGAGACAATTTGGATGCCTATATATTTCCATGAAAGAAACTTGGAGGGCGTTTCTCAAGCTAATTTATGATCAAATACTTGAAAATTTAAAATGTGCATGGATTAAATTTAAATTGTTGTCATCCTGGAATATGGCAACCTATTGGGTGCTCAAGAACAAATGAATTAGTAAAGATTGTTATCACATATTTTGTTGCTGGTTATGGCCATATTACTCAGGGTTATGGTTTATAATTTTTCTTTAGATTATGCAGGACTATCTTCCAGAAAATTTGCTAATTTTGTTTTCATTCTTCAACAGTTATGGCTTTGGAGTCCCAAGCGGAGGCCCTTACTCAGTTGAGCATTGATGATCTGGAAGGAAAGGTAGTTTCTATATTTAAAACTCAGTATAGTATTTATGAAATTTTTATACAATGTTCATTTCTCGCAGTTTGCAATTCTGGAGAACTCGTCAGTTGATGATGATCTTGCACAGTTAAAAAGAGAACTTTCTGGGAGCTCAGTGGTATTGTCTTTTGCTTTTTTTTTCCCATTAAAACACATGTTAATGCATGAATTTTCTTTATTTGAGAGTCATTTCTTTAAATGAGTTATGAATTCTGCCTGCAATGAGTGCTGGTTTTACGCAGTCAATGAATTAAATTTCCATTTTGGTAACTGTGTTAATTATATTGAAGATATACATCCCTTTCACCTAGATATTTGCTGTTGGATTCATTTGCTTATATTTATATACTTCATATTGAAGATAAGAGAAATTAATTTATGTACACCAGTTTTTAATGTTTGGCTTATGCAAGTGGTTTTGATTTACCCACACAATCATCCAGATTTTTGCTTCAAGCTCATGAACATATAGGTCTGATTATTCTTTTTTATTTATTATTATTATTTTTTGTTGGAAAAATCAAGTGTTACAATTATTTTCCAACCATGTAGTTCTTCTGTCATTCCATACCCCGTTCCTATTCTGCAACTATGGGGGTTCTAGTCAATTCATTGCCATAGTTTCTATTGTGTACTTGACTTCCTGCTTGGCTTAGGTCACGCTTTTAGCACTACATTTTATTAATTCTGCCATTGGCATTTCAATGATGATGTAATATTATTTTGACATTAAGAAAGTCATACCCGGTCTTAGTATATGCTCCTATTAACCATCCATATTAGACTTGTTTTATTAAAACTAAACGTACGTGTCAAGTGACTTTACTTGAGGCAGTGAATTGACAAGTTGACAAACCAGAGATTATACACCAAAGAGTAACTTTTACCCAAAAAGATTTATCTCTGCATGTTGTTATGTGCTGTCATATACTTGCCAAATTCTAAGTGAACTTAAATTCTTTGCAAGTTAATTTGTCATACGTCATTTTTTTTAATTTTCGGAAGTTAGCTCTGTATGTATGATTTCAAATTTTTTACATGCTGTAAAATAATATTTGTTGCGGATTCTCTAGACTGTTAGAAATCACCAGGTAACAACTGACATGTATTCTCTCTTTGTTTTTGTGTTCTTTGTTGATTATTTGATAGAAAGGAGAGCTCCCATCTGGTAGAACAAAAGCTAGCAGCTATCCTTTACGCGACATTGAGATTGAGAACGAGCTCAATGAATTACGAAGAAGGGCCAGGGAATACTAGATTTGTTACCTGAGTTCGTTTCGATGTTTCCAAATCAAACACAAACCCAGAAATTGTAACAATTTTGAAGAATGAAATCACAAATAACATAATTGAACCAATGTACAGTAGGCAGTAAATTCATCGACTTCAGTCTTTATCCTTCCAAATGAGAAAGCTTGTTTTTTTTTACCTTTGAATTTTGCAGGTCTTTGATTGTTTGATTTGAAAAATTCTTTTTATGTGCTTTTCGCCAGTCAAGATCAGGCATTGCAAACATCATCCATGGCTACTAAAAGAAAAGGCAACGCAACTTCTGCTGTGATTATTCAACTGCAAAGCTGGTTTCTAGCTTTGAAGTTTTTCCAGTGTCTTCATTTCTCATTTTATTTTATTAATGAGAATAACAATATTTCCATTGATTTTTTTATTTTTAATAATTTTTTTTATTTATATTTACATATACCATTGTTCAGTGTGTTGTCAGTGCATTGTATGAAATTTCATTGTTCTTAAAGGTTTTTTTTTTTTTTTTTAATTTTTTAAGGTTTTACTTCCTTTGTTATATTGACCATTTAATATTAAATACGGTTGTTCTTAATGAAAAATAATCCAGTGGAATCGGTTCCGTGGTGGTAATTATAATGGAATCAAGACGTGGTTCATTATTAACTATGGGTTTATAAATTTAATTTTTTATTTATTATATGATATAAAGATAAATTAGTAATTATCTTAAAAGATTGTTATCTTTTATTCTAAAATCATTAAATTGAAGCAATTCAACATGTGAAGATAAGCCACATTTTAATTCCGTCATAACTATCACAGAACTGGGTTTATGGGAACATGTCTCTATTTTTAATAACTTCCTTAGAGACATTTGAATGTCAAGAATATATGGCAGCCTAATGACACCAACTGAACCCATTTGCAAAGTTCACAGTCAATTCAAAACCCATGTCTTTGAATCAAACAAAGCAAGCGTTCCAACTCAACAACATTGAAAAAAAAACAGACCATCTTTACAAGCTACCTTAATTAAACCTTCACCATGGTCACAAGTTAGAATTTTTCCATTCTAATTAGAGAAAGAAAAGTCCAATAAAAAAGTTTAGTTGAAACTTTAAACAATAAAGAAAAATTCAAGAGCTTTTATCAAGTTACCCGTAACTTTGTTTTCTAAAAAGAAAAAAGAAAAAAAAACGTATTAAATTTCAATTTTTTGAGTTTTTTCCCCAAATTAGGCTTATATATATCTATATAATTATCACTATTGCCCCATTAACACTTTAATAAGTATTCAGTAATTGTTCACATTAATCTTTTAATAATTCTTTTCAAGTTTTATGACTTTGAATAATTAATGTGGTCACACATGAGGGCTCACACTAGACTTTCAAGCCATGCCAAGTTGCCAACAACCTTTATATATACCCAAACTAAACATCAACAACAACAACAACAACAACAACCAAGAGTTTGGTTCACAATATTTTCAGATCTCTTGTGATGATGGACAAGCAAAGAACTTTGCTGCTTTTACTGATCAGTATATACATCATAGTTGTGTTAAGCATGGAAAGAGTCGATGCAGCGCGACCGACACCGGAGGGGTCTTTCGATGAGTCTGGTTTGTTGTCTTACCCTTTGGTGTATGAGAAGGCAAGATCAGCAGTGTATTCTTGGATGGCTATGTTACCTGCAGGGCCAAGTGACAGAGGTGCTGGTCATTAGGGATTACTCAATACATGCATGATATACTTGTTTCTTTGTTGTTGTAGTGTGAGTGTATATATATACTTTGGAAACAAAAGGTTTGGTGAAATGGTGATTAGTTGAAAGGTTTCTTTGGTTGTATTAGGCTTGTAATTGTTTATACTTTTGTTTTTTAAATTATAAGAATTTTATATATACTTGAGATGTATGAAATGTTCCATGTATTCTCGTAATTACATCGTAAATTCAATATGCATAGTGGCATTGGTCTCATAGTGAAAGGCTCTAGTGCAAGAAATTTAAAAACTCCGAGACTATGTCTCGTTGAATATAGTGATAGTAATGGATCTTTGATTACGGGTACGGAATTTAATTTGAACTCTCTAGTACCAAGTGAGGGTGCTCAGAGTGAATGACAAATTCTCTCTATATGTGTATATCTCAAACTATATTACATTTGTTGCATATGTATATATATATATAAATTTAAAATCTCAAAATCAATTATTGAATTAATGTTGAAAAAACTGAAGTATTCTTGGACTATGAAAACATGTAGAATAGAGATGAACATGTCTGTTTAGCGGTTTATTTCTTTAAATAAAATGTACAAACCACTATTTATACTATTCACAATAGTGGGGGAGAGATTCACACTCTCGACCTCTTACATAAGATTCTCGTGTCTTAACATTAAGCTACACCAATGTTGACATATATGACTAGAGTTGATCTTTAGTCAATGATATTAAAATTTGAGAATATATGCACTATTTTACAATAAAAATCTAAACAAATTAAAGTACCATTAACTCCCATCTTGGAGGTTAAAAATTTGATTTTTTTTTTTTTTAAACATGATTTGTAAAGTGATTTATTCATATTATTAAAATAAATAAATAAATAACTAAATTAAAATAAAATCTAAATCGTTCATTTATGATTCAATAGTCAATATCTCAAAGATATATCCAAAGATTTTGATAAGTCATGCATTGGATGCTTGAGATTTTTCTTCAGCATAAAGCTTGAGATTTTTTTTTTCTTTTTAACACATACATTTGATGCTTGATCGTCTAGTAACGTGATATGTAGTGGTTGTTGAATTTCCTTTACTAGCCTCAAAATTTCCATGATTTTAATGCTATGGCCACTCATATTTAACTATAATGATCAAATGAGCTCGGTTCCATACTAACTAGTTATAGTCTTATAACCTTGTGTTAAACTCCAAAGTCGAGAAAAAGTGCGTGGGGAGAGAGGAAAAAAATAAATAAAAATATCATCTTACTCCTATGTATATATTTGGATATTATGTTTAGGTGTTTAGTTTATATTAATTGTGTAAGTGTTGGTGTGTCAGATCTCGATTTTATGGTAGTTATCTAGAAAACGTGTCCATATAATTAACACTCACTATATTTCTTTTGTGTTTGACGAAGTAATCGTGGTTTTTGCAAGATTAATTAGGGCAATAAAAGATTGTACAAAATGTACTATCACTTTAATGGAAATGGTCATTGGGAGATCTAAAACTAATTCAAGATTCTGACTAATCTCTATCCAAATTAGAAAGGTTATTAGTGAGCATAATTGCATAAATATAAAGTATTGATTTGATAAAATATTGTTTTTTGTATGACTAAAATTTTGTCTCAATTAAGATTTTTTTTTTTTTTTTTTTTTTGTTGTATCTTACCATAAAGCTACATGACTTACAATTCTATCGCAATTAAAATTAATTATGTCATTAAATTAACAAGAATGAAAACCATGCGAAGATTATATGAATAATGATATATGTACTGTTTTTGTTAAAAAATTTAATAGAGTAATATATGTAAATAATCTTTATTGTATAAATAATGCATATAGGAAAGATTAATACATATTTCTAGTCATAGTAACACAAACAAATAAAATGTACTTGAAGATAACTATTGATTAATCTTTGACATTTGAATCTATGTTAAGATCAATACAGTATTCACAAAAACGATAAATAGAAGGATGTTCTCTGGTTTATATACTATTAAAGAATTAGCATTTATATCTAAATTATCAATTATGATTAACAATAAATTTTAATAATAAAGTTAAAAACCATGCGAGATTTAAATCTAATAAATCTAAATCAGTTTATCTAAATAAGCTTTAAATTTACAATTTTAACTAACTATATCACATGGAAACAATTAATTGTGCTACCCACGTGAATAAGATATTGTTCCCATGAGGGGTCGTCTGTTCAAATCCCACTCTATGCGAATGCAGGGGGTGCCTATGTGCACATGATGTTATAAAAGAGTCTCCAGCGTGGGGCGGATTTGCAATCTAATTCTCGTGTTGCCGGGTGAGAGATGCACAACTGCATCATTAGTTCTCTATTGTCCACATGCCCCTGATTGTTGCATTTATCATATTTATCACAAAAAAAAATTATACATGTTGAACATCCTCTCAAAGGCCTCATTGGTTGAGTAGGGTGAGCCCATACCTTCTGGACCATCGGTTGTTAAAGCCATAGAGAAATATCTGGTAAAAAGACTTGGTATATGTCATATGTAATTTGTTTTTTTTTTTTTTTTTTGCCAAGATGAGCAGTTAAGCTACTACAAAATACAGGGGCATACACAAGCATCGGCAGAATAAATGGGGATGAGGCCCGCACACATGTGAGCGCTGTAACCACCCTTACACAATCACTACTCACACTCTCAAAAATGTGCTTTCATCCATAATTCAAACTATCACCACTTATGAAGGATTCTAATGGGGACATGGCTACCAATAGACGACTTAGTCGTTGGTATATGTCATATGCAAATGTTGGCTAGCAAATAGCAAGTAGCAAGTAGTGATTGGTTTTTAGATAAATTCCTAAATTTAGACCATTTGTTAATTTCGTTCAGGCATGCAATGAAATAATTAGTGGCATAAGAATTTTTCATATTCTCGAGTTATTAGTAATGGACTTCACATCTATCCCTTGTTCAGAACAAGATACACTGGACTCATGCAAGATATTAGAAAAGCCTAAGAAATCTTTAAGAAGAAAGCTGTCGATATAGGTTCAATTTGAGAAAGATGACTAATGGTTTATGTTAATTAATTCAAATCTAATTTAAATCTTAATTTACTTTAGGATAAAATTGATTTAAATTTGAATTTAAATCAATTATGATGGTTGACATCTTTATCATTTGTGTTAATTATAATCAATATTTTAAATATTGATTTGCCTTTAATTATAGACTATTGTACCTGTGAATATCTACCCATTAAAGAAGAACATAGATTGGAAGTACCATGGTAATCTTAAAACATCAACATTAGTTTATTGTGATCTTCAAAAGTGAAGTTAAACATCTAAAATTCTACTTATCCAAATTGATAAGGCTGGAGCTATGCATTCTTCTCCCATCCTAGCGCAAGAGTAGCAAACAACGTAGGTGATACAAATCCTCACATAGCCTAAGAGTAGTTAGTTGGCTCTTCTCTCAGCTTAGGCAGGCTTGTGATCTTAGACCGCAATCTCTCAAAAAAAGTTATGGTTTATCCACTTTTTTCAAAAAAAAAAAAAAAAAAACTACATAGATAAACTAGTAAATAAACTTGGCCTTACAAGATATGCTGGCACAAAAGATATGATTATGAAATTTTGGCAGCTTTGTAAATTGCTTTTAGTTTTTGTTGTGCAGTGGTTCATCATATTTGGAGAGGATTTTCTCTTCTTCTGCAAAACTATTGCATAATGTAAACCATCTTCTTTTAATTACAAGAGTAAAGAAACTCTTATACAAACTAATTGCTCTGTGATCAATGCCTGTTTGAACCAATATAGAAATTCTTCATCCTTAATTGTTATTGATGTTGAAACCGAACTGGAGAAGAGAATTTATGTTTTAAATCATCGAAAGCCTGATCTTTATTACTTTCTTATATTGTTAACTGCAGTACTTATTCAAACAACCAAGATAAGAAGCATTTTGATCCGGCGTTATATATATTTCTCGGCAACCTCGAGAAGACAATTGAATAACTCACGAGGTTTCGAGAGCATAACCATATGGTCTGAATCTATCTCTATCACTTCGTCAACTGAGGCCTTGTTGATCATCCATTGCTGAAAATCTTCAGTGACGATCTCATCTTTGGTGCATTTGATGTACACTTTGGGGACTGACCCATATCTTTCCTTTGTGAACAGGGAGCTATCATGCAATTCGGAGACAAATATTTTGGAAGGTCTCATCAACTTTGAAGCTAATTTGACATCCTGAAATATTCATCCAAGAAGAAACTTGAAGAATCATGTATAATAATAAATTCACATAAGATAACTAGTGTTTGGCTTTCTTACTTCTGAAGGACAAAGCTGATACATCTTTTCTCTTAACAGCTGCTCTCCGAAAAGGACTGCTGTTGGAAGGTTCTCTGGGCCTTCATCAAAGTAAAGCTGAGAGTCGAGCAATGTCGACCCGTCGGAAGTCCTTCGATAATTCTGCATCTCAATAAACATATAACCGTTAGTTTATAACATATTAGGCTATACTTTGTCTATGAATAGTATGCTTTGTTAGATCAAAACAAACAAAGATGAGAAATCCAAGTTTATCTATTCAAATCTATATATATTACTCTAATATATGTCTTTTTGATACATACAAGACTATTTCAACTAGTCATGTTGTAAACAAACCGAGCTTTAATATCAAATTAAACACAAACCAAATATATTATTTTCTTTAAATTCGTTCAAAACAGAATAAACTAATAAGAAACCAAAGCTTATGTATTTAAATTCATATTTTCCATATTAATCAATATGGAACAATTAGTTACTCTAATATGTTCTATACTTTTATATATATATATACTTTCTTTGGGAAGAATGATAACAAGAATATGAACCTCGATAAAAGACTCTGAAAGAGGAGAATCAGGGCGACCGATTAAAGCTGTGGCGAAGACAGCAACGGCAATCTTCTGTGGAAAGGCCTGAATGGCAAAGGAAATAGACATGCCACCTAAACTATGTCCAACAATCACCACCCTCTCATCCGGAGGAACAGCAGCCATGACTTCCATCAGAGGTTTTACATACTCATGCACTGACTTCACCTCACTGATGCTTGTAGAGTCAATGCCACAACCAGCGAGGTCCATCGCGGTTACCTTGTGCCCCGCCAACTCGAGTAGAGATGCAAGCTTGTACCAGCACCATGCTCCATGCCCTGCACCATGAACTAGAATGAAGTGTGATCTCTTGCCCATCTTTCTGCTATATTATATAATGCTTTATTCGTTCATCTAATACTTCTTCAAATATATCTATGCATATATATATATATATATAGTGACAATGAAATGCAAGGGAAGAACAAGAGGGAGGATGTTGTTTAATTTTATTGTGTTAAGTTTTATAGACATGAGGTATGTGATAAATGTTGAATGATATAGTATGTGGATGCCAATGCCGGCAAATTTTGGCTCATGTTCAATGGATAGCAAAAGAGCCATGTATGCATTTTGATATTCTTCTTGTCTTGCTATGAAAAACTCACTTTCCTTCTGGTGAAGCATTTAATTTTCCTTCTGTTTTAAGAAAATATTTTTATTTTTAAAAAAATTGTTAAAAAATATTGATTATGACATGCAAATCAAACAAATCAAATGCAAATAAAAATAATTAGAAATTTCCAATATGAGGATTAGAGGCAAGATTAATACTAGTCTTTCTAAGCTTCATAAGAGAAAAGAAGAGATGAAGATTAGATGGATAATCTTCTAAAGGCTGAGTTGCACCTCCAAAGAGATATGGAATTGTCAAGAAAGAGAGATGAAAATTTCTTGAAGGAAGTAACAATGCATCCATTATATTTTTACTTTCCTCAGTCAGTGGTGCCTAGAAAATATTTTTAAAAAAATATTAATATTTTAATTTTTTGGAAAAATAATTATTTTTTAAATATGCAAATTGACAAAAATTAAATACAACTAACAATAATTAGAACTTCTAAATCTAAATTATAGAGTAGGGATCAATAGGGTGGCTAGGGTTTGAAGAAAATAGAATTTTGTTTATAATAGCTAGCAATTTTGATTGTTTGTATCAATGGATGATCACCTAATAATCTAAATAAAATTTAATGTATACAACGGTTAGAAAAATAGACGTTTGATAATCAAAGACAAAGAAAAAAAACAAAACAAAAAAAAAACAGAAAATGAAGTGAAATGGATATATATGGTAGAAGATAACCTAGCCTAATTAAAGTCCAATATAATATGGATATGAGCAAATATAACTATATAAGGATGTTAAAACTTTTGAAAATTGAGGTTATTGTACAAACATTATTGAAGATGGCATGCTTAACCAAGTTACCAAGAAAGAGATTTGGAATTTTCAGCCTCAATAGACATGTAATACATTTAATCCTATCCGAAGTTAATTAAAAATAAGATTTAAATTAACAGTCATCTTTTATGTAGAATATTTGTAATGTCTCAAACACCTCAAATCAATTGCATTCACTCATTTCTTATCTAAAATTTGGCATTAAGCCTCTCCCTCTAGTTAGGTTGAGTCACCCCTGGAGAGATATTGAATTGTTAAACTTATAAACGTGCTAACATTTATTCTTAACCTTGAAAAGTGAAAATGATTGGTTTAGGAAGTAAAGTTGAATTTTTCTTAGAGGAAAGTAGCAACACATCCATTAAGAACCATAAAGAAAAATGTGTTAAGATGAAATAAAAATATAAACCATTAGAACCAAAATAAAAAAACACAATATATGCAAAATAAATAGATAACGTTTGTATTTATAATGAACTGATCTTCTCTATATCCAATATTAAATAATAATAATAATAATAATAATAATAATAATAGTTAATTTAGTTTAAAGATGTTTACATGTATTTAAAACTCAATTATGGTTATATATGGAAAGAGAAATTAAAAAAATCATAATTAAATATATTTAAAATAATTAAAAAAAATATGTGTTTTAGCATATTAAAACATAAACGGACCTTAAAATATGCTAGAATGCTTGTCATTTTAAGATATTGATTATTTTTTGAAAACATATAGGTCTTTTGAAAAATCAGGGTTTTTTAAAGTTACCATAATTTTTTGTTTTTTAAAAATGAATAAACTATTAATTTATTAAAACAAAAAACACAAGAGTGCAAAATAGAGACTGCTGATAAATATAGTGAAAGAAAAAATAATAGTTAATATAATGGGTTAGTGACCATTGTAATAACTATTATGTAAACATGAAATACACTATGTTAGCCGAAGACTTTTAAATTAAATAACAAAGACCCTTAGTGGGTTAGAGACCCAAAGTGGATCCCTTAAAGGCACAAATAATGAATTAACTCCAGCTCAACTCAGTGAAGGGACATGTAGTGCTCGTTAATGGATTAACTCCATGCTTATGCGTACATGCGCCTTTAACTAGGCGGACAGGCATGTGTGTCATCAATGAGGTCGGCTGGATGAGCATTGAGGTGATTAACTCCGCAGCGTCGCTGTAGGGGCCCCTAACCCACAATAATTTGTCCATTTAAAAAAAAAAACTCTGTTACCATGTCTAGGTTGTCGAATTCCTTCATTAGGCTCCAAATTTCCATAATTTTAATATTGTTGTCACCACCTATTTCTTTTACATTTGAAAAAGTAGTAGCCGTATTTGCTAGATTAATTAGGCTGCCGAAAAAGATCATACCAAATGCAAATCATGCAAGATAGATACTATAAACGATGTGATCATTCTAAATGCATGTGTTGCTTCTGCCAGAAAATGTACTTGAGTTTGGCAATCTATGTTGACAATCTTTATTGTATAGATAAAATAATATGATTATAATCAATTAATCTCACCAATTTCAAATCAATTAATATATATTGCAACTGTTATTTTTTGTTATCTCTGTCACACTTTCCCACTTGCTCTTTTCTTATTATAAAGTCATTTCTGAGTGACTCTTATTTTTTGTTTTGCATGTTTTTAATATTTTTAATTTATATTATTTTTTTATTTATATTTGTTTTAATATATTTTAAGTGGTTTATTTTACAAAAATAATAACAAATGCCACTTTTTTTTTTATTTTGAAAAAAGTGATCTAGAAAATGCTACTTTTCAATTTGAAAGCTTCGGTCAAGAATGAGGACAAACTGCAAAGAGGCATGTGTTGTTTATTTTCAATTTGGCATTTGAATTATGAGAAAGATGTACTCTTTGTCTCTTGCCATTGTGGCAAAAGTTCTGACTATTGATGTGTGGTTCATTGGGCTTATATGATTCACATCAAACAGTAACATGTCACGTCATGAGTTGCATGAGTTATTTTTATTTTATTTTATTTTATTTATTAATTTATCAATTTTTGATGTGATATACAAATTTCAATATTGTGGTGAGGATATTAAGAACTCCAAAAAAAAAAAAAACTCATTACCAAATAATATTTGATCTCATATGAAAAATCAGAGTAAGATATTTAAAAGTTTTGAGTTTAAAATTTGTTGAAAATATTGATAGTAATGAGCTATTAAATATGGGTGCAAGTTTATAGCTCAAACTCTTTGTTCCAACTGAAGGTATTTGTAAATTAGACGATAATTTATGGGTCATAGACATGCTCTTAATGTATGTAATATTTCTCATTTTTGAAAAAAAAAAAAAAAAAAACTGTAAGCTCTTACATCAAATAAATGAACAGACAATTGTTGTAAACTTGCTATATATGATCCATATTTAATAATTGACAACATGCAATCACTGTGTAGTCACAATAACATAGACCATTATTTATTTATTTACTTTCAAGAAAGCTGAATAAATCATCAAATTTATTAACCCTCAAGTTGGAAGAAGAGTAGAGTACAAACTCTCTTATTGCAAGGATAATTAATTAATACAAACCATTATTAATCCTTATTAAACAAACCATTAAAACCTTAAACATATTTGTGTGCAATATCCAAAAAACAATTAAGCAACATTTGAGGTTGGCAAAGCATAGGCATATGATCAGAAGCTTCAATTGCCATCACTTGTTTTATTGATGCCTTCTCAATCATCCACTCTTGAAGGTCATGTAACATATCATCTTCTTTGCAAATGATATAAACTCTCTCAACTGATCCAAATCTTTCCTTTGTGAGCAATGACTTGTTTGCCAACTCTCTCAAAAATAACTTTGTGGGTCTTAGCAACATGCTTCCAAGTTTAATGTCCTGAAATTTACAATTTACATTCTCATTAAATGTAATTAATTAATTGCAAGTTTAACATATATATATATATAATTACCTCATGTGGGCAAAGTTGATACATTCTTGATGCAATTAGTTTTGGTCCAAACCATAGTGATGTTGGAGGATTGTCTGGACCATCATCAAAGCTAACTTGAGTATCTAGCAATGATTCGGCGCTGTTTCGAACAAAAAACTAGCTCCATATGTTCATGATAATAGAGAACAATTAGTTTAATCGCATGCATTAAAACAGTAAATTAATATATAGAAGTATTTAGCACATTCGTTCTCTAACAAATATTTAATTTATTAAATAAATTTATCAATGATTTTTTAGTTTATAACCACCGGTGCTTTACGTAGAGTATTTGTTATAATCTCAAAATTGAACTCCAAAATTTAAGAATATGATTTTTTTTAAAATGAGAGTATTTATTGTTTATTTATCAATAATAATAATAATAATAATAATAAAATTCTTGTTTTTTAACTAGCTCCACATATTTATGATAATAGAGAACAAAAAATTTAATCATATATATTAAACTTAAAAGGACCTACACATTTATTTCTCTCAAACATATATATATCTAAATAATGAAATAAGAACTTTCAAAAATAAAAATAAAAACTCTACTTGCAAACATGAATCAAGAACTTTTTATTTGTATATATTAAAAAAAAAAAAAATTGCACCTTATTAAAAAACTCGGAAGCAGGGAAGTCGATGCCGGGGGCAATTCCGGCGACATAGACGGCGGCGGCGATCTTTTCCGGGAAAGCCTCCATGGCCAATGAGATGGCAACACCTCCCAAACTATGGCCAACCAAGATGACCTTCTCTTTGTGAGCCAAAGATGACATAACCTCAATCAAAGGTTGAACATAATGTTGGAAAGATTGAACCTTATCAATTCCAAATGGTTGTCTTCCAGAGGCTAAAAGATCAAGAGCTGTCACTTTGTGTCCTTCTTTCTCTAATAATGTTACTAGTTTGTACCATGACCATGCTCCATGGCATGCACCATGAACTAGTACAAAATGCTTATTTCTTGTGCATTGTTTCTCCATTTTTTTTTTTTTTTTTTGGTTGTTTTGAGGGAGGAATATGGAGATAGGTAGTGTGTGGTTTGTGTTATATATATAGAAATTGGCCCAAAAAACAATAATAATGATAAATAAATAAATAAAAGAAAGAGGGAGACAAGGAATTCTTAATAAAAATTAGGCACCACAAGAGAGTGGAAGAAACAATGATTGAAAGTGACTTGAATGTGAACAAAAAAAATATAAAAGCCGTGTAAAACATTCATTTTTTAAAAAATGAAAAGTAAGACATTATAATTGTTGGCTTGAAAAAGAGACGCCCATGAATTTTTTTCAGCCCTCATTGATTTTCTTTTTAATGTTTTTTTATTATTTTTTAAACTTTTTGTAGGAAAAATATTGATTGTAATAATTAGTAAATTAAACAAAACAAATGCAATTAAAATAATTAGAACTTTCCAAATATGTGGATTAGAGGTGAGATTCATACCAGCCATTAAAATATACCTCACCTAATATTAGGCCAGATGAAAGATTAGATGGATAATCATCTAATAGCTCAAATAAAACTTAATTCATCTAAGGGCTAAGAAAAACAGCCTTTAATATTATGGCTCAATGCGAGTCCAAAGCTTAAAAAAGAAATGTTTAGGTAAACAAAAACAAATAAAAAAAATTAAAAACAAAAATAAAGTGAGGTTGGTGGATGGTAGGAAATAGTATTATTCAAGAAAAGTACAATATGTCAATTCAAAAAAACCAAAGCACATGAGCATGTGTATAGATTTGGAAACTTTGAAAATTGGGTTATTGTGCAAACTATTGATAAAGATGGCATCAAATTAACAAAAAAGAAAGAGATGATGACAACTCAAAAGTAATTATTAAAAAACCAACTCAAATTAAGGTCACCCAAGCCAACCCTTTAGGCCCATTCAATTTTGGAAGGTCTCTAAATAATTATTAGTGATAATAAATTAGTATATTTATAATTTATAATTTCATATTTAATATAATAAATTCAACTAATTTTTAAAATTGAGTATAATAAACCAACGGATCAAACATTTCAATTTCATGTTTAATCAATTCCTTATCTACTTTCAACTATTTTTATTAAAAAAAATTATATCCTTTTAATTACATATTTCAAAAAAACAGGGCACTTTCTTTTATAGGAAAATCTACAATTTTTAATTATAAAAAATTTATTTATATTAGTATTTTTTTACTCTTAAAATTTTGAGATGTTATATTTAAGTACTAGATTTACCAAATAAATTTTTTGAATGACGTGAATGTCAACCTCCCATACACGTCATCATCCATGTTATTCTTTTTTTTTTATATAAAATTTAGATTTAAACCTTAAAAATCCCTAGATTCTTAAAATTTAAAAAAAATTATAAAACTATATCTAAAATCCTAAAATCTTAAACCCAAATACTAAAGAATCCTATACCTAAAAATTTAAAAACTTAAACTCTAAATAATAAATAATAAACCCTAAAATTCTAAACCTTATACACTAAATCCTAAGTCCTAAACCTTAAATTGTAAACCACAAATTAGGAGGACTTTGTGGTTTACAATTTTAGAGTTTAGAAGGAAAGTTTCAGTTTATCGGATTAAGGGTTTAAATTTAGAATTTGGATAATAAAGAGAAATTAATTTTTTTTGTTTTTTAAAAATAAAAGAAGAGAGAGAGAGAAAAAATGACGTGGATATGCTAATTTGGCATCCACATCATTTGAGAAATATATCATTACTTTTACTTTTACTTGTGATTTTAAAATATATATATTTAATTGATAACAGTCCAAGTAGCCAAAAAGAGATTAACATCTCATATAGGCATTTTTAAAAAAACTAAATAAAAATTAGATTTTATTAAATAAATAAAAGGCACATTTTAAAATTTAGTTTTTGGGAGAACTGGATCATAGTTCAACAGTTTCTCAAATGCCTAGCATTTGAAGGGTCTCAAATTCAAGTCCTCTCCCAAATGCCAAAGCTTCGTGCTCTTTGTGGGAGGTTTGTGAACTAACTCCCCTCCAGAGTTGTAGAGTAAAAAAAATTATCCCTATGAGATCAATGAGTCATTGTAACATGTGCATATTGTCTCTCGACTAACTCCACTTGTTGTATTTATCAAAAAAAGAAAAAGAAAAAAAATTCATGGCACCATTGGCCAAGGAAAGTGAGTTTTGCGTGGATGCATTGCTACTTTCTTTTAAAAAATTTCACAAATCTTTCTTAAACTAAACAATTTTACTTTTTCAAATTTAAGAATGAATGTTTCACACAAAGGCAAGCACCCCATTTAAGGTTAATAGTAGGAGACGTGCACTAATGTGAAGCAAAAAAAAGAAAAACCAAAAATGGAAATAAAATGAAATGGATATGTATAATAGAAGATAACATGCCTAACAAAAATCTAATAACAAAAATAGAAGAATTTTTTTTGGGGAGTCACCCAACTTTAGGTAAGTATCACTTTAGTACCCCAATTTAATTATGTATCAAACCAGTGTCCAAACTTTCCTTTATCTGCATCCGGTAGTCACCCGAAGGATTTCGGGGTAGTTTTGCTGATGTGGCAACAAAAAAATCACACTCAGCATCACCGGTCCACATCATCCTTCCTACATGGCGACGCCAACTCACCTAAAGCTGCCACGTCATCATCATTTTCTTCGTTCTCCTTTGTCAGCACCTCTCTTCCCCACCTCCATCGCCAGTCAATGCAGCTCTTGGAGGAGGTATCGCTGGTGAAAAGGGTGACGGAGTGAAGATAATAAGGAAGGGGAAGGGGGAAGGTTGGTCTAAGGGAGAGGATTTTTTTTTTTTTGTTTTTTAGTTAGGGCAAAGTGAGAAACTAGGGTTAATTCACGGGGATAAGTGTTTGTGCCTTTGAGGAAAGGGAAGGCTGAAGGAACGGTTAGAATTACAATATGCGTTGTTAGGTGATTATCTTTTGTATGAAAAATCTAAATGGTAAACTTGTTATAATTATCAACAGAATTAAGCAAGAAGAAAGTCTACAATGATTAATATAAATAATTACTGATTTAATTAAGAAGAAGGTCCTGCAATAGCTGTAATTAATCAAAATCTATTGTAATTAGTTACAACTGCAACTGCAACATAATTAGCATAATTAATAAAAAAAGTCTATGAAATTATTAACTTAAATAATTATTGAATTAATCAAGAAGAGGGTCATGCACTAGCTGTAATTAATCAAAAACAATTGTAATCAGTTACAACTGCAACATAATTAGCATAATTAATAAAAAAACAAGTCTGTGAAATGATTAACATAAATAAAATCTGATCAGTTGCAAATGCAACATCATTAACATAATTAATAATAAAAAAAAAGTCAATGCAAGTTGTTACAACTGTTAATGCAAAAAAATTTTCAGCAACACAATTGTAACACTTAGAAATTACTTCAATCCCAACACCTAGAGTACCCATCTTTTCTTCTTTCTCAAATCACATCTTTCTTGGTTCTTTTTTCTTCATCCTTGCCTCTCATATGTTTTTTTTTTTCATAGTGGGTCCAGGTAGTTCGTTGCCTTTAGCCTGATTTCTTGTCACAGTCTCATTAAATTGAGGGTTTCTCATGTCAACGGCTTTATTAAATTCAGAATATCTTGGCCTAGCAGTCATTAAATTATCTTCATCTATGGAAGAACAAGAGTGCAACTCATCCGAACATTCATTATCAGTCTCAATTTCAACATTGTTAGAAACTCCATCATGAGTTTGTTCAGCAACTGGCTCTGTTATGTTGTGTGCAACATTTCCCCTATGAAATTCATCTGCTTCACTACCAAAATTATAGTTTGAGTCATGTATTTCATCATCATTGTTTCTCCCCTCACCTTGGCCCCCAATCAAGGCATCTTCCAAATCATCATTTTCATTATATGTTTCATCTTCAATATGTTGTTCATTTTCATTATATGTTTCATCTTCAATATGTTGTTCATTTTCATTAACACCACTAGCAAGCTTAATGCAAACATACACCTCTCTATCAGGGCCAACAGATAAAGCCATTTGCAAGGCATCCATATCTGATTTTATTTCTTTTAATTCTTTTTTATGACCATCCAACCACCAAATTATACAATCATCTACTTGTAAATTTAACTCCTTTGCCATATATATGATTTCTAACTTGGACATTTGGTCTACACAACAAAAGTCCACATACCCGGTCATCCCTTCTATATCGCCCACCATGTAGTGCATCCTTATTGTGAATAATTTAGCATCAAGCACTAAAAATGAAGGTGTGAGGGACATGATTAGTTTATTGTTCTATATGTGTACATCACAGGCATCTAAAATTCAACAAATATTACTCCACACAACTTCAATGCTTCATAACAACAACAAACATCCAATTGCAATAATGTACTAAACAGGTAACTTACAACTAAATTGGTTTGTTAACAAATTATTTAGATCCTCTAGCATGTTACAACAAATATAACTAAATTGGCTTCTACTGACAAATATAACAAATATAACAAATAATTCATATCCCATGCACATGGTGCAACAACAAGAGAAAATGCCATTATCATGCTCTCACATCACGTTTTCTGCCTCCAGCCATTATAATAACATCAATGAAAAAACATAACCTATTCCAATGAAGTATATATATAGACAAGCTGACAACTTTGTGAGATAAAATCAAAATCTCAAATTATCAAACATAACCTATTCCAAGGCAGCATGTTCACTCATCACTTTCAATGATTACCATCTCACAGTATTAAAACTTTTGAAGGTTGGTTTTTGAGAGAAATTTTAAATAAAAAATCAGCTTAAGATCCACAAAGTATCATTCTATCTTCATTTGTGAATGTATTGCTAAGAGAAAGCTAGCAGCATAAAAACAATAGCCAAGATGTGCAAAATCTGTGTAAAGTTATGGGCGACAATTCTAATTGATTGCTAAAAAACAAATGAGAAGAAGCTTCACATTTCCTGCACTACTTCTCATATGACTCATTGATCACTAAACTAAAGCAAAACAAATATATAGAATCCAAATACATCATTTCTCCCACTTATGTTGAGATATGCTAATTAAAATTAATGAGTACTTGGCCCCTCCATATATATTACTGACTTTCGTCTTCATTAATTTAGGATAAACAAAAGGATTAGAACATCATTAGTAATTAAGCAAACAAGATTGATTGAACTTCTACCATTAAAAATCCAAAATCTAGTCAACAGATTAACCACCTACTCAAAAATCCAAACTTTAGCATGAAAAAACCATTTCCAAAAATACACACACACAAAAGATTTTCCATCAAAGAAACATAAACCAATCCCAAAACATCACTACCAAATTTCTCACACTTCGCAAAATTTAACTGCTATTTTCTTATCTGATCCACAAAAAGCCAAACGTATGTTGGTCTTCTGCACTCTTGTCAATATCTCCATATTGCATTCATGAATGTGTGTAAAAAAACCCCAAACAAAACCCAATAAGGAGAACCCTTGCAATATTTATCCATCTAAACCCCTTAACTGCAACCCTTAATTAATGTTAAATTTACTCTACATTGCAAGCTTAAGAAGGTAGTATACAAGAACTGAAATGAGTTTTAAAACGTAATGTTACTGTACAGTGGTGAACCCTCCCTATCTGGTCTTATCTCCCAGTTGATGGTCATTAGGTCCCCTTCAGCTTTTCTCTAACCTCTCTTGTGTGGCCCAACAGCCAAACAACCCCCTTCCTCGTCCTCCTACCTCGCTTTGCAAGGTTTCTCGAAAAAGGAGATGGACACAATGAAGACATTGGGAACGATGGGAACAAAAGAGGAAAGGGTTTTAGGGTTGCACATTAAACGATGAAGAAACCATGCAGTTGTAGGGTTTCCTTCTCAAAATAGAATTGCTTTTTTTCTTCAAGGTACGTGATGAAGAAGATGATGATGACGTGAACCATTTTAGGTGACATGGTAACTTCAGGTGAGTTGGCATCGTCATGTAGGAAGGATGATGTAGACTGGTGATGCTGAGTGTGAGTTTTTGGTTGCCACATCAGCAAAATCACCCCGAAATCCTTCGAGTGACTGCCGGATGAAAATAAAGAAAAGTTTAGACACTGGTTTGATGCAAAATTAAATTGAGGTACTAAAGTGACACTTACCTAAAATTGGGTGACTCCTCAAAAAAATTCTCCAACAGAAATATGAGCAAAATATAATGACGTCGAAAGTTTTGAAAAGTAAGGTTATTGTACAAATTATCGATCAAGATGGCATGCTTAACTAAGTTATTAAGAAAGGGATATGGAATTTTCAACCTTAATAAACATATAAAACAATCAATTTTATTCGAAGTTAATTAAAAATAAAATAAAATAAACATCCAAGTTTTATGTAAAATATGTTTAATGGGTCAAACACTTCAGATCCCTTGCGCTAACTCATTTATTACTTGTACACTTCCTAAGCAATTTTTAGTATTATAATTATAATTATAATATATATAAATAATTTTTTATTCTCATTTATAATATTGATCTCCAGATATCATATATATAATTTCTTTTAATAAAAAATCATGGATGTCTATTGTCAGGTTTTTTTTTTTATTTAAAAACAAGAATGAGATCTATCAAAGATTTTCTTTGTCTTAATGCATAAAAAAATCCCATAAGATTAAGTGAAAGAGAAATTTGCGAAATGACTACATTATTATTAAATTATACAAATGTTTTTTTAATCTAAAGAATATATTATTAAGCTTATATAACATCAAATGTATATACCATTCCATTTTATGTTTTGATTAAACTGAATCCTCATTAAAGAATTGTAAAGTGGATATATATATATATTGATCTACAATTAAAGACCCACTATCACCATTTGAGATATCGTAAATATTTCACACTTGTTTTTTTACGGTAGAATCAATACCACTAAATTAAGTTTTTGTTGGTATTAAATTAATTTTATAATTTAAGAGGTATAATTTGTGGGGCAAACATGTAATATTATTTTTTTATCTGAATTATTTAAAAAACAATAAATATAGAAATAAGGGCATTGGTGAAAAAAGGAAAACAAAATTTTTAACTTTTCGAGGGGGTAAATGTAAAACATTCCAAAAGGGCTAAAAAAATCTCCGAAGAAAATGGATAAGCGCCATTGCGTCTCTCCGACGAGCTTCTTCTCCGATGCTTGATCGGAAGTCCTTCAGCTCGCGATCTTGGGATTGAAGGATCATGGAGTCTTCTACAATGATCTGCAATGGCTGGAGCTGGGGAGTGTCCAGTTTCCAGCTTCCCCTTCGCCGGAGGAGAGACGGTTTGAAGATGGCCGCTGATGGTGTGTCTTTTCTTTCGTCTTTGTCTTCTCGAGCTTCTTCAATGGTGGTATGGTTTATTCCTTTGTTCTTCCTCTTCAATCCGTTTACTACTTTAATTTCGCAATTGGTAATAAAAATGCGGTTTTTGGAGTGCATTTGTTGTGTGGAAGCTTGCAATTTGATGTCAGTCTAGAGAATTTTTTTAGGGTTTCTGGTTTTCGCTTTGATTTTATGAATGCATGCTATATTTTTCCCATTTAGAATTTGGCTGGTGATTTCAAAGTCAACACCAGTTTGCTGAAGGATTTAGCTCATCTTTGAGAATTATTACTTCAACTGGGTGTATATCCTGATAATTTGTGACTAATTCCCACTATCTTGTCTTTGAGATATGTACCTTGCTGGTGATGTTTGAGTTTGAATAACTGGAAAGAATGTCTAGACATATTTTCTCTACTTCAAGCTCACTGATTGGGATTTACTTCTTTGATCTTCTGAGTGTTTTTGTTGATTATTAGTAGTCTGACAAAATGCATTGTTTTTGGAGTGACATTTAATCAATCAGTACAATTGTTGTGTGAAATCGTACAATTTGCTTATCTACTCAATTGGATGTCTATCCTTTCAAAGGTTAGTTTAGAGGAAAAGCACTATCCCTTCAAAAATGGTTTGAGATATCTACTCTGTTTGTGATGTTTGAGTTTGAGTAACTGGAAAACTTGACTGAACATATTTCCTTAACTTGAAGCGAATGGATAGGCTCACAAATTATGATTTGCTTCTTTGATCTCCTAATTGATGCCCGGGGGGGGGGGGGGGGGGGGGGGGGGGGGGGGGTAATTTTCTCCCTTGTCTATGGGCTCATCTCATTTATTAATAGAATCATTGTGACAAAATGAGATCCGCGCTCATACCCGTGTGTTTCTCCAGTGATTCGCCTCTGGCGCATAACATCAACCACCTATCGTGCGACTACATAACAGTAACAGAAAAGATGCCTCTCTATACTATTAGCATCCTTAATACATCATTACTCATCCTAACACAACCATTCATTTATTTAATACGAAATCCTGATACTTCTTGTAACTCCTCGCCCCTTTGTTGCTGCGTTTGCTCTGGCGCGACCCAATCTTTGACTCCCCTCTGGTGATGCCTGCAACACCTGGCATCTAATCAATAATGCATTGTTATTTGAACTCCTGCAATCTGATCAGTTGGAACCAAAAGATCGCTAGTCTAGAACCATTATTTTAGGGTTTTTGGTTTCCCTTTAGATTTCAGAACCACAAAACCATTGCCGTTTCCAGCATATTGTTTTCTAGTTCCTTATGAAAATAAGTGGTACTCTATCATTAGCAATGTTCAAGTTTAAGTAACTGGAATGCATGAATGAACATATTTCCTCAACTTGGAGTGAAGGGAAAGAATCATGGATTTAGGATTTACATAGGGTTGCGAATAAATAATATGGTCACATAAGGAGTTGCAAGTGATTTAAGTTAGTGTTTTTCCTCTTTATTTGAAACAAATTGATCATGCTTTTTAGTGTTACTTATATGGAGGGATTTTATTTTGCTTCTAATCATGGTTTTTTAATTTTAGTTGTTGCAATTGTGTGAAGATGCTATGTATATGAAAATTAATATTGATGCTATTTTTCAACAGTTTATGTTAGAAGTATTGCTTGTTCAATGTGCTTGATTAAGTGTTTCTTTCTGCAAGAATCGGTGCAACCCTGTTCCAGTACCTGCTTGCTGTGTTATCTCATTGATTAACAAGGCTAGATGAAGTCATCAAAATGCTTATCTGTGTGAAAATTGGACCCTAACCAGTTGCTTATCTGCAGAATGGTGGCAATGAATATAAAATCTCCTTAAATTTCAGAGTTCAGGCTTCCCACAGTCACCGAGCGAATTCAAGTGCTATAGCTATGAATAGAGATTTTCCACAGAATACGGATCTACCTCGCTACTACTCAAAGAAAGAGAAGAAGCCATTTCCAGTACCCATCCTTGAGTTGAGACGTGCAGCCAGACAGAGAATAAAAGATGCCAAGGGAAAGCCCAAGAAACCTGTTCCACCTCCTAGAAATGGGATGCTTGTTCGGAGCCTGATACCAGTTGCTTATGAAGTGATGAATGCTAGAATCACATTAATAAACAATTTGAAGAGGCTTTTGAAAGTTGTACCTGTGCTAGCTTGCAAGTAAGTATTTATCTCCATACTTATTTTACTCCCCTTTACAAAAAAGACAACAATGCACCTGAGAATTAATCTCGAATTGGTTTGTTTGCATCTTATCAATTGTTTATGAAAAGGACACTTAGAGATATGCAACTCTTTGCAATTATGTCATTAAATTGATATAGGCTTAGTATCGATTCATAAATTATTTTGTCTTTTCCTTTAATGCAGGCATTGCAATGAAATACATGTTGGATCGGTTGGCCATCCGTTCAGGTCATGCCAGGGCATAAGGTCAGATACCCGCAATGGCATGCATGACTGGACGAAGGCGACAGTGGAGGATGTTTTCTTTCCAATGGAAGCCTTCCACCTTTTCGACCGTCTGGGTAAGCGCATTGCACATCAAGAGAGGTTTTCAATTCCTAGGGTGCCCGCACTCGTGGAGCTGTGTGTCCAAGCTGGTGTTGACCTCCCTGACCTCCCCACGAAGAGGCGGAGAAAGCCTGTCATCCGCATTGGCAGGAGTGAGATCATCGACGCAAATGAGGATGACCTCCCGGACCCCAAGCCTGATAGATTCAAGAAACCAATCCTTGCTGAGATCCCAGATTCCGATGTCATCCCACCATCTACTCCTGAGGAGACCGCGCAACTCTCAGAGGACACACTTGAGGCATGGGACACGATGAGACAAGGGGCTCATAAACTGATGAGACGGTACGGTGTGCGGGTTTGTGGATACTGCCCAGAGTTGCATGTTGGGCCAAGCGGGCACAAGGCACAGAACTGCGGCGCATTCAAACACCAGCAACGGAACGGGCAGCATGGATGGCAAACAGCAGTGCTCGATGATCTGATACCACCGAGGTATGTCTGGCATGTGCCTGAATCATCACCGGTGTTGCAGCGTGAGCTAAGGAATTTCTACGGTCAAGCACCAGCAGTTGTTGAGTTATGTGTGCAAGGAGGTGCCGAAGTGCCTGACCGATACAAACCAACTATGAGGCTTGACATTGGCATACCGACGAGTTTGAAAGAGGCTGAAATGGTTGTTTGAATATGTTCACTGATCTCGCTGCATGCACATGTACATTCTTTTGTGAAGTATACGTATCGATGTTGCGGTTCTTGATTGCTCATTTTCGAGAAGTTTTGTTGGAATGGTTTATTGGTTTTGCTGATCATTTTTAGGGAAGATCAAGTTGAGGTGAACTTTGGAGTTCATGAATGTGTCACCTGTGATGTGAAGAACTGTTTGTATCTTGGGGACTAATTTGCACCACTCTTATTTTCTCAATATATATGTATATGCATATACTTTCTTGTTGATTTAACTAAATGGATTAATTAAATGTAGTTTTTTTTTTTTTTTTTTTCTGACCCGTTGGCTACCCGAGGAAGAAAGTGGGGGCGTTTGGTTGCAAGGATTGGAATGGAGAGAAGTGGAAAAGTAATGACAATAAGGGGATTAAAAAAGGAATGTAATTGAAAACTTTGTTTGGTTGAAAAGATTGGCGAGGTAGTTTATTGAGAATGGGAAAAGTGAAAAAAGAAAATATAATAAAATTACTATTATGCTCTTTATCTAAATAAATATTATATAAAGTGAAAAAAATAAATTAATTGTTATAAATAAATATTTAACTTTAATAAGTCACCAAATCTCAAATTTTTTGTTAATATCATTAATTAGTAATTAATTAACTATAATAAATAACTAATTACATGTTTAAAGATATTTTAAATAAATAATTAAAGATATTTTGTTAATATTTATTACAAAATATCTTTAATTAATAATTAATCAACTATTAAAAAAACCAATTAATGAATAAATATAACTAATTAATTATTATAAATATATATTTAACTTTGATTATTAGTTATTATTATTTCATTTTAATTATTAATTATTATTAAAATTATCTACTTAATTATTGTATTTAATTTAATTATTATTAATTTCTTTTAATTAATTATTATTTTTAAATTTTTTTATTTATTATTTAAATCAAATTATTATTTTAATTATTAAAAAAATTGGTAAATTGGTCATTTCCCCCAAGGAGTGAGCGGGGAACGAGCAATCCTCCCATTTTTGGGATGATTGCTCACTCCTCACTCACTCCCCACCCACTCCTCTCTCATTCCTATTCATGCCATCCAAACAAAGGCTTGGTTTTATTTCTTTCCCATTTCCACTCCAAGCATCCCAACCAAACATCCCCTGAGAACCATAGATGGAAGAATTCTCCTTGGATGTTCCTTTTTTTTTATTTTTTTTACACGTATAAGGATTTGAACTCAAAGCCTTTTGTGTTGGTAAATTTATTTATTTAATATAGCAATTAAATATTTTTATTGTGATTTTGATTTATTAATAAATATATTAATAAAGAATATTATTTTGAAAATGGTTTATTATTATTATTATTATTATTCCTAGGCTATCTTGAGGAAAGAATATGAAAAAGAGAAAATTATTTATTAGTCTTTGCAATTTTTCAAATATCCCCTGTAGTCCCTTTGATATTTCATAGACATCCCTTTTTTTTTTCAATTTACTTATTTTTCAATCCCTACAATTCATGTTTTTATTTAAAAATCTAATTTTGCATCGCTTACGAAATGTACTTCTCATTTATTAAGTATATTTTTTTATTTAATATTGTGTGTTTATGTATAACGTTTTTGTTTAATATTTGTTTTTGATATTTAATATCTTAGTTTCTTGTTTACTATTTTATATTTTTCTTTAAAAATATTGAGAAAAACTTTAGTCAAAAGTACTAAAAAGTATTCTGTCAGAGAGTGTAAAAAAAAGAATCACTTTTTTAGAAATATGAAATAGTCCAAGTATTTTTTTTATCAAGTGAGAAAATTGGAGGGATAATATGAATAATTTCTCTAAAAAAAATAAAAAATATTATATTAAATATTTTTAATAAAATAAAATAAAATAAAATAAACAAGATCTTGCATAACTCAACTTTGCGCGCGCACACAGATATAAGTATTTAGATCAATAAGTTAGAAGAAAAAAAAATTAAAAAAACTTGTGGTTATGATGAAAAGATGAGATTTGTTGTCTCAAAATTAAGGATTATGAGCATTGTTGCAATAAGAAATATAATAATCTTTGTTGAATGATTAAAAGTCTTTAGAATTGAATTTGTAATTTTGAATCATGCCACCTGTCCCTCGATTAGACGGTATCACGTGCCTTATAAATATATTTATATATGTTTACATCAGATGACATAGAATTTAGTGATTTTTTCTTGCCAACTTGTCTACCTCAAAATTTCAAATCTCATGAAAAGCCAACTTGTCTAGCTTAAAATTTCAAATCTCGTACACAAGTGACTTACCACCTCAAAATTTCAAATCTCATGAAAAGCCAACTTGTCTATTTTAAATTTCAAATCTCTTAGGGGGCGTTTGGTTTGCGGTAATGTGACAATATTACCGGGAATCTGATGGTAATGTGTTCAGATTACCATATTTGGTTACTGTAGCAGTGGTAATGTTGATGGTAATGTGAGATTACCAATAGTGAAATATTACCAAATAAGATGGTAATCACATTACCACCAAAATAGGTGTCCATCCAGATTACCAGGTTGGTGGTAATGTGTAATATTTATTTTTTCCAATTATGCCCCCACTCATTTAATCTAATTTCATATTACACTCATTATCAAAACCCTAGTTTTTATTTTCCATTTATTATTTTTGATATTATAATTTAATTATTTATTTATCTAAATACTTTAAATTAAGTTTTTCAAATTTTTATACGTAGGGGTATTTTACTAAATACAAAGGTATTTTAAAAATTATGAAAAAAATAATTTTTGATATTATAATTTAATTATTTATTTATCTATATACTTTAAATTAAAAGTTTCAAAATTTATATATAGGGGTATTTTGGTAAATACAAAGGTATTTTAAAAAATTGTGAAAAAAATAATTTTTGATATTATAATTTAATTATTTATTTATCTAAATACTTTAAATTATATTTTTAAAATTTTATACATAGGGGTACTTTGGTAAATACAAAGGTATTTTAAACATTTGTGCAAAAAAATAATTTTTGATATTATAATTTAATTATTTATTTATTTAAATAATTTAAATTATATTTTTCAAAATTTTATATGTAGGGGTACTTTGGTAAATTTGATATATTACTGTGGTGATTAACATGACTAACCAAACATGGTAATGAAAGATTACCAGTAATGTAAATTCTCAACCAAACATGGTAATCTCACATTACCACAACATTCCTGGGCATACAACATTCCCAATCTCATTACCACGGTAATCTGATTACCGTGGTAATATACCATTACTGCGAACCAAACGGCCCCTTAGAGTCAAATCTCGTAGAAAGCTCTGTGTGTGTCTCTCTGTTGTGTTAGGGGGATGGGGGGAGGGGGTTACATAAATAAAAACTTTATGGACGTCAAATCATCCAACAGCCGACATTGAAAATCAGTAACACTATATATATGTGTGTGGCAAAAGTGTTCATAAATAAAAACTCTATGGACGTCAAATTATTAGTTGTTGGATCGTGATTCAATGGCAAACATTGATGAACAGTAATACTGTATATTGTACTGTTTTAAATAATAATTACTATATGTGTTACAACATTAATTACTATTCATTAATATTGGTTGTTGGATCAAGATTCAATGGGGGGGTCCATAAATAAAAACTTTATGGACGTCAACAGCCGACATTGAAAGACAGTAACACTATATATGTGTGTGTGGCAAAAGTGTTCATAAATAAAAACTCTATGGACATCAAATTATTAGTTGTTGGATCGTGATTCAATGGCAAACATTGATGAACAGTAATACTGTATATTGTACTGTTTTAAATAATAATTACTATATGTGTTACAACATTAACTACTATTCATTAATATTGGTTGTTGGATCAAGATTCAATGGGGGGGTCCATAAATAAAAACTTTATGGACGTCAACAGCCGACATTGAAAAACAATAATACTATATATGTGTGTGGCAAAAGTGTTCATAAATAAAAACTCTATGAACGTCAAATCATTAGTTGTTGGATCGTGATTCAATGTCAAACATTGATGAACAGTAATATTATATATTGTACTGTTTTAAATAATAATTACTATATGTGTTACAACATTAACTACTATTCATTAATATTGGTTGTTGGATTGAGATTCAATGGCTGATAATGGATGTTTATAGATTTTTTATCTATAGACATTTATAGAAAAATGGTTCTCTATATATATATATGACAAATAATTTAAAATATTTGAAACACTTAATTAAATAATCAGTGGAATAAAATGTTTGTTTATCCCTCGAGATATTCTAAAGCATGATTTAATGATAATTAATAAGGCCTTTACACTTAATTTATACTTTTATACAGAAATTTTAAAATAATTTACCATAACTACCTAAGTTATAGTTTCTAAATATGCCCCGTTGTCGGTATATAATTAAAATTAACTAGAGAAACACTCATATTTGTTCATATTTACAAATAAGAGAGTATTTTTCTTTTGGTATTTTGATTGTTGGTATCCTAGAGTCTATAAACCTTTAATTATTTAAGGGTAAAGTTCCTGAGAGCTTATTAAATAGTAGATGGCTTTCAGTGGGAATATTCTACATTTAGAAAGATTGGAATTCACTTTACTTTCTTAAATGGCTATGAGCCTTTAAAGATTGAATCAACCACCATTGGTCATATTTATTTTTTTTATTTTCATTTTTTTCTTATCAATAAATAAAAAAATAAAGTATAGTTCAGTTTTATATAAATTTTTCCAATTGATCAGTAATAGAAACACTCAATAAATAAACTTTATATATATATATATATATATAATATATATATAACACTTCAATCACTTTTTTTAGCCATCGGGAAATTAATCATTCAACTCGCACACCCTCAACGAGGGACAAATAGTTTTGAGCTGCTAGCCCATACCCATAACCAATGATATGTTACCATTACTATTTTAAATGCTTCTTGAACTTGAGATAATGTTTTTCATAATAAAATTAAATATTGATAGGTTATGAGCTCTTTGGTCTTCAATCACTCTTTACTTGTTTTATCTGATATATTATGTTTTTAAATTAATGATATATGTTAAACAATTTTTTGTCTAACTGACAAAATAAAAAGTTTTAATAGATTTTTTTTTTTTAAACAAACAAGCTTTGAAAGATGACCATTATTATTTTTTCCTTGCCTTTTGTTTTTATTAACAACATGGGTAAGCCTTTCTAGACTACATGCACTTTATTTACATCTCAACCAAAAGACATACACTTTATTGAAAACCATTGTTATATAAATATAGTTAAAAAAAAAATTGTATCAACGAAATCAAATGAAGCAAAAAAATAAGTAGTAGTATATAACTTGGCAACGTCCCAAGGGGATGAATTTTGACAAATAATGATCATGTGGCCGGGTTGCTGCTTAAGAGCCAAGCAACTCTTTGTGATAACAATTATATTAAGTCCTTATCATTGTACCTTCTCATTAAAAAGGAGCTTTGTGTTTCAAGAGAAGGTAGAACAAAACTAGTGGATTGTAATGTTAAGTACGTTCATAGTTTTTTAAAATCTATGGGCTTTTGATAAATCTAACGGCTTCTATTTGTCAAGTAGCTTGTAGAATTATTTTCTAAAAAATACTACACATGAATGGATGTTTCGAGATTTTAAATTCAGGAGCGTCCATAAACGGTGGGCTATATATATACATACACATATTTATAGAGGGATTTATTTGAAAATAGACAGAAAAATAATATGAAGTTTTGAAGATTTATTTCTTTTAATTGCCAACGACCACTAGGTCAATTGGCATTGGGTCTTTTGCGTAAGGTGTTTGGTTTCGGGGAGACCCGAGATCGAATCCTTGTTCGCGCAAGGTGAGTGCACGGTTCGGTGAGCGCCGCTCCCACATGCTCATCCCTGACTTACCCTTAGATGGGACGCTTGTTGCCTATTTGTCACAAAAAAAAAAGTTTATGTAAATATGGGAAAACTAAGGAATTTCTGAAAAATACCGCATAAAAAAAAATTCTTAACTCATTTGTTTATTGATAAAATCAAACAAAAAAATATTAAATTATTATTATTATTTTTTTTTTGGACATCACTTTGAAATCCAGAAATCAATCCAAATTCATTAATGTTTAAGTATATAACAATAAGTGCATAGATAA
Source organism: Dioscorea alata (assembly GCA_020875875.1). Lineage (NCBI taxonomy): Eukaryota > Viridiplantae > Streptophyta > Magnoliopsida > Dioscoreales > Dioscoreaceae > Dioscorea > Dioscorea alata. The sequence goes on along the minus strand of CM037014.1, from coordinate 1,254,017 downwards.
TGGAGCACAATCTGTGTTAAAATTTTATTTTAATTTTTTTTAACTTTATAATTGAGATATAAATTTATGAATATAAATTAAGATTCTACCATGTATTCAAAGCATCACCAAAAAAATATATTGAAAAAATTCCTACGAACTTTCAAATCATTGAATTGAATGGCACTCTAACCAAAACATTTTGGCACTTGTTATTATAATTTTTCAACGATAATTGATGCAACAAATGGTCTTTGCTATTAATTTGAGATAATATGTATATATATTTTTTTAAATTAAAAAAAAAACTTGTGGTTCGCATTTTGCCGACAAAGTTTTTTAATTTTAAATTTATATAATTTCTTCAGTTAACAAAAGTTAACTCTTTCTTATTTGGTGAAAAGTAAAATCATTTATTCAGTTAAAAATCTACCACTTGAGATTAATATATATATGATTTTTTTAGTAAAATTTTGGGGAGAAATTAATAGAAAGAAAGAAAATTATATGGCCTAGTTTAAAAATGAAATAATGATTCTGCTATTACTAAATAAGTAAAAATTAACATCATTAATATATTTTTTATTAGCCAGAAAACTATATAAGTTAAAAACTAAAAAAGAATATTTGTCTTATTTTTGCAAAACAGAGAAACCATCCAGTTTTTTTTAATTTTATTTTTCTTTTTGCATATAAAGTGCATTCATTACCAAAACCAACTGCCTATTGGCCTATTAGTATCCGATCATTTAAGTAGGGTATTCATTTCAAGGAGAAACTAATATCAAATCTTAAAATCTATGCAAAGTGAAAACACAAGTACTTATTGAGAATAGAAGATTAACCGTTTGACTTTCTTCTGATGCAACGGTCGCTGATTAGCTTGATTTTTGGCTTGAAATTTGAAAACACCAAACTTAAAAGAACATCTAGTTCATGACTTATAAATTTAGAAAAATCATAATCTAAAATTCAAGAAATATTTGAAGATACAAATGATCTAAAAACTTGAAAAATAAAATAAATTAAAGTAAAGGACATTAAGTAAAAGGAGACATATTCAAGTATTAGGGGTTTTTTATTTTATTTTTTATGATGTCTAGATAGAAGAAAACATTTTGAAAAAAAAAAAAGTTACTACTTCTTGTAAGTTCAGCCAAATCCATGAATTTATGTTTTTTTTATGATATGAATAAAATTAATTTGTTATTTTATTTTATTTTTATTTGCATTTGTTTTTAATGAAAAGTTTTCATAATAAAATTTAGGGTAATTAACGTTGCAGAATCTTTAATGGAAGTAGACTCTCACTTAAAAATATAATAAAATTTTCATCTTTTTTTACACATTTATTATAATTCATTATGTTTTCCAAGTGAATGACCCCACAATATGTTATTAAAACATTATTTATTGTTAAAATAAAAGCTAAATATAAAGAGAGAATCAATCTTGTATCAAATATAATGAACCTAGTTTTGACTTGACCTATAAGAGTTATAGCCAATGACTATTTACCTACTACATATTGGTTTTATAACCAACCAAAAACTAAAGACATACAATCACAAAAAACATAATTTTTTAAATTGTCAAAAATAAAAAATTTTCCTATGCTTTTTCACACATATTTTTCATATGAAAATATATTTATCAAAATATTTGTTCATTGAAAAACATTTAAGATTTTTTTTTTTTTCATATAGTAAATCAAACGGTATAAAATTTTGTGAACCAAATGAACATTTATAACCATTTGAATAGTATTTTTTATAAATAAATTTAATACATTAACTCATAAGTAAATTGTGTGTATATATATGTACATATATATGAAAAAAAATTTAAGAATATATTTGTACATTAAAAAACTATAATCATTTTTAATAAAAAATGTAAAAAAAAAGTATAAAATTCCCATATTGTCGTCTATATTTAATATTAATCATACCATAGAATGGCACCATTACATAAAAGTCATCATGTTTGAGATGTAACAAAACTATAAAATGTCAAATATCATTTTCTTTAAAAATATATACAACTATAAATTTTTATAAAATCAAGTAAATAAATAAATAAATAATTGCAAAAGCCCTAATTCAACACATGAAGAATATTCACATAAGAATATTCACATAGCACCCACTATATAACAAGATACCATTACAAACCATGACCACCACCAATGGCCATCTCAGACCAGTCCATCACCACCACCAACGGCGGCTCCGGCGGTGGCGGCACGGCCGTCGCCGGCGAGACCCACCCATCTCATCCCAATTACATTCCCAATCACATAGATAACCCTTCATATATCCGCATTCTCGACACCACTCTCCGAGACGGCGAGCAAGCTCCCGGTGCCGCAATGACCACAGAGCAAAAGCTCGACGTTGCCCGGCTTCTCGCCCACCTCGGCGTTGACATCATCGAAGCCGGCTTTCCGTGCTCCTCACCGGAAAGTTTCAACGCTGCTAAAGCCATTGCAATTGAGGTTGGGTGCCACCCGGTGATGGCAGGAGGTCATGTGCCGGTGATTGGTGTGGTGGCTAGGAGTAATAAGAAGGATATAGATATTGCATGGGATGCAGTGAAACATGCTTGTTATCCACGTATCAATACTTTTATTGCCACTAGTGACATTCATATGAAACATAAGTTGAGGATGTCAAAGGAGGTGGTGGTGAAGACGGCGGTGGAGATGGTGGCTTATGCACGTAGTCTTGGTTGTAATGATGTTGCTTTTGCTGCAGAAGATGCTGGCAGGTTTGTTTGTTTGTTTGCTTTGCATCTAATTTGGTAATATATATATATATATATATATATATATATATATATATATATATATATATATATATATATGTTCTTTATATTTGAATATATGTTATAAGATAACATAGGTGAGTAAGGGAATGGAAAAGAAAAATATATTGTTAAGGAGGAATGTAATATAGGTGCAATTTGATAACAAATTGGAAGAAATAAAAATGCTAAAATTATGAAATTAAGTTTATTATTTTACCATGTTTTGAGAAAAATAAATAATTGTACACCTTTGTTTAGGTTAAAGGTTTAATAATAATAATAATAATGGATTGGTTTAATGATCAAGAACCACTATTCTCTTCTTCTTTTATAGTAGTTTATCTAATTTATTTCAAAAGAATATCAAATACTCCCTCTTTATTTGTTCGTTTTAATCTATTCACACTCATTAATTAAAAAAATAGATTAAAATTAGTTATTATTTTAAATTTATAAAAACTTGTATTAATTTCAAAATTACCTCCATTTAAAACCCATCACGAGATTCATTATAATTTAATTGTGTATTTTATTTTCTCTTTCAATAGTCTTTTAGTTTTCCAAAAAAATATTGAAAAATAGAGTAATATATTAACAATAAATGGTAAAGTTGGAGAAAAAAAACTATTTAATATTTCATAGATTTTCTTAATGAACATATAAAAAAAATTAAAAAAAATAATAGGACAAGTAAATAAGACTAGAGAAAGTATACATCATAAATTTAGAAAAAAAAAAAGTGATACATAAATAATTATTGGTAAGTTCAGAAGTAGTAATAGGAATAGTGTATAAGGTTTTGGAGTTGCCGTGCATTATTCATGGCTAGATATTTGAGGTCAACCTGTTCAATTTAAGGTAACCGGCTACGAGGAAACGTAACTATTAGATAAATAATTAAATATTGTAGTATTTAATTTAATGTTAAGGTAACGTGGGCGGCTTAGAAAAAGCATGAAAAATGGAATCACTATTTGATAAATAATATATTGTATTTCCTAACTTCTATTTGAATGTAAAGGTTATGTGGGTGACTTAGAAAAAGCATGGAAAAATGAAATAAATTGTTAGGTTACTAAGAATACAATTGCAATTTGATAAAGACTTGAAAGACAAAATGACACCGACTCATTGAAAATAGGCAAGTAATTTTGCTATTTTATTTTGTTTTTTGAAAAAAAAAAAAAATCATAAGAGTTGTGCACGTTTGTCTAATGTTAGGGTATTCATATGTAGAAAGTAGAGGATGAGTAGAGAATAATAATAATAATAATAATAATAATAATAATAATAATAATAATAATGACCCAAAACTATTAATATACTATATGATATATTTTTAAAAGTAAACGATTCATAAGTATTTAATGTCTTTAAATAATTTGTACTCACTCCGATCCTTTTTACTTGTCTCATTTTATAGATTTTTTTTTTGTCGTTTTTATTTGTTTATTTAGAAAATTTATTGAAGTATTAAATATTATTTTTTAAAATGTATACTTTATATTTAATGTATTTAGATAACTTTGAATAAATTATATTCAACTACATATTTTTAAAACATATTTTAAATAAGGATAATTTTGGAAAGTTAATGTATTTTTTATAAATTTTAAATTATCAATTAATTTTAACTAAATTTTTTAATTCATGTGATTTATTTAAAATGAACAAGTATAAAAGGACTTAAAAACGAGTATTTTAGAATGGAGAGAGTAATAGAGGAGAAATGAAGTTTGTGAGTTTGTATGCACTTTTATGGGATTTGAGCTCACTCTATCTAACCTAGGGTGACTTGTAGGTAAAAACACAAACCATTGATCTTCCCACTTAGGAATCTCATGCACATGCATAAGAAGGTGATATTATTATTATTATTATTATTATTATTATTATTATTATTCCCTTTGGTCTATTTATATGTTTATTTTAACCAATTTATGTTTATTAAAAAAAATCTTTTAAAATTAGTTGTTGTCTTACATTTATAAAAAATTATACCAACTTTTTAAAATTACCTCTATTTAAAAAGCCTGCATCAAGATTTCATTAATTTTTGTTATAATTTAATTGTATCTCTTATTTTTTCTCTCAATATAGGGTTTTATATAGTTTTCCAAAAAGTATTAAAAAAATGTAGGATTATATATATTAAAGATAAAGGTAAAATTGAGAAAAAAAAATTTAATATTTTATATATTTTCTAAATAGATAGGTAAAAAAGATAAAAGAAAACTTTTTAAAATGGGACAAGTTAAAAAGACCAAAAAGATTATTATTATTATTATTATTTAAATATATGGCATATGAAGTAGGAAGTACATAAAGATTGCACAAAGAGAATTTTCCCCTTCAAAGTTATGATATAATTTTATAATTAATATTTTTAGTTTAAAGTTTATTTTAACAAGGACAAAGATATATGTGCAGCAAAATTTAGGAAATTATCATACTACTCAATCTTACGTTGGAAATTACAATATCAAGTTCCAAAGTGAGAAAAGAAGGTTATATATTTGAATAAAATTATATAAATATTACATTTTTAATAATCTTGTAAATCTACATGCAAATTTATATAAAATATTGCATGTAAATTTAACTTTAGAAGCATATAAAATAATTAATGGGTATGAATCAAGAAAAGAAATTTCATTTTATAACTCTTGTTTATCTTTGAAAAATATCTTATGTTTTTAAGAAAAATTAAAATAAATAAATTTATGTAATTCAGGATTAAAATAACCATTCATTTGGTTTTAAAACAGTGTGATGCATGTATTATAATGTAATAAAGAATGATTGAAGTTTGCCTAGAGTTTTAATCAATCAGACTAAATTAATAATTTAGAATTATATTATATGTAAAATATTTAGAATTTTAATATTTCAATCATTTAATAAATAAAAAATATATAATCTCAAAAAATTAATAATTTTCTTTTTCTGTATGTTCTTTTTTTCTTCCTTCTTCTTTACCAAATGTTTGTATTTTTAAAACTGAGCATATTATTCTTGCAATGTTATTACTTAGTTTTTTTTTTCTCAAGTGTTTATGTGTCTAAATCTAAATGTTTACCTTTTCATATAATATTGTTTAAGCATTTTAGAAATTTAGTTAGGTTTTCAATAAAATGTTTATATTTCCACAAATGTCTCCAACTTGTTTACTCAACTGCTTAAATCTAAGCATGTGAAAATAGAAATAGATAGTTAATGAGAAGAGTATATATATATATGCTTTTTAAAAAATTATTATTAATTGAAATTACTAAATTAATTAAAGTCATAATAAATATTGAAACATACAGGTCAGATAGAGAGTTTCTGCACCATGTATTGAATGAAGTGATAAAAGCAGGAGCCACAACCATTATCATCCCTGACACTGTTGGTTATAACATGCCATCAGAGTATGCAAATCTCATTGCTGATATCAAGCTCAACACTTCAGGAGCTATCATTGCCACTCATTGTCACAATGATCTTGGCTTTGCCACTGCCAACACTCTTGCTGTACTTCTCCTTCCTTCTTCTTTAAAATATATATATATTAGAAATAATTTTTTTTTAATGTCTATTAATTGGGAGCACTGAAATTAAATAGGGAGCTGAGGCTGGGGCAAGGCAATTAGAGGTCACAATAAATGGGATTGGAGAGAGAGCAGGAAATGCAGCACTTGAGGAGGTATTCTTTTCTATTCTATTCCTATATTGTTAGTTCATGTTTTAATAAATAATTAAATAAATGTGCATTCTAATTCTTTGCAGGTTGTGATGGCAATCAAATGTAGAAGGCAATTGCTAGGACTTCATACAGGCATTGATACTAAATACATTGTTGCAGCAAGCAAAATGGTATTTACCTTAATTAATTCCATATATCATTATTTCATAATATAAATGTGTAGATATATATTGGAGCAACTCAGGTGAAGTGCCAACTTTGTAATTCCATGCAGTTCTCAATAGAATGTTTACAGTTATTTCATTAATGACTTAAGCTAGCAGGGTTGAGGTGGGTTCAGGGTTTATTATATATCTTCTTTTATTTATTTCTAAGACACCCTATAATGATATTATTGAAAAATACACGAACTACACCTCTTGCACTCCACCTAAATCAGCTTTCATATATTTATATATATAGTTATATATTAATATTGATGAATGTTATATATGTCTTATGATATTTGTTTGTTTGTATTTTCCTTATAAAATCAATATTATTATTATTATTGTTGTTGCTGTTGTTGTTGGTGTAGGTTGCGGAGTTCACCGGTTTAAATGTGCAACCTCATAAAGCTATTGTTGGAGTTAATGCTTTTGCTCATGAAAGCGGTATTCATCAGGTATATATACACATATATATATATACTCTGTTAATTTATACATGAGATATCTAGAATTTTGACTTGTATAATTTGTAATGATGTTTTATATGATTAGGACGGAGTCCTTAAATATAGAGGCACTTATGAAATTATCTCCCCTGAAGATATTGGTTTGTCTAGATCCAATGAGTCCGGTATTGTTCTTGGAAAACTTAGGTAATATGTCAATAATCTCAATGTTCTATAAACATATGCAAACATTATATATATATACTAAAATATATTTATTTTTTGCAGTGGTAGACATGCTCTAAAAGCTCGGCTTTTGAAGGTAAATAATTCATGAGATAAATTCAATTTATTTTGTGTTGGTTATTATATTAAAAAAAAAAGGTTTATATATATTTCAGTTAGGACATGATGTGAATGGAAAAGAGCTAGATGATATATTTGCAAGGTTCAAAGAAATTGCTGGCACAAAAAAGGTATATATATATTAATTATTAAAAAAAATAAAAAAAAATTATTGACAACTGACTAAAAAATTTATCTATTTTGCAGAATTTTTCTGATGATGATATTGAAGCACTTGTTGGAAATGAAAATGGTCATTTAAAAACAATATGGTCACTTGTTGATATTCAGGTCCTAATGTTATCACATTAATATTTTTATGACAAAAAAATTTCAATTCCAATTCTGTGGGTGAAATATCTGGTTGGACGATTAATTTTTAATTATGCACACATTCGTGATCATAGTGTTTATCGAATTTATGAAAGATATATATAAAAAAGATTATCAAATATTGATATTTCAAGTGATTAATTATTTACATTCATGCTCTTAGGTTATACATGGAACAATTGGTTTTCCCACAGTGACCGTGAAGTTAATTTCTTTTGATGGAGATGAGAAAATTTCATGCTCAACTGGAGAAGGTGTTGTAGATGCAGCATTTAAAGCAGTTAATAACATTGTGGAGGTGAGTTTCCAAATAACTAAATTTTAAATAATTAGTTAATTGTCATATATATATATTGGTTAAGTTAGTAAATATGAAAATATATCATACTAATTTTATTTTATTTTTTTGAAGGTACCTGTGATTTTAAAAGAATACACAAATTCAGCCATGGAAGGCATCAATGCTCTTGCTTCTACTCATGTTGTTATATGTCTTGATAGCAATGATATAAAAGATCAAAATGATCATACTTTTAGGTTAGGTTTATTTTTTTAATTAGATAATTTATGAAAATTTTTCGTATTTTACTAAGATTGCTATATTACTATAACTTTTTTTTTCCTTTGCAGTGGAATTGGAACAGGAAAAGATATCACCGTTGCGAGTGTTCAAGCTTATTTAAATGCGTTAAATAAAGCAATAAGTCTCAAAAATTTATCGGCAAAAACAACCCGGGCATGATCAACATTGTTAATGTGTCTTTGTGAAGGTAATAATAAATACTTCATAAAAAAAAAAATAATTGACAAAGATATGAATGAACTTAATAAGCAATTATTGTTTTTCCTGATATCTTTTGTTGAAGTTTGATTGGTCAATAATAATAATAATTAATCATAATTATTAGAATATCAATTAAAAAAATTAAAAGTTTTTAATTTAACTACGTTTTGGGAAATTTGCAGTGTGATGGAGCATGCAGCAAAGTACTTGAATCCAACATGAAGAGATGAAAATATTGCAGATGAAATGCTATATTTATTTCTATTTCATTTAAAGCATCAATAAATGTTGTTTAAACAAATGTGAGTTCTGTTACATTATAATTGGTATTCAAGTGATTTCGTTTTTATAATTTATTGTGTAACACAAGAGAATTAAATCTCTATTATATATATATATATATAGAAGAAAGATCAAAAATGTATTACTTGATCAAATATATATTTTTTAGTGTTATTACGTTATTTATCTTAATGCATTATTTGCTCATATATATATATATATATATATATATATATATATATATATATATAGTCTAGAAAAAGAGAATAATGAGAGAGAATGAATTTTATTTCTAGATATTCATGTTGAGCATTTATAATTTATAAATGACCCAACATAAACAGAGAAGGTGGGTTTGTTCTATTGGCAATAATTGAGCCACGTATACCTCCTCTTCTTAATTTAATTTTTTAGTATCATATAATATAAACGTAAACATACACATCATGGAATAAGGTTTTGTTTTCTTAGTATTAGAATTGAATGCATATAGTTGTTGAATATTCTTGATAGAGAACCATTCCATAATTAGTACATACTAATATACATGCGCGTATATATAATAACGGCCATCCTTTTTCCCACTGTATATATTATACAAATTAATCAACCTAGCTAGCCCCACATTTCAACAAAGCAAAAGATTTCTTAGAATATATTCCTCTTCTTTTGTTTCTTTCTCTTCCACTTTTTTAAAGATCATTGTCAAAAATATTTAGGGTGTGTTTGTTTTGGTGAATTTGAAAATTTTTGTAGTTGGAATTACAAAGTTTCTCAAAATAACTTGTTTGGTTTGATGGATTTAAAAAGTTCATTGGATTTGAAACTACTCATGTACTGTGTGTGGGTGAATTTGGAACTACGTCCAAATTGGACGTAGTTCCAAATACTGAACTTGGCTGGATTTGAGACATCTTCACGTGAGGTTTGACTGGATTTCAGTCTTCTTCATGTGAGGCTTCTTCTAGGGTAATTGCATCTCATCACCACCTTTCCCACTTTTAGCCCATTCTTCTCTCTTTACTCTTTAGATCTCAGATCTTAATTATTGTGCTTCATCAACCTCCAGCATCCAGAGCTTCATCATCATCCTTTCTTTTTCATCCTCTTGTTGTGCTCACCAGGTTAGGGATGATGCTTTTTCAACTTTTGCCATTGTTGTGTTAAATTGTTGATGCTTTGGATTTGTTTATTTCTTTATTTCTAATTGAATGCATGCAATGGATACTGAGCATAGCTATTTGCATGATTATTGTAACTATTTGAATGGTCAATGTTGTTATGTTTAGCTCTTTTGCAATGGATACTCAGCATAGCTATTTGCATGATTATTGTAACTATTTCCATCACTTTCAACTTGATCATTGCTTATGTACCTATTCCCATCAAATACGTTGACTAGTTCAACATAACATTATCGTAATTATTGAAACATTATAATATATAAATAAATTTAATATAATTGTAGCATAATTAATATTAGTAATATAGTATATAATTGTTATATTAAATTAAAATAATTAGTTTAATAAATAATTAATATTGTATATTTTATTATAATAAATTAAGTATATAATAATTATATTAATTACTCATAATATTTGAAATTTGAATTTATAATTACATAAAATAAAATTTATATCTTATAATATATATATATATATATATATATATATATATATATATATATATATATATATATATATATATATATATATATATATATATATTAATTATTTATAATATCAGGGTGGGGGTAACCTCACCATGAGTGACCATAACATATCATCCAGGTAAAAATACATCAAACCAAACACATGTTTTTCAAATCCTAATTTCCAAATCCCTCCAACCAAACATAAAATTCTGTGATCCAATATTTGTAAATACATCCAACCAAACATTGGATTTGACTCTACTGAATTTTCAAATACAAGGATTTGTAAATGCAAATCCAATGCATTTTCAACTACATCCAACCAAACGCCCCCTTAGTTCATGCATGTGGCCCTTTATATATATATATATATATATATATATTGATTTCTTTTTGTTTGTATAGATTAAGAATATTAATTATTGTATGCTTTGAAATGTTACATATATATTATAAAATATTTTTGTTTTATACGGAGATATATATATATATATATATATATATATATATATATATATATATACACCTCTTCCAATTGAAGGTACAAGAAATTTTTTTTTTTTGAAATTATATATGCAATTATTTTTTTAGTGTAGTACATAGAATATTAATGGATATTTGTTGCATTTCTTTAGTTAGCATTCTATGAAAAATATTGTGTTTTGATAGGTTTGGAAAAACAGTGTGGAAATAGAAGACAAATGATGAGGAATATTAATAAATTTGATAAGCACATCACTTTTACATGCATGCAAATATGCATGAAGCATGCTTTCTTGATTGCCATGGGAATCTATCTATCTCTCTCCCTATATATATATACACACACTATTCAACATGTCAATTCAGTGCTTCACAACCATGCAAAAGGATAAGGACGATGTGTCAACCATCAAACCTATTATTCTTTACTAACCAAAAAAAAAAAGGACATTTCATGCAAATTATTAGATTAAAAAAGAAAAAGCTTCATTATATATATCTAATTGTTGAAATCTAAATGATAAGATATGTGTTATAATTATTGTTTGTATTAATTGATATTTAGAACTTGAAGATATATAATATATATATGCATGCATGAAAGATGACAAGAGAGAGGAACGTAGATTATATTCTTATGACTGCATGGCAATCTCTCTTCCACTTGTAGGTTGGCATATTGCCAATCTCTATCTAAATGGTATATATATATATGATAAAAATAAAGTATAAGATTCCAACTTCTTTTTCTAAATATATATATGAATGACACAATGTCAATACCATGTCACCATTTCTCTCCTCTTTTCACACATTATATATACACACTTCATCATCTTCTCCCCTTCATATCAATTAACCTTCCATTCTTCTTCTTCTTCTTCTTGAGTTCATATATTATATATATATATATAAACATGTCTACAGAAAGAGAAAGAGATCCATTGGTTATTGGACAAGTAATTGGAGATGTGGTTGATCCATTTGTTAAGAGTGTGAATTTAAGACTAGTTTATGGTACCAAAGAGATCACTAATGGATCTGGATTTAGAAATTCAGCTGTTGTTAATCAACCTTCAGTTGACATCAGAGGAAATGATGGCAACTCTCTTTACACTCTAGTAAGTATTTTTTTATCATTAATTACTGTTTATTAATTTTAAAAAATGCTAATTAATTAGTTTCTGATTCCTTATTTAGGTGATGGTTGATGCTGATGCACCAAGCCCAAATAATCCTTATCAAAAAGAGTATCTCCATTGGTGAGTTTTATTTATTTATTTATTTGTGCTTTATTTTGTCATATTATATAATAACTTTGTTTTTTATATATTTTTTTTCAATCTTAATTAGGTTGGTGACAGATATCCCAGAATCAAGAGATGTAAGTTTTGGTGGGTTCATTTTACTGCCATTTTTATCATACAGTAATTAAAATTCACTAATTATCTTCAGACATGAGTAATTAATTAACTCTTTTACCCTTTAAAGTATCACAAAGAGATGGTGATACTTTAAGAGACAAACAAAGAATGTAGGGCTGTGATATTCCCAACTCTTCGAGATCAGCACCGATGTATTACCATTTAGAATCACACAGTGGTCCCATGGAACAATGAATGTTTGCATGATATTTAGTAGTATATATTATTTCATTTCTGCAACATTAATGAGCTCTTGTTTGATCATACTTATTTTCTGAAAATTTTCAAACACAATCATGAATAACAACTAATGCATGCAATAATGTTTTACAAATTCTCAACAGTTGTTTCTCCATTGAAAATTTCAGGAAATGAAATAGTATGCTACGAGAGCCCAAAGCCGTCGGCCGGCATTCATCGTATTGTGTTTGTGTTGTTCCAACAGAAAGTTCAGCAAACTGTGCATGTGCCTGGATGGCGTCCAAACTTTAACACTAGAGACTTTATGGCATTTTATAACCTTGGACCGCCCGCGGCCGTGCTGTTCTTTAACTGTCAAAGAGAGCATGGTTGCGGAGGTAGACGGTATGCTTGCTTCTTTCTTAATTATCAGATCTTAGAGAATACGAAAATTTTATTATACTATTCTTATTGGTTTTTATTGTGAAATTCACAGATACTGCGAATGAGGAGATCATCACATACATGCACATCATTTCCCTTATGGCTTCCACTGCTGAAAACAATAATTAAAACATACAATATTCAAAATTGACATTTAAGATTAATTATCTGCAGAAACATGCAGACATGTGAAACTGATATGAAAGTATGATAATTCTGAGATTTTAGACTGTTGTTTTCTTCACATATAACAACTTGATCAGTAGAAGCAAGAGTATCGATGTCTTCGATCTCTGAATTTACTTGTACTTTTAGAATCATAAATATCTGCAGAAATTAAAAGAAGAATATATTGAAACAAGTTAATAATGCAACAAATTTAAACAGTAATAAGTTTGAGAAATTTTCTCAAATTTACTTGCACAATGTTAATGGCTCAATTTGTGTGCTATATACATCAACAGGACTTTCTTCAATTGAGCTTGAAATATTCTCTTCTTCTGCACAAAAAATTAATTTAATTCCAACTGGGGAAAAGTCAAGAATTCTTTGAACCTTGCAAATATGCATGTCATCAAATTCCTTTTCATTGATATTGTACACATCAACTAAAAATAAAATTCATTAACATGATAACTTACATTTATTAACTTCATTGTTCTAAAAGGCATACCTGCTTTAATTTAAAAGCATAATATATATATATATATATATATATAAGGGCTATTATCAGCCGTTGGATCTCGATCCAACAGCCAGCATTGATAAACAATAGTTACTACAGTAATATATACAGTAATCACTGTTTATAAATATTAGAAGTTGGATCGTGATTCAATAGCTGATAAATAGACGTCCATGAATGTATTTTCTATGCATATGAATATGTACAAGCTTTATCCTTATTTTCTTTTTCCTTTCTACATAACCTTAACACATTAGGAACATGGTTTGATTTAATATATTAAAATATTAAAGTCATTTCTAGCAAGTACTCCTGAATATAAAGTAATTCACTTCACTTTATAGATAATCATAGTGGCAAATCCTAGTTTAAGTATGTATATTAAATATGAAACTCCTCAGGGGTATAAGTGCAACGTAATAAAAAGCCGAACCGGTTTAGACCGAACCCTTTTTTTAACCGAACCGAATCACAGCTTCGGCCCGACTTCGGTTTAATTAATCCCTTCAAAATCGAGAGAGAGAGAGAGATCAACACCATCGTCTTCTTTGTTTCTAGGGTTAGGGTTAGGGTTAGGGTTTCAGAGCGGAAGGAGGAGCCATGTACAACGGCATCGGCTTGCAAACCGCTCGGGGATCGGGCACCAATGGCTACGTGCAATCCAACAAGTTCTTCATCAAGGCGAAGGCAAACTCCGTCTCCCTCCAGCCTCCGTCCGCCTCCATCCCCGATCCTGGCGCCAAGAAGGCTAACAAGGAGATCCTTGAGCACGATCGCAAGCGCCGCATCGAGCTCCGCCTCGTCGTCCTTGAGGAAACCCTTGCTGACCAGGGATACACCCAAGCTGAGATCGCTGAGAAGCTCCGGGAAACTCGCGCCGCGCTCGAGACTGCCCCTCTTGATAATCCTTCTGAGAAGAGGTGATTTTTGTGTTTGATTCTTGATAGGGGTTGTTGAATCGATGTTCAATTGTTTCTTTGTGAATCTTAGTGTGATTTGTCTGATTGATTTGTTGAATTTGGGGGTTTGTGGTTGTGTTTGGATTGATGGAGGATTAAATTAATCGCAGGAAATGTCTTAAAAAATGATTGTATTGTTTTTTTTTTGGGGGTTTTTTTTCCCATCCATGTATTTCATGCCCTAGATTTGCATTGAATTCTATAGTCTTTCTATTGATAGAATTTATATATGTTCAATTAGGTTTTTTTCTTCAAAAGAGCCAAACGGTGGAGGTGATTCTTTGTGCTGGATTGATGATAAGCTTTGTTGAATCAATATCCATTATATTGTTTCTTTCTCTTAGGCTCACCAGGATTTCTTGGTTTTGTGATTCCCTTCTTGAATTAGGGTTTGTGGTTGTGTTGGCATTAGTGGTTAATATTTGGAGAATATTAGGGAAGAAAACAGATGTTCTAAATGCATTTTTTTATGCCTTATTGAGCATTGAATTTGCTGTCTTTCTGCTTGGTAAATTTGAGACTTTTTTCAAGTATGATGTGGTTTTTTATTTTTATGTTCAATTAAGGTTTGTTGTTTGTCTTTGAGGGAGAGCAATATCAAGAGAAGATAAAATAGAAAGAATTCCTACAGATTGAAGGAAAGATTGAAAATTTTCTTGTTTATTGATGGAATTCAGACTCTTAGTTGTTGTTGATGCTGGAGATAGCTATTCTCATTACTCCCTTGCCATTATGTGCAACATTCAAGTCAATGTATGCTTAAAATGAAATAGAGTAACATCAAATATAGCGTGATGAAAATGTTTGTAGTAGTCAATGCATTGTTTTGAACTACAAATTTCATCGAATTATAAGCTTGAACCGTTGAACATGAATTAATTCCAAGATGATGTCTGGCACTCTATGGCAATTTGTTGCAAGTATGCCATTCAGTATTTGTTCCTCTTGTAATTCATGTCAGTTGGTGTGTTGTCTTATGACTGTTTCTTTGTGATGTATAACTAAATAGTGAACCTATTTTGCAATTAAAATCTGTATTTGTCAGCTACACAGCTCATAGTCATGACTTGCTTTCCTTTTCCAATACTTCAGGATCTCAGATACACAGACCCATCAAATTGCTGCACGGAAAGAAAAACAGCTTGAAACTTTCAGAGCTGCCCTTGGTATCAAACTTGGTGATGAATCCCCCAAGCATGACACTGAAGAGCAAAAGCATCAGGATAAAGCCCAAGGCTTAGAAACTGAAGAAAGTGGTGGTGAGAAAGACAGAGAACAGAAGAAATTAACCGAGGGTAAACAAGACCATGGTGACAAAGAGAGGGAGAGTAGCAAGAAGGCAAAAGCTACAGAAGAACACAGAAGTAAGAATGATTTGCATGACAAGAAGAACCGGGAAAAGAAAGCGAATGAAGTTGAACACAAGAAGATGGATACTAAAAAAGGAAGATACAAGGATGTTTCTGCCTCTGATAGTAGCGGAGAAGATGTTAAAAATGACAAGACGAAACCATCCCGAAATAGTCGGGGCCTTGATTCCCGTTATGACACTGATATTAGGAGCAGCAAGAAGAGCTCAAAACTTTCTGAGAAGAATAAGATCTCTAGTTACCTTGATAGTAATGATGATTCCGACTCTAGCAGTGAGTCTGGTGGGGAAAAGACTAGAAAATCAAGGAAGGTTGCGAAGCAAAGGAAATACGACAGTGATTCTGGAACAGATGGAGACGATAAAAGAAAGAGAGGCCATGCCAAGGAGAGACCTTCTAGCAGGAGAAGGTATGATCATGATGAATCTGATTCTGGCCATGACTCAGGCAGGGAAAATACCAGAAAATCAAACAAGTATGTTAAGCAACAAAGGAGGTATGACAATGAGTCCAAAATAGATGAAGATGCTAAGAAGAGAAAGGGTCATGCCAAAGAGCTACCTTCTAGGAGGAGGCATGATTCTGATAGTGATTCTAGCATGGATGATACCAGAAAATCAAGGAAGGTTGTCAAAAAACAAAGGAGATATGATAGTAGTTCTGAAACAGATGAAGATGACAGAAGGAAGAAAGCCCATGTTATTGAAACTTCTAGGAAGAGAAGGCATGATTCTGATGATTCAGATTCTGCTAGTGATGATTCAGGAAGTGGCAAAGGGAGAGCAAGTAAACATTACAATGACAAAAGGAACAAAAACGATTCTGAAACTGTCCAGGAAAAGAAAATCACAAAAAATAAGAAAATACTGGAGAAGTCAAGACGACATGATTCTGAAGATTCAAGTTCTGGTGCTGATACTGAAAGTCATAGTTCGGATTCTACTAGTGATGCTAGTGATTCTAGTGGCTACAAGAGGATTGATGATAAAAATGTCAAGAGGTTGAAGTCTATCGTGGAAAAAGATTTGAGTTCTGCAATCAGCAGAAGGGATGATCGGAGGACAAGCAAGATTACTAATGATACTAATGAAGATAGGAATAGAGATCACTCAAGTCTATTGAGGAAGAGTGAGAAGAATCGTCATGTTGAAATGAAGAATGATAGGAAGGAAGTTGGTGATAAGGAGAATCAAGCCGCACAGGGAAAGAGGAAAATTGATGATGGTCGTGATGATCTACCAGTTTTGGAGTCAAGACATTCTGGCCTTGGAAAATCAGAGAAAATGAAAGAGAGTGTGGAGGCCAAGAAAGACAGATATAATAGAGATCATAGAACTCATCATGAAAGGCGAGATGACCAGAAGAGAGATGATTACAAATATCATGGAAACTCTCAAAAACATTATGATGAAGATGATTATGGCGGAAGACACAAGAGTAGGGATGACAGGAGCCACAGTGATCCCAAACGGAGAAAACTTGAGAGTTCTAGACAGTATGCAAGGAGTAACAGATATGAGAGTGACTCAGGTGAAGATTCAAAGTCACACAGGCGACGTTGATTCATGCAGTTCATCATATGAACTGTTATTCAAAGATGGTATGATACTTATCTATTTATTGAGTTTTATTGTGTATTTGAGCTTTGCTTTGCTCTTTCATAACCTAAGTTTGACTTGGCTTTAAATTAATGGTAGCTTTTATTTGTTTCTACACATTCGCGCACATGTTTTCTTGGACCTTTTTTCTTTTATTTCTGGTATTTTTGAGTCAGTGGTAACTGGTAAGGTGTACATATTTTGACAACAAACCTTTTTTTTTTTTTTTTTTTTGGGTAGGTGAATCATATTCTCCACCGTGCATTTCCAAGTGAAGTATGGGATGTTGATGGTTGTCACTTGATATGTTGTCAAGAGGGGTTTTACCTGATATCCTGAAGAAAAAGTTTATTCAGAACAAGCAACTTGGACTTCTTTCTTCTCGGTTTAATGTATCATTTTGTGTAATAATTGTCTTGTTAAATGAATTATATGCTTGCACTGTAGTGTGTGATAAGAATTTCTTTAAGCTTTGTTCCTGATTATGTGCATGATCTTTGAAATTGCTTCTTTATTATTGTTGCTGAATTTGGTTGTTGGTTCTACCATAGGTTTCATGTTCATGAATGGTCCTTGTGGGCGATATGTCACTTTTATTTTAATTTTCTCCATTTATTAGTGCATAGACAGTCGTTAATAAATTTCATTACAATGTTTGTTTTACAGGTGTGAATATTTTGTGTATATATGTATAGTTTTGTACGTTATTTGATTTCATCTTTTCTTCATAACAATTTTTAAATAATTCTTTTTGAAAAAATTGTAGCCATTTTTAATCTGCTGATGTGGAACATCTTACCAACTTGCACATGCTATAAAAATCATCATCATCATCATTATCTGTGTCAACAAATTACAAAATTATTTTTTAAAAAAAAATTCCAAAATTTTGTGACCCATACTTGTACACTTAAAAAAAAGTGGTTTCTGCAGCTACATAAAAAAAAATAAAATAAAATCCTTATTTTTAAAACTATCATCTGGCTGTCATGTAATCGCTAAAATGTTAAAATGTACAAATTGAATGCAAAAGACACGGCTTCTTTTAATTCCAGGGACTCTATTCAATTAAAAGGAACAAAGACATTTGTTGATAATGGCAAACAAGTCAGCTGCAGGCATTATTAGTTCACACATGGTAAGTTTAACATCTAGTTTTGTAGATAAAAGTAAAATAAAAAATAAAATAAGACATCTTATGGCACTTAAAAAAAAGACAATTTCTATCAATTTAAAGTGAATAATCATATAAAAGAATTTAAAGATCTTGATTGCTTCAATGCTTACTGCACTGTTAAAGAGCTAAAAATGACAACATCTCGTCATTGCAGCAATGAGAGAAGAAGATATAAACCAAAACTTAGTACAAAGAATATGACAATATAATGAATCTTCACAAAAACAACATATATAAAAGTAAACAAAAGATTAAAAAAAAAAAAAGTAGGAAATGCCGCAACATCACAGTAAAAAACAGCACCTTGCATGTCTTCTTCTTTACTTGCCCACTCTTGTACTGTAGTATAGTTTACTTCTTGCACAAGTGCACTATATCTAAAGCTTAGCCTCTAAGCTCATCATTCTTTATGCTTGCACATTGGAAAGGCTACAGCATGAACAAAAAGAACTCACCGTGATTATGACTTTGTTTTCATTTTTTTTCCCCTGTTTTGGAGTGATATGTTTAATATTCTACCCAGAAAATAAATTCGATTTACAGGCAGATAATAGCTTGATGGAGGATAATTTGGACTCTTGTTTTTGGGAATAGTCATTATAAGTTACACAGGTAATAATTTGCTATTCTCCTTATATGCAATTGAACAAATAAAAGATTGGAGAAAAGACTCACAGATCAAAATTAAGTTGGGAGAAGGGGTTGTCTTTCATCAGGTCCAATGCGATGACTTGCCTGAAGAAAAAGAAGAAAAAATAAAGACCCAAAATTTAGTTCATTGCAATTATGTAGGAAAAAAAACTTCTAACTAGTAAAAGGTTTATCGGTTACCTCCTCAGTAGCACCAGCAGCTATATTAATGAAGGATGATTCCTTTGACCTGTCCGATACATGTGTCCTCATTAAGTCAATTTGGGCAAACTTAGGTTACAAAATAAATGAAAACTTAAAATATCTCTAAGTGAACATAAAATTGTATATAATAAACTGAATCCAGTATTCCAGTTTAACCTTATATTTTGAGACTCCATTTCTAGTGATCCATTGGGTGTCTCATCTTTGACTTTTGCAAGTGGGGAGAAGAACTGAGAAGAAAGGTAACTTTCAGAACATCAACAAAATAATCTGTAAATAATAATGACAGAAATAAAAATGGCTATTACCTGATGCATCGATATAAACACTATTGAGATGCCCAGCATAAAATTAACTGTCAGAGTGTGACCGAATAATGCAGCAGATGCAATGCCAGTAAAAATTGTAGCCACTGTTGATGAATATTTCTTCAAAATTGTGTCTGCATGCATCAATGACTTGTTTAACATAATTTATAAGAAAGAAAGGCTGAATAATTTAATACGTAAACACCATCTCAAAGACATCAATAAGCAATAACTCATCTATCATGATCCGCTTACCAGCATATTTAAAGAAAAATGATGATAATATGCCTTGTGCAGCATTATTGCAAATTAGAAACATTGTGGCCCTAGAGTGACCTTCAAGGATGTTAAAGCTACCTGGTCCTGCATTCCAGATTGCATAGCAAACATTAGGAATTAGTTACAGCAAGATATTGTGCATTGATATATTAAAAAAAAAAAAAAAAAAATCCCAGCATCGAGGTACAATATTTGGTGAAAAGAAACTAAGAATTTGGCGTGGCTAGTTCCCTGCTGTTGTACAACTCAACACCTGTTAATAAATTTTATAACATTTATATTTTGGCATTAAAAAATGTTCAAAACCCAAAAATTCATAGGTAGGGAAAAGAAAAGATTGTTTTCAATTACCTTCAGTTATAGATACAGTTTAGATTCAGGAAGATTGAAGAAAAATGACTAAGCAGCCATTAAATAGGACAGCAATGAACACAGCCATTTGGAGTGTTGACTACTTGCTGACGTAAATTAGCATTTGGAGTGTTGACTACTTGCTGATGTAAATTAGCATTTGTTTAGAGTGCAGGTACTTTCCTAAGATTGGTAAGGCACTATAACTTTTTTCCACCAATTCTGATATTATGTTCTTTTAAGTATTGTAAATGTTTAATTCCCAAGTCAGTATGGAAAAAATGGGACACTAAAAAATTGGACGAAGTGATATCTAACCAGAGAATTCATATCTGTCACATCCAATCCATACAAGATGGTGGTAAATAAAATCTTTCACTTGCATCTACAAGTTATACATTCATGTTATTGATGAGAAAACAACTTTCATAGCATAAATTCACAAAATGTTTACAGGTGTGTATGTATCTGAGTTTTATCACCTACACTTGTAGAGACTTGCAAGGGTAGAAGGTTGCCAACAGAATGTCACAATTTGAGCAAAGAATGTAAAATGAAGGGGAAGCAAAGTAAAACTCATGGCAATAATTAGCATAAAAACAAAAAAGCAGCACCAACCCAATGGGGCTGAAGCTTACATTTATCTTAGTGTCCAATAAACACCTTAATCAATTGATTAACTCGATAGCATTTCACACCAGAAAATGCACTCAGGTCTCATCGAAAAATGGATTTTAAGAAAACTAGATAAAGGATAAGTATGAAGATAGTCAACTTATATGATTAGATAATGCAGGGGGGCTGTCTAATGCATGTTCCTTTGTCAGAACAAAAAAAAAAAGTAAGTATCTTCAATGCAATTCCTAAAGAGTCAAATATCAAATTCAAATTAATCTGGCATGAACTGTTCTCATCAGACAAGAATAGAGTGAAGAGGATATAGTTGCAATGGTTTACCACTTTCTGCTAATTTTATCCATACATTTTCTTCAAGGGAACAACAACACTTCATGGTGAAACAGAAAATCAGTGGAGCCATTAAAGTACTATAAATGGGTGCATTTTTCCCCATTCCCACAACAAGTGTCCCAAATCGTGGGTTAACCAATAAAAGTCAAAGGTCTTTACCAAAAAATCTAGCTTGCTGGACAGGCCAGACAATAATTATTCATAGTGGCCATGACTCGATCTAATGCGGATGGGTTGAAAGCATGCACTGAACCTTAAAGATTATTCCTTAAGGAACTCCAACTACACTTTCTTTAGAATCCGTGTAATAGACACCATGCAATAAGCTGTCAAAGTAATTGATCCTTTCATAGGATAGGCATAGATACTGACAAATCTGTGGTTGTCATAACAAAATTCACAAAAAGATTGCATGCATAGGTTGTATGTAACTTTTCATTAACAAAAAAAATCAACTGGCATAGAGCTTGGTACCTTTGATGATTGCAGTTATAACAATGCCAAGAAAATTGAAAAATGCACCATAGCCATACAAAAATAAGTTCTGCAAAGGGGAAAAAAATTCAAATTGAAGCACCCAAAGCAAAATAAAAATTAGAAACAATGGAACAAGAAAGTTGCTAATCTACAATAAAAAGAAAACAGTTTCTGTCAAGTAGTAAAATTTTAAGTCAAAACAGTCATCTTTCTACTAAATAAAAGAGACTCCAATGGGTGCATTGGGTTGTGGAATAACTCATATTAGAAAAAAAAAATTTGTACTAGATTTAATTTACTAAAAAATAAATAAATATAATTACAAGTTGATGATTAAAAAAAATTATTAAACTGCAATAAATATCAATCAAATTTAATTAATGCTATTTATTTAAATAAGTATTAGTTAAATCAAACCTGGGTTAACTTTGTTTCCCTCCAAAAACAAATTCAAACTTCAAAATTCTTAACTCAAACTATTTCAACCTTATTCCACTCCAAACAAAACAACACCATAAAGCAATAGTATCAATCACCTAAAGAGTGTCATTTACACTATATTCTACAAGGTAATCAACAAGACACTAGAACTATGGTCAGAGAATACCTGAAGATAGATGCTTGTCTCAAACTGGCTTTTCAACGCATACTCATTAAAAACTGAGGCCATTGATGGTATGGTCACCTGAAAAATTAGATATAGATATAATGCATAAAGAGAACAGAATCAAGAGGAATACAAAAGTACTCCGCAACCAACTAATAAACTAATCAAAAGATCACACAAGAAAAGCTCTCATCCAAATTATTATGCGAAGTATAAAAAAAAAAAAAAAGAGTAGTAATTGTGAGGACTCACGAAAATCAATGTGTAAATGTATGCACCCGTTGAAACAGGAAGACCAAGTGCTGTAGTACCCTCAGGCAGAGATTTAAGTTGATTAACACTGATTCCAATAAGCAAAAGTGCAAGAGCCTCCCACTGCCAAATGATATACAGCAATCTCATAAAGGCTAGAACCATTCAGGCCAAAAGCCATTTATTATTCCATCAAATGACTTATCACTTATTAGTTATCACTTTTAAGAATTTCTGAGATCAACAAAATGGAGATACTTGATTGCAAAAATGCCAAGAAAGAGTTGCCCATAGCATAGCCATATTGAGTCATCATCCTAAGGATGACAAACTCTCTACATGCCTCAAAATATAAAGTATAGGTCTGTTAACAACACAGAACCTGACTAACCTGAATTACAGAAAAACGTCTTTTCATTATCATTTTCAAGAGGAGAGCAATCACCAGTACCTGCACATTATTTCAAAGTAAAAATAGTGCAATAATATCTTATTGTTCAAAGTGTAACTAAATGTAATAATATATGTAACATAATGTACTAAAAGGATGACTCCTAAACATTTAATAGTTCATGGTTAGGAGATTTAAATTGTGAACATAGCATGATTTTGTGTTCGAAAGCATCAGAAAACAGATTCAAGAGATTAAGGGTAAGTACAAGTTAACTGCCCAAATTCAAAAGTATTCTATGGTTGGGTCAGAAACAACACTTAAGGGGCCTAACGAGTAATCAGAGGTATTGCATGCATCAGACAACAGATTTCTTTTGACATCAGTCTTTGCAGTGCATAGAAATTATGGCCAATAAATAACTACCAAATTATAAGTAAAAGAAAGCAAGAAGACTCCATAACCCTTATTCTTTCCAGGTGAAAAAGTATAATTTTCACTACAACAATCCATACAAGAATCTCCAAAGCCAGGTTTCTGTAAATAAACCATTTGCATGCATTTACTAATTTACTTCAAAGCAATTCAAAAAAACCAAGAAAATGAAAATAGAATCATGAACAAAGATACAGAAAGATCATTTAGGAATCACAATGAGAAAATCATTTATGCTCATACAATTGATTTATAAAATTTAGCATAGTCAAAAAATTAATGAAAAAGCAAGCTGAGTATGGAAGCCTTAAAATTCACAATGATCAACAATAAAAAAAAAATTTGCAGCTGCAGAATATTCCAAGTTAAATGCATATTTTTTGGCCAGCTAATTAACTGACAAGCCAAAGAATAAATCTCAAGAAATAGACATTCTATAACATCCGTGAGAAAGTCAATGTCAACCCCAACCCAAAGTAATACCTTCAGATTGCTCAACATTTTCACAGTAGCAGGGTTAAAGTATAGCTGCATAAATAAGTAAAATAATTAGAAAGAGATAAGATAAATAGTAAACCAATGACTACAGCAGTCCACAAAACTTGTCAGCACTTCTAAATAATTAAATCAAGTGTTCCAAACATATAACTCTATATGGAGTAAAGGAAGACATTGGATTGTACCTGCATTATGAATTTTAAATAGTTGTTTATTGCATACAAGAGTGCTGGAACAGCAAGAAGAACATTACTCCGAGCTGCCTGCAACAATGCAGATAAGATGGCATTTTAACACTAATTTGCAGCACAAAATCATATTATAGCCCCTTTGAGGAAATTCTTCCTAAGCCAAACGTGAGACGATAATGAAACCTAGGCATCATGTATGCTTATTGATATAAAAACCAACTAAATTCTAAATATCTGGCCGATAAGTGATTCAAATAAACAGAAATGTCATTTGCTTCTTTTTGCCCAGAGGTCTGTTTAGCAAATCATAGGAATTTAACCGTATGCAATTTAGATCAACCATACTAAACTTGTGCGGTTACAATCAAGATATCATACTAGACTTCTACTATCAGGAAGATATCATGCAGTCAATTATGAGGAAATCATACCTGCACAAAAGTAGAAAGTGAAAGAAGTGGTTTTTCTCCAACTTTTTGTCGTCTTGCCTATGAAACAAGGAACAAAGTTAGATGAAATTATCACAGCATAGTTATAAGAAAATATAGAGACAAAAGCTAACAATTGGCCATCAAAAGCATGACACTTTCTACTTGGCAAAGGTTTACTTGCTTACATCCTAAAGGTGGCAGCAAGCATACCAGTAACAAATATAAATGTGCCAAATTGTGCTAGTGGAGGAACACGGAAAATCCATAACATGTTACTTGAACCACAAACATCATAGGTATCCAATAAAGGAAAAATTTATAAACTTTAGAGTTATCATACAACAAGTTTCTCTCATAAAAAGAAAAAAACTTCCTCAAAAGGGCTAACTCATGACCAATCTGGAGATACATATATTGATAATGAGTTCATTATATACTGATCACGTTCCTGTATTTGCCATTCAGCATTCTATCCTGTCTGTAGGGTGTGCACTTTTCAGAATCAAGACAGAACAGGTCAGAGAAATTACTGTTAATCATGTTATATAGACTACACATGCATAGGCACACCCAACTGCCAATCCATACTGAACATGTGCATCAGCACATGCACACAGAAAAATACATGAGACTAGAGGCATAAGGAATTAACAGTACCAAAACATCTTTCAAATAAGCTAAAGAAATAACAAGTCAATAACCAATGGAACTGACAATCCAGACTGTTCAGTGTCATCTATATCATCTGAAATTAATTCAGAATCCTGAAAAATGATCAACTTTGTAGGTGCATCTTATAAAAATCATAAGATAATAATAACGAACCTGCAATAATAGCATGACAATGGCAAAGATAACTTTTGCTGCCTCTGTCAAAAAGTTAACACTGATGGGACTAAACATAAAGCGTCCATCTACCTTAGACATGTAAACTAAAATTGGCTGCAGCAAGAGAGAGAAAAAATTGTCAAATGGTGTCACTGTCAAATAGAGAATAAGATAAAAGAACCAAGTAATTGAGACAAGCCATGTTGATGGAGATTTTTGAAATATATGCAAATGATAAGAGAAAGAAAAGATTGCATGCCTTCTAATGGCTTCCCAATGAACATTAAAAAGGACATATAAGCATCAATTCATAGATAGAGGACACCTCTTCATCTTCCACAATATTTTATAAACCCTATTGAAACTTTTAAGGCTGTTGCAGGTCCCCTAAGAAACCATGAGTAGTATCAGCCTCTTTGCTCTCTAAGAGAAATTCAAATTTCAAGGCTTTAACTTAAAATTCATCCTGGCAATTAATTCTTATTTTATTTTATTACTACGTATGTAACACATTTGAAACTACAATCCAGAATCAAAACCATAACCAAACAACAACAAAGTATTAACTAATTAAAGAGCCATTAGGCCAACTAATATATGACCTCCTTCACTCGTCTTTTACCCGCATTATCACTTCATTTACATTCTATGCATTCATATAATCTTCTATCACCTCCACTCATGCCCATTTTAGTCTTTCATTTATTATTTTGGTAATGCAACTTGAATGCTCATCAATTCTTTCTCTTAGTTTGTACAACCCCACTAAACCATGCAAGGAATTGTCTGCTTTAACCCGTCCCATATTGGACCTCATGATTTTCTCCTATAAAATGCTTCTCACATATTTTGGTCCAAACATACATACAAGCACAGAATTTTTATCCCCCACCATTCTCCCATTTTATGGGTAAAAGACTTAGAAGAAGATGATGATTAAAGATATCTCAGAAGTTCCTAGTACAGCAGTCTTGTGAATTACGTCTAAGAATTCCAAAAAATCAAAAATAAAAAATAAGAATAAATACTTTACATCTCTTCACCAAAAGATATCTCCAACCATGTCCTTGAACAAAAGTACAAGATTTAAGGCTCCTTTGCTGCTAAAGTTTGGAATTATGATTTTGTGCCAAAATGAGAGGCTATAATTAACTAGTCTCCTACATGCAATGAGCCAGTGCCCACGCTCATCACTCCCTATATCCTTTAAAAATACACAAAAAGAAAGAAAAAAGGAAAAACTTTCCAAAAAAGAAAAGTAAAACGGGTGATGAACGAATATATCACCTGAAGACCAACCAAGACGCAATCACCAACGACCAATAAGACATTGAGCGCTCGCTGCTTCGACGACACCTTGCTCCTATGCCTATCATACGCCCTCGAGATCGCCTTCGTCGAAGGAGAAAGCAATTTGGAGTGGCAAACACTGCACTCCATCATCCCGTTCTTCATCATCCCAAAACCAATCAAATCACTCACCTACAAAAAAACAAAACCCCAAATCCACCTCAAATCCAACCCAATTCCCCCTAATCACACCCTAATTCCCCTCTTTCTCATCCCAAATCCCCAGATCTCGCAATAAGAAAACAAACCTAAGATCAAAGACGAAAACAGATCTGGATCACGGATCTGGGAATCAAACACTGCCAAATACAGCTCCACCTCAACAGATCTACAGATCTCCATCAAACCCTAGCTCTCCGGAGCTCATCGGCATCGCCAGCGAACCCTTCTCCGATCCAGAGAGCAAGAGCGATCTTGAGAGAGAGATGGGTATTTATAGGGTGGAGGAAGGTGAAGGTCTCTTTAGCTTCGATTCTAAAACAGTCGCTGAGCTTTCTCTTCTCCTTCTCTCTCTATGTTATTGTCACCCCCGCTTTGTGGAAATTGCACGCCTTTGCCTCGGGATTCGGGTTTTGGGGTTTGGATCTCGAGGTGGATGTGCGATAGATGATGAGGGTGTTATGGTTGGGTATTTTTAGATAGAGGTTTTTTTAGCTTTGATTTTGAAACACTCGGTGAGTTATATAAAAAAAAAAAAACATTTATTAAATAAACAAATCCAATTCGAGTCTCGAAATGTTTTTATTTGTCAAAGCTTGTTATTGTATTGTATGATAATGTATCGATTTAAATATTTTTTAAAATCATCATTGCAGTTTATATTATAATGATTGAAAATATTGTAGCATACGAGCTGTATCTGCATTATTATAGCAAATTAGTATATCAGTCTACAGTGTAGTTATTATACTATATTTATTCGAGCGAGCTCGAGAATGATATTTCCTTAGCAAGCTAAGCTCGAGCTTAACATAAAAAGCTTGAAATATGTTCGTCTTAAGTTTGAGCTCGGTTCAAATAGTATTGAATCGATTGGGACCTGAGCTTTTGCTTCACCTTCTCTCTATGTTATTGTCACCCCCACTTAGTGGGAATTGCACACCTTTGCCTCGGGATTCGGGTTTGGGTTTTGTTACTCGAGGTGGATGTGTGGTACAGGATGAGGGTGTTGGGATTGTTGTTTGGCGTGAGGACTGGATTGTGATTTGGTGGTTTGATGAGGGGGTAAGTGATATTTGGGTAAAGTGAGAGATGGGACTTGGTTTTCAAATGATGGACTTTTGTCATTGTTTTTGAAAGGTTTAGAGTTTTTTAAGGGTTTCTTTGCATAATTCAAAGTCGTCTATTTGTGAAATGCTTTTTTAATGACTTTCATGTGTAGTGTCCACGTTTGAAATTAATTTTTTCTCAATTAGAAAAAAAATATTATATTATATTATATTATTATGTAAATTAAAATTTTCAAATTTTAATTTTTTTTAATAAATCAAGACAAATCACACGTCAGGATGTGTATATAGGTTTTTTAAATATACTATGAACACCCTCTGACGAAGGACTTAATTTTAATTTTCATATGCTTATACAAGATTTAATGTAATAGATTAAGATGAGAAAAATTGGAATAAATGTATGTTAAATTTATAAGCTTTCTTAATAATTGTATCAATCTTTACACTTTACTTTAATAAGAAAATATATAAATTTACTTTTGTGAAAGGTACAAGTGCAAACTTTTGAATTTTATAGGGTTTTATATAATTTAAAGTTTTTAGAAGGACTTATATGAGATGTAAAAATGTTATAAAAAATGAGATTGGGCATCTCCCATTTCCTCAAAAGGGATTATGCTTTTATTCTCACTGTGCATGGAATGGATATTCTCCAAGAATGACTTAAAATAGGAAACCATTAATATATATTTAAAAAAATATATTT
Source organism: Dioscorea alata (assembly GCA_020875875.1). Classification (NCBI taxonomy): domain Eukaryota; kingdom Viridiplantae; phylum Streptophyta; class Magnoliopsida; order Dioscoreales; family Dioscoreaceae; genus Dioscorea; species Dioscorea alata. The sequence goes on along the minus strand of CM037014.1, from coordinate 1,225,006 downwards.
ATTTATGCTTTTATATTTAAAAAATATATATTTATTTATGCTTTTATATTTAAAAAATATATATTTATTTATATACTCTTTAAAATTAAAATAAAACAAATAAAATCTGTTACTATCTTATCTTCCACAGCAAATAGATTATTATCTTTTATATTTTTAATTATGTTTATTTGGTGCTCTTTTGTTTACTTTTTATTTTGGATTAGTGTTTTAATTAATATTGTGTTTTTATCCCTTATTGTACTTTCCTCATTTTTTTTCAAAAATTATAATAAAATATTTTTAAAATAAAAAAAATAAGTATATTTTTTCCGATCATCATGGAAAAAACACACAAGAATCGATTTATATGTTCATAAACTTTATACGCTTATTTACAGCCATAAAATATATAAGTAAATATAATTTTTACAAAGGTAATTATTCCCTCTTTGCAAGCAATTCTCTCTCTCTCTCTCTCTCTCTCATTTTATATATATATATATAATAATTTAATAATTAAAGGCACTTATGAACGGGTTGAAGAAGCCGAAATGGGCTGGGCTGGGCTTTTGGGCTTGGTTTAAATGTGGTTATGAACTCTAGTTTACAGTAATTTCCTATAAAATCCAAAAAATATAATAAAAAGGAAAAAGTTTGTTGACTTTATTTATTTATTTATTTCAAAAAATTATTTATTTAGTTATTTATTTGGGTGTATTACCAGTAATATAAAATCATGATAAACTTAGATTTCATTGTAGGTCCTTTATTTTTGCCGAGCGTAATTAACGGTCCACTAATAAAAATTAACAAATCACAAGAAAACGCCAATTTTTTGCAAAAATTTACAAATAATCCATATTTTATTGTTTGGCTAGATATATTTTTTTTAATACTACAGAGATAATTCATCCCACACATATTAGTTATGACTCAATCAGCAATGTAATAAAGTCCAACCTCGATCACTCACGAAAGAGTCAAATACTTTATTGTTTGGCTAGATGTAATTTTTTTTTTAATACTACAATATAGATAATTCATCGCATACATATTATTTATGACTTAACCGGCATTGCAAGGGAGTCCAACTTTGATTACTTGCAAAAGAGTCAAATACTTTATTGGTTGGCTAAATGTATTTTTTTTTTTTTTTAATATTACAATATAGATAAGTCATCAGACTCATCACACACATTTTATTTATGATTTAACCAGCATTGCAAGGGAGTCCAGCCTCGATTATTTGCAAAAGAATCAAATACTTTATTGTTTAGCTAGATGTATTTTTTTTTTTAATATTACAATATAGATAAGTCATCACACATATTATATTTATGATTTAACCAGCATTACAAGGGAGTCCAGCCTTGATTACTCGTAAAATAGTCAAATACTTTATTGTTTGGCTATTGCAACGGTAGCTATGGTGGGTAGTTTTATGTGTATTGATTATAATTAAGACCATTGCATGTCTTGTACAAAGCTTTCCTCCCTGGCCTTGATTACAATCTACTTCCCAAAATTAGAGATTTACCAAATAATGCCAAATTCTTTCATGCTTCTCTTGGAAGAACACTTGCCTTTCCTTTGTTTCCATTATATTCATCCAATCTCAAGCATGCATGCCTTAGAAAAGATAGTGGCAAGATAGAGGTTTGATCTTAATTATTTGTAATCCTCTCCTTCTTCTTCTTCTTCTTCTTCTTCTTCTTAGCATCTGAACTAATTAATGATCTTGTGTTAATTGGACAAATTAAGGGAATATCTTCCACATGAGATTTCAAGCTGCATTAATCACTGGAGTTTAGAGCAAGGAATGCTATGAAAGACAAAGATAAATTAAGGAGAAATAAGGAGTGGGCGAAGAGGAACATTGGTGCACATACTACAAGAAACAAGAAAGCAATGCATCAGAGATGGCAAATTTCATCACTGATGAATCACGTTCCATTAGTAATGGCTTTCATAATTTCCTACATAATATATTCCGTTGGTGAAAAATAAATCATTAACGTCTTTCTGTCAAAAAAAAAAAAAAACCACAGAGAATTTCACTAGAGTTGGTAGATTTTAATTATTATGTTGCTAATGTTTTAATACTGAAACTCTTTTATATTTAGTTGCAGTTATTACCAATGAAATTTCGTCACTAATGTTATTAATACTATAAATTTTACAATGTTTTTCTTTGTTTATCTTGAATCAAGTGTTGGGTACTTCATTTAGTAGAACCAATGTTTTAAAATCCGGGTTGAACCGGACCCGGCCATAAAACCGAGTCAGATCATGGTACAGTGTTGACCCAGTTGACTCGGCCTGGTACCTGGTAAATCAGCCGACTAGGACAGGTCGAACCGGATCAACCCAATTATATTATTATATGGTTAAAATTAAAATTTTAAATAATAAGCATGTAAGTATATGGGGATTATTTATAAAATTTGTTTCAAAATCAAAATTTAATATCTAATTGCTAAGTTTTATTTATTAGATTGTATTGTGAAACTTAAAATCTTGTATTGTGTTATTTTTTATTTGTTATTATGTTGTATTTTGCTTAAATTTGTATTTAGGGTATTAAATTGTTATTTGTAAATTATAAAAAAACTATTTATTTATTAAACTTTTCAATTATCATTTCTTAAAATTTTTAGTAATATATATATATATATTATATTTATGACTGGGTCAACCCGGTTTGACTATTGACCCATGACCCAAAAACCTTCTCGGTTCATACCCGAGTCTGGTTTCAAAACATTGAGTAGAACAGTGCTATTTACTGCCTTTGCATGCTGGTCCAACATCAACATGGAATTCAAGTTGTTCGGATAGTTGTTTTTTTTTTTCAACAACCAATGCTTGAGGTGACCGGAGTTACAGCAACACTATACTAATATTTTTATTTCGATCAGCATATACAACATATCCAACTAATAAGGCATTCATTCCCATGCAGACAACTGGTGTACGTTTAAATCTCACCAGATGCTTAATGAATAAGAATTCATTGTCCATGATCTATAGGTGTGCCAAATGATAAATTTTAGATTGTGCACATACTGTGATTGTTGTACTTGTTATATTTATCATTAAAAAAAAACTATATATATATATCATGAGTTAGAAAAGAAAAACCAAATTACACTTTTTCTTCCTTCCATTTTTTTTATTTTATTTTATTTTTACGGTCCTTGTTTTCCCCCCTCGAGTTTCTGTTTTATTTTATTTTATTTTTCTCTTGTCCAATTTTTTTAACAAAAATGATAAATATTCTCAAAAAAATATGTAATTACATAAATACACTAATTATGGTGACTTAATTATGATCTCTAAAAATTTAAGCTTAAAATAATATAAGATCATGGATTATAATTTTTCAATTATAAATCTCCTGTCATATAACTCTATAACGATAGAAAATATAATTCCTTCTAAAAAAAATTAATATAAATAAAAACCTAATATATAGTGGATAAATAGAACTTAGTACTAACATATGGTAAATAATCTGTAAATAATACTAATAAACAGTATTACGAGAACAATATTTCAAACTTGTGTGCACTTGCACTTAAAGAGAAATTATCACTATACAAGTGGTTTCTCTATTTATATTTATAAGGTTGATCAATCAAAATGAAATTCATTGAAGTATAGAGAAATAATATTAAATATTTTTAAAATCTTTAAATTACCCTGTATTACAGGAATATTCATGGTAATAATAATAATATTATTAAGAAGAATGAATTATTTGAAAATAGCAAGTTTGTCAATATTTAACATGTTTACATTATGTATTAAATCTATTTTGTGAATATAGTTATTTAAATAAAATATTATAAATTTAAGCGTAAAACATCACGAACAAAAAATGCAGAAAAAAAAAAGATTATTGTGGCCTAACAAAATTAGTTGAAGAAAAAAGAAGAATGAGAATTTGTTCCTTAAATTAATATATTGCAACATTGAGTTTGGTGAAAATTAATTAATTAAAAAGGTTAACAATTTTTAATCACTTAGATTGCTAATGAAAATACAAATTGATTACTTTATTTAAAGGTTTCCATTTAATTAAATTAAGGACATTATGAACAATAATAATGCATAGAAAATGTAGTTTGACATGAATTGGAAAAGAACTAATTCCTAAATAGTTTGGTAAATATCATCTTAGTAATCTTCATTTCTACTTTTCTGTACTGAATTCCCTTAAATTTAATGTTGTCAAAGTTTAGTGAAGGAAAATTAATGGCATCAAATTAAATCTAATTAATCAAACAATTATATCATATATATAATAAAAAAGATAAAAAAAAAACATGTAATTAGAAAGGGATTGTTCATAGGACGTGATATATCAATTAATGTCAAAGAAGTTCATGTTTATTGCTAGAAAGGTGCATGATTGATCATCCACACAATTGTTTGGACTTTTCATGCATTGTTTGATTTATATATTTATATATAGGCCACCAAACAAACAAGGTAGTTGTAACTAGATGTAGTTAGATGCAATTGATAGATTGTGATTAATGACTTCATTTTGGGACCAAATATTTGATGAAATTTAAATAACATTTTTATACTATAATTATTTTTTTATTCTAGTATTGAAAAATTATATTTGATAGTCATCATAGAGTTTTAGATGTTATTGTGCTCTTACTTTGTTTCCCTTCGTTGTCGTTTTTCATTTTTATTGTTTTTTTCTATGAATTATTATTACAAAAGTAACCAAAGTAAAATAAATAAATTAAATTCGGATAAGTAATTAAGCATCTTTACAATGTAAATTCAATAAAAATAAAATAAAATTGTATGAATATAATAAAAATAAAATACAAAGTATCTTCATTATGGAAAGCAAACACATACATATAGATACAAACTTAAACTTTGTCAATCATTTTATTCTTGTTTTTTATTATAATTTTCCATATTAGGTTGATAATTGAAGTTTATACGTAGTACCTTGCATGCATGTGAATAATATTGTTTTATAGAGGGTAATATATATATATATATGAAAACACAAACAAGTGATCATTCAAGCATGCACAACAAAGTCCCCCAAGAATCAGTGCCGACGTAATAATTATAATAACAATAATAAGTATAGTGAAAAGGACGCATGATAATAATAATAATAATAATAATAATATAATTAAGATAGATATATAGGTACATTTTATTTTTTTAATTATAAATTTCCATATTAAATTGAAAATTGAAGTTTATCTGTAGAACCACGCATGCATGTGAATGCTATTATTTCATGGAGAGGGTAATTAATATATTTCAGAAAACACAAACAAGTGATTCAAGCATGCACAACAACACAATAAAGCCCCCACAAGAATGCCAACATAATAATAATAATAATAATATAACATTGTAACAAGGCCCCATGAAGTGGCGACATATGGCTTCATAGAGGATGGCAACCGACATGAGTGTTGACTAATCTTTTATTTTTAAACCTCTCTCCATCTTCAAAAAGTTATTATTGTAATGTTTTTTCCCCCTTTTTTAATGAATTTCTATGTTTTTTTATTTGTGTTTTATGTTGTTATAGTTATATTTATACTCAAGTTACTGTCTATTTTATCACAATTTATATATTTTTTAATAATGTAATTTACCTATAATTATTTTTATGTAAAAAAAAAAACACAATGCTTTTACGATGGAAACCTCCTTCACACTCATCTTTATCTCATAAACTCCACATCTTTCAACAAGTCCTTCCAACTACCTTCTTAATTAAATTCTTGCTCTATAGTCAATAAATATTAATATTAGTTATATATATATATTTATTTATTTATTTATTTATGTTTGAAAAGTCAAAGAGTTGTATTAATGGCACAACAAAAAGTAAGGCTATTTATTTGGCATTTTCACGGAAGGCATGCAATGTAAATTAATTGCAAGAGCAGTTGTCCATATCCCATGCAATGACCCTACATTGCTCATTTATATCTCATCATATTATGGGTTTCTCATGTTGCCCTTTTATTATTTCAGACCATTATATTATGGGTTTTTATTTTTATTTTTATTTTTATTATTTTTGCTAGCATGCTGCTTCAAAAATTAAAAATTATTTATATATCCTTATAAAATAATGTTTGTTAATATATCTCTATATGAAGTATTCTTCTCTGTTTATATACCTCTCCACAAAAAAGTCAATAAAAAAACTTATGTTTTTACCCTCTTTTCTTTATTTATTTCGAAAAACAATATATATATATATAAAGACCACAAAAATATGTCCATTCATTTGAAAACAACTAATTATTATAACAATAATAATAATAGCAATAGTTATCTAAAATAATTATTTATATTATAACACAAACTAAAAAAACCTCAAAAATCATAATGTTGAGTTTTATAGATGTATATTTAAAAATAAAAGTATGACTTGAACAAAATTTATAATTTTTTTTTATATTTTAATCCAAATATTAAAATGACTCACTTTAAGAGTCCATGATCAAAGATCAACATAAAAAATAAAAAAAGCAAAACTTTTAATGCATCACTGACCACTAAATAAGTAAAAACTATACAAACATTTATGGAAAGTATTTGTTCACAAGCAAATATTAATGTGGGCAAACAAAGAGACGGTTGAACTTTATATCTTACTCTGAGCATACTACAAGTCAACAAGCAAATGAGGCTCAAGCAATATCACTTCTTTATCTAAATTTCCAAGTTATATATATTTATATATTTTGCACATATTTCATTTATTTAAGATAATTTAGAATTACTGGTTCGAAACAAATAGAAGATATATTCAAGATGAATAATGTGTCTACTTATAAATTAATTAATAATATTTAATTTTTATTGTTCTTTTGGTTTGATACATTAACTCAATCAGGCCAAATTAGTGACTTTTGATTCTTATTAGGAAAAACTTGAGTTTCATCGTAGAGGACTGCCAGTATTTATAAGTCATGACAATAAAGAGAGTTAATTACTTAATCGATCAAATATTTTATTTTATTTTATATCATGAATTATGTATATTAATTTATTTTTTAAAATAAATAAGTGGTTTATTTATTTTTATTAAAAATATATGAGATAATTTATGTTTTGTTTGATTGGATGGTTTGGATTCTATAAATTTGAGTTCTTATGTTTGAATTTTTGTGAGAAAAAACTTAAATATTAAGTGCCACTGTATCTTTGTATTTATGGTGGATAGAGTCGGTGGGATTCAAGTGCATCATGACACACAAAAGAATAAAAAAAGGACAAAGGCCTGCTTCTTTTAATTTATTAATAAAATAAAATTTTAAATAATTTTTATTTAATTTTTATTTTTTAAAAACGTATATAATAAGCAACAAAATTAAAGCTTTAACTCTGAGTAGGTAAGAAAAATGAAATATCAACTTTAATATAAAGATAGTAAAAAAGAAGTTTATTTAACTCCACTAGAATAATGCTTAAATATATATATTTTTTTGTGTATGTTTTGATTTTAAAATAAATATCTAAATATTTAGGTTAACAATTTTAAACAACTAAGGTTTATTTCAAATAATTCTCAAAATTGTATTCATGTTTTGCTCCAAAACAACAAAACTTAATTATTAAACCGAGAAAAATATAAAATCAAACCAGCAAAAATTCTCAAGGAATTTATTTTTAAGATTGCACCTGTTATAGTGAAATTATAATAAATTATATAATAAGATCAAATTCATTAATTTTAATTTAAACTATATATATATATATATAAAATTATCTTGCAGTATATTAATCTCAAAGTAACATCAAATTAATTTGAATAAAACTTCAAATTTCAATTGCTAACTCCAAAACAACACAAATAAATAAATAATGGCCATCACATGATTTTTCTGTGCCGCTCTTAATTGCACCATCCCTTTCATTTGTACTCCAATTTCATTTTTATGTAATTAACCCTAATAACTCATCCCTAACCCTAATTACCCACTAATTACCCACCAACACTCCTCTACATAAACAACAACTCTCAAACTCCACATCACAACACCAAAATCCACAAAACATGGGATCCTTGTCACACCAAGAACAAACCCTAGTGAATGACCTCAAGGTCACCATTCTAAGCTCCACAAAACTCTACCCTTTAGAGAAACAAGAGAGAAGGTCCATGTTCCTCTCAAACATAGACCAAGTCCTAAACTTCAACGTTCATACAGTTCATTTCTTCAAGAAAAATACGAAGTTTTCGATCAAAAATGTCGTCGAAAAGCTCAAGTTGGCCTTAGAAAAGTTGTTAGTAGCTTATGATTTTTTGGCAGGTAGATTAACTTTTAACAATGCTGAAGGAAGGTTGGAGATTGATTGTAATGCTGAAGGTGTAAGATTTATAGTTGGTTCAAGTGAGCTTACTCTTGAAGATCTTGGTGAGCTTGATTACCCAAATCCAGCTTTTAAACAACTTGCAGCGGAGCAAGCTTTTGATGATTGTGTTGAGGAGAAGTTAGACCAACCTCTTTGTGTTTTTCAGGTACTTGTATATTTTCTTTAATATCATATTAGATAGAATTGATTTTAGTTTTAAAAAATATTATTTTAAATATAAATAGAATAATCAAATGATTTCAATTTTAATAGTTAGATTCTTAGGAAAAATATGTTTTTCTTTACATTAATTGGGTTTTATTTATGTCAGATATAAGAGTAGTTTTGATAGCTTTATATGTGTGTGTGTGTGTGTGTGTGGTTACGTATGCATGTTATTTTTTGTTCTTTTAAAATTAATAAGAACCATTTGTTTAAATTTAAAGATTAAAGGAATTTTTTATATATAATTCAAGAACCACTTATATATATATATATAGACTAAATCAAACTTTCATTTATTATTCATAGATTAAACAAAAAAATAAAGATATATTTTATGAACATAAAATGCACTTTAGACTATATAACAAAATCAGTCTTCCGTGTTGTCACACCTTTTATATTTCTATCGTAATATTTATTATGAATAATTATGCATTTACACTAATATAATATTAGAAACAATAGTTTCAACCAATTTTGAGTAATTTAATAGTCACATTCCAACATTTAAAAGGATCACAATACACAAGCTAAAGCCCTTCACCCACCTGTCACAAGCATCACCATCTTTTATATATTTATATTGTCCTCATCATAAAAAATAATTCTAAATTATTTTTATTTTACTTTATTTTATGAATTTTATGAAATGACATAAACAAAGAATGAATTGATGAAGCACCACCATTCATTCTCTGCCTAGTGTCTTGTTCACCACTTCATCACTTCAATGTCCACAACACACACACACACACACACACACACACACATATATATATGAAAAAATTAATTTAAAATAAAATGAAAATAATACATTGTTATAAAATACACTAAGGCTATAAATATATATAAAAAAAACTTCATGATAAATTTATTTTTCAAACAATTAATACACCACAATTAAATAATTATTCATAATATGTTCTTTCCCGCTCAATTTCACCATATTAAATTAGGTGACATCCTTCAAATGTGGAGGCTTTGCAATGGGAGTATGCAACAACCATTGCACATTCGATGGAATAAGTTTCCAAACATTCTTGACAAACCTCGCCGCCATTGCCGCCGGCAAGCCTCTCGCCATGCCGCCATGCAACGACCGCCGTCTCCTCGCCGCCCGTTCTCCTCCCACCGTCAAATTCCCCCACCCTGAACTCATTAAACTCCAACCCTCCTCCTCCTCCAACTCCTCCATGATCACATGCACTAACACCAAGCTCAATCACAAGCTCTTCCACTTAACCTCAAAAGATATCTCTACTCTCAAACAAAAAGCTCAAGGCTGCAAATACACCATCACTAGCTTCAATGTAGTGGCAGCTCATCTATGGAGATGCAAAGCATTAGTATCAAATACAATGAAGCTCAGTACTGATGAAACAAGCATGCTTTTTGCTGTAAATCTCAGGCCAAGGCTGAAGCCACCGTTGCCACAGTCTTACACTGGCAATGCAGTGTTAAGTGCTTGGTGTTCAACCACAAACAAAGGATTGAAAGAAGGGAGTTTTAAGGAAGTGGTTGAAGTGGTGTGTGAAGGAGGGAGGAGAATGGATGATGAGTATGCAAGGTCAGTGATAGATTGGGGGGAGTTGTATAAAGGGTTTCCAAAAGGAGATGTGTTTGTGTCTTCATGGTGGAAATTAGGGTTTGAGGAAGTGGTTTATCCATGGGGGAAGCCTGTTTATAGTTGCCCTGTGGTTGTGCCAAGCCAGGATATTACTGTGGTTTTTCCTGCCATTGGAGGGGTTGGTGAAGGTGTTAATGTTTTGGTTGCTCTTCCCTGTGAGCTCATGGATCACTATTCCACGCTCTTCTATGACTTCCTTCAATAAATATATTTTATATGTATATGTGAAAAGGGTGTTGCATGAGTGAGTTATATTGTGATGTATCAAAAGGAACCTTTTATGTGGAAAAGACTTAGATATCAATATTTATGATGTACTAATTAGGTATGGATGGTTATCATGGGTTTTGTTTTTGTGTTGCATGCATGGTGGTCTTTTGTTTTTCTTTTCTAATATATATAGGGCGTTGGATGAGTGAGCTATATATTGTGATGGATATATTGCTTGGCCTTGTTTCTCTTATATAATATATATGTATATGTATATATATATGGAGAGTTCATTGGTTGGGCAATAAAATGTTTAAAATAAAATTAAAATTAGATAGTGGTGGAATATGATTAGACGTAATTGGGTGATAATGGGAAAGGATGATCAAATTAAAATTATAACGAATTTGGGCTTTTTTTCATTCAAAGCTTAGACTCAAATTCTTCACCACCATCAATCCCTAAGCTTTGGATTTCTTGGTTATCGTCTCTAAATCTCCGACATTGAAGTGTTTGAGTTCTTATCTCTCGAGCCATTATGTGAAATATTTGGAATGAACGAAATACTCGCATTTTTCATTTAATTGTCTTTCATTATTATTCTATAATCTTTAAAACTGCTAACATGCTTTTTTTGTGGTTTTCAACAGCTGCGGGTGACAATCAACAACAATCTCTTAAAGAAGCATCTCAGTGGATTAAGTATTTGATCAATTTTTTATGTGCAAAAGTCTCAAACCAAACCGGCGATTTAGAACATGACTTAGAGCAGGGGTAGCTAGGATTCTCTATCTGACAAGCTGGGCAGGCTTGTGGTGCCAGACGGTGTTCTTTGCCAGCCCAACCGTTAATTATCTTTCTTTTTATCTTCTTGTTGCCTTTTGTTTTTTTTTCATCACCTCTGGTGAGAGGATCTCTGTGTTATCTATGCGTTTTTTTTTTTTCAATAAAGTTGTGGTTTATACACATTTATTTAAAAAAAAAAATCATTGGGGTTTAAAATATTTACATGGAGATTAACTGTGCTATAATTATTTAGAATCCATGTTCATATTTATATTGAGTTGATGTAAAGACCAATGCATAATTAACTTGTTTATCAACTGATAATACTTGTTATATAATTAAGAGATTTAGTTAATATGCCAATTAATATAATTAAGAGAAAAATTAATCATAATAATATGTTTGAATTAAATTATTGTAATATTTTTAACAAATACAATTATTGTTTCAATATTTTTTTATGACATTAGAAAAAATTTCCATATAAACTTTATAATTGTTAGAATAAATCAGTTATTTATTTACAATTATGAAAATATTTATGATAAATTTTTTAAATATAAATTATATATTTAAATAAATTCAAACAAAAATTTTGTCCAAAAAAACAAGACGTATAATTAAACTTGAAATGAAAACCCTAACTCAAATACAACTTGAACCCAAAAGACTTAAAAAAATGTAGGAAATAAAAAATAATTAATTACTTGATTATTACTACTATTATTTTTTTGCATCAAGGTTTGGTTTGTTCTAATTTTGATTGAAATAAAATGAATTAGTATACGAAGGCGACCAATTATGTAAAAAATTAACAATTATAATTTTATATAGATCAATGTTCAAATTCAAGTCTTGAAAATCAATGGAAATATTATTTATTACTAATAAGTTTAAAGAATGGTAAAAACAAGAAGAAAAATCCAATTAACAGCTAGAGTTCAGATTATCTTAACATATCTCTATTGACTAATTAGTCTTATATTATAATCAGCAATTAACATTAAAAACCTTGCCTCATGCTTCATTATTGCCCAACTGTCCCATTCAGCTAACGGTTGGAACATTAATATTTATAGTTGAAAAATATAAATCCAATTTATTTTCTTTTGATAAATAATATTTTGGCCTTTATTTAATATATATATATATATATATATATATATATATATATATATATATATATATATATATATATATATATATATCCAAATTTAACCCAATCTTCTCGGGATAAAAAATTTATTATAAATAATAAAGAAAATTGTGTAGTTAAAACATCTCGACAGAGAATCTTACCTTGTTCGGCCATTGTAAAGATAGCTTGTCCATATTTATCAATTTTTTTTTAAATGTTTAATACAGTGAATGTATTTCCATTTCTAATATGATTAATATTACTGTTGCTTGACATATTATATGTTTATTTTTAAATAACTTATGAGATGCAAACATTAAAAAATAAAATAATAATAATTAAAAAAAATAAATGAATTAAGCAAGCTATGTTAGCCTTTGTTTCTTCCATAAATTTTTAAGTTAGATTGGGAAAAATTCAATAAATGTATAAATTTCTAAGAAATCATACCGTTCCAAAGTTTGTCAATACATTTGACTATAAAAAAATTATGCATGACTCATTCCATTCCAATGTTTGTCTAGTTTTTTTTTTTTTTTTTTTTGAGAAAGGCAACAAACGCTGGACCTCAGGGACGGACACGTGGGCAGAACGTTCTGTTCAATACCCAACTGTGCCCTCACGATAGGTTTCGAACCCGGGCAGAACGTCCTACTTGACACCCGAGACGAAGACCCTACGTAAGGGACCCATTGCCAATAGACCAAATAGTCGTTGGCTTGTCTAATTTTTTTAAAGATGTATAAATGTAAACCAAATATAATGGAGTTTGTATTATAATGTGTCATGGAAAGTATGAAAAGAATATCATGTGAATCACCCCAAATATTTTAATAATAATAATAATAATAAATTAATAAAAAAAAGGAAAAAAATACAAAATATTTCCAAATGGATGGAGTATACAGAAAAGACAATGAGATGCAGTCCACATCCATTCTTGTCTTTGGAAGATGTGTTGCCGCACATGTTCACACATCTTCCAAACGTGGTCTACTGCCCTCATTTTTCTTTGCCTTGCTCTTCTTTTCTTCTTCTACACCAATGAACCTACTTCTCCTCTTCTTCCATTCCTCCAAGAAAACATGGCTGAACAACTTCCCAACTCCATCTATGATCTCTCTGTCAAGGTATTATTACAACTCACTGCCATCATTGTTTTCTTGTTGTTGTTGTTGTTGTTGTTATTTAGGAACTGTTGTTTTGATTAATTTTGATGAGTTGTGTTGTTTTTTTAATTTATTCATCTACTTTGTAAGTTCTAGCATGAATGTTGTTTGATGAGTTGTTGTTGTTGTTGTTGGTTTAGGAACTATTGTGTTGTGGAGATTATTTTGGGTTTGAGGATTTTTCATTTGCTTTCATTCAATTTGTTTAGTATGTGTTTGATTCCACTTGTTGGTGTTGTTGTTCTTCTTTGTTTAGGAATTATTATGTGACTTTTGATTACTTGTGGTGAATTGTGTTTGATTCTCTTCTTGATTTGAGGATCTCCTCTTTCTGTTCTTCAGTTTGTTTTGTATAAGTTTGATTCCACTTTTTGATTCCACTTGTTGTTGTTATTGTTTTATGAATTATTGTGTTGTGGAGATTTTATTGGGTTTGAGGAATTTGCATTTGCTTTTCCTTCAATTTGTTTAGTATTAGTTTGATTCCACTTGTTGACGTTGTTGTTCTTCTTCGTTTAGGAACTATTATTATGTGGTTTTTGATTACTTGTATTCAATTCTCTTATTAATTTGAGGATCTCCTTGTCCTTTTCTTCAGTTTGTTTTGTATGAGTTTGATTCCACTTCTTGTTGTTGTTGCTGGTTGTTTAGGAGCTAGTGTTTATGATTTTTGGTTCCTTATGATGAGTTGATTGAGCGGTGTAGAGAATTTTCTTTACCTTTCCTTCGATTTGTTTCGCCTTTTTTCTCGGTTGATGAGATTCTGCCCTAATTGATCTTCGTGTATTACAGGATATGGATGGTAATGATGTTAGCCTGAGTGATTACAATGGAAAGGTTCTTCTCATTGTAAATGTTGCGTCGAAATGGTATGCTCATGTTTCATGTTTTTAAACAATATACGAATCGACTCATTTCTCAACAATCATGATTAATTAGATTACACAATGTTTTCCGTCCGTCCTCTTGTGAATTTTCTTGTTTTCCAACTTTGTTCGTTGCCGACTATTTCTCGTGATTACAAGGTATTTATGAGCTCGAACAATTTTAGACGAGACATTCATATGAAGTGTTTGATTACTAAAACTGTGATGTTCGACAACCCTAACAAATCTTATTGTGGTCAGTTTTGAAATTTTCCTTAGCTTATAATATCAATCACTTGTTCTTATTTGTAGCCGAGCGAAACATTTACACTGATTAATTTTGGTTTCTGTTTTTATCTCTGATAAGATCATTCAATTCATCAAAAGTGATGCAATGTGTTAATCCGAATGATGTGTTTCTACTCCTGCAGTGGTTTGACTCATACAAATTATAAGGAAATGAATGTATTGTATGATAAGTACAAAGACGAAGGTCAGTTTCATCGGCTTATTCTTGAATCACTCAATTGGTTCTAGATTTTAATATCGTCGAATCTTTTGACTTAGAACTTTGACTTACTGCATCAATTGCTTTTACAGGGTTTGAAATCCTCGCTTTTCCTTGCAACCAATTTGCCGGTCAAGAACCGGGAAGCAATGATGAAATAAAGGAAGTTGCCTGCACAATGTTCAAAGCCGAGTTCCCCATTTTCGACAAGGTCTGAACCAATTTTTACTGAAAATCTATTAATCATACAACATTTACATTTTCAATTTTTTTCAAGTTTCAGTTTAAATGACTCCTTTTGATCGATGGCGCTAATCCTAATGATTGATTGCCGTGTATTTCTTTTCCTTTATAAATTGCTCAGAATTCTTTATGAACTAGGAATAAACAGTTTACAGAGACATCGATGATTAAAAGTATTCGACATGTTGCCATCTCGGCACTAAACTTTGGCTTTGCATTTCCTTTTCATATGAATTCTCTATCAAATTAGAACCATATAATGCTTGACATATTCATAGTCTTGTTTCTCTAGGGAGCTTAAGATTAATTTTGTCGGTTATATTCATTATATGCATCTAGATTGAAGTAAACGGGAAGAACGCCGCGCCTCTCTACAAGTTCTTGAAATCTCAGAAAGGCGGAATATTCGGCGACGGCATCAAGTGGAACTTCACAAAGTTTCTCATTGATAAACACGGGAAGGTTGTCGAACGTTATGCACCGACCACATCGCCGATGAAAATAGAGGTTCGAATTCTAAACATTTCTCTTCACTTGCTTACCAAAGATACAAATAATTGTAATAACTTTTTTTTTTTGACATTTGTTTTTGCAGAAAGATATCCAGAATCTGTTGGCAGCACCTTGATTTCAATGTCTTCCAGGAACAATTTGTTTGTGCTGTATAAATAAAAATGTTGGAGATTATGTTCAAATTGGATTTAGGTTTTACGTGGATTGAACAATTCTACATGAAAACCATTACAGATTGTTAACTGTGAACAATTATGTGCTTATTTGGTGATATTTACATTGCATTTGTAATTTCATATATTAATCCTGGTATTATTATTATTATTATTATTATGATTGTTTGCATAATGAATTTTATGAATGCTTGTAAATAATAATTAAAACTAAATATAAAAATATTATTCTTAGCATATCAAATCTTGGCATGTTATTATTATTATTATTATTATTATTAGACAAATGGTTGTTTGCATAACGAATTTTATGAATGCTTGTAAATAATAATTAAAACTAGATACAAAATATTATTCTTAGCATATTAAATCTTGGTATGTTATTATTATTATTATTACTGAAAATTGCCAAAAATACCCCTAAAGTTTGATTATTATTATTATTATTATTATTATTATTATTACAAATGGTTGTTTGCATAATGAATTTTATGAATGCTTGTAAATGATAATTAAAACTAGATATAAAAATATTATACATAGCATATTAAATCTTGGCATGAATGTGTAAATGCTTATGATTTTTTTTTAAAAAAAAATTGGGTGGAGAAAAAATATTTGTATGACACATTAATGTCTTTATTAAAATTTTGGGAGATTTTATATGTAATATTATAAAATTTATGTTTTTTTTTTACCATTTACTTCTCCTTTAAGTTGATTATTATATTATAGGTCATGCTACTAATTACTTTAGCTGGTTTATAGAAAGACGTTTATGCCCTCAGTATGATATTAATTCTTGACTTTTTAATTATATTCTTTGATGTATAATAATTATGCAGATAAATATATTTCTAAAGTATAATTTTATTTTATAAATGGTCAAAAGTTTGAAATTAATAAATAAAAATAAAAAAAAATCAAAAGAAACTAATGCACACAAGATATTTACCCTAAAAATTTCAAAAGCGCATATTTGTAATTTCAAAAGCTATAAATGTAAAAAAAATAAATAAAAGGAATACCAAAATGTATTAAAACCGTCCTAAAAAATAATTTTCAAATATAAGAAAATTCCCAATTCCAAAAAAAAAAAAAAAAAAAAAAATCTAGAAAATCACAATATATGAAACCCTAACCCTAACCAGGGCCAAACTCTTCCCTCCAAATATTTCTTAACAACTAACAACTGCTTCCCGCCATAATTTAAAAAAAATAAAAAATAAAGAAAAAAATGCAACCTTTGTGTGCTTCTTTCTCTCTTCCCACATCTCCAACTCCTCTCCACATCCAAAGATCCAAACTTGTCAAGCTTGAATCCAAGAAAACCTTCTCCATTTCCCCTGAATCACCAAACAATCTTGCAACATGGACCAAAAAACTCAAGCACTTGTTGGTGTCTAAGAGGCTTGATGAAGCTAAGAATTTGTTTGTGGAATTGAGGGCCAATGGAATTGAATTTGGTTTCATCACTCAGACTATGTTGATTGATGCTTTCTTCAAATCCGGCAGGGTTTTTGATGCTCGTCAGGTATTTGAAAAAATGCCTGAGAGAAGTGTTGTGACTTGGACATCGATGGTTTCGGGTTTTGTTAGGAATGGGCTTTCAACTGTTGGATTCTGTGTGTTTGTTGAAATGCTTGAGTCAGGTGTTGTTCCTAATGATTTTGCGTTCAGTGCCGTGCTTCATGCTTGTGCAGAGTTGGGGGTGTTGGAGCTCGGAGAGCAAGTGCATTCGATGGTTGTTCGGCTTGGAATTGTTAGTGCTTGTAGGATTGCAAACTGTTTGATTGATGTGTATTCGAGATGTAGGTCGATTGATAAGGCACAATTGATCTTTGAAAAGATGGTTGAGCGGGATATAGTAACGTTCACTACTTTGATATCAGGATTTTGTGTGAACAATTTGTTTGAATCAGCTGTCGGTGTGTTTGATCAGATGCTCTTGGAGGGACTAGAACCCAATGAGCATACAGTATCAAGTGTTCTTACGGCCTGCGGGTCAATGCTTGGGGAGCAAATCCATGGTTACATGATCAAGACCATGACTGATCAAAGTGTTCACTCAGCTTGTTCTTTGATTGAGTTCTACTCAAGAAATGGTAGGATTGGAGCAGCGAAACTTGTGTTTGAGAATTTGGAAGCCAGAAATGTGGTCACTTGGAGTTCAATGATCTCATGCTGCATACGGCATGAGCAAATTGAGGACGCTTTATGGTTGTTTCATGATATGATTTGTACAGGGATTGAACCTAATGAATACACATTTGCAGCCGTGCTTGGAGGATGTGGCATGTCTTCCGAATTCTTTTCTCTGGGACGGCAGCTACATTGCCTTGCAATTAAACTCAATTTGGTGTCAGATAATCGTGTTCTCAATGCGTTGCTTACCATGTATGGGAGAAGTGGAGGTGTTGATTATCTTGAAAAGGTGTTTGAGAGAATAGAAAACCTTGATGTTGTCTCTTGGTGTGCAGCGATATCTGGTTACTTCCAAAATGGTTTTGATGAGAAATCGATAAAGCTTGTATCCCGAATGCACAAAGAAGGGTTTGTGCCAAATGAATATGGATTATCGAGCACACTGAGTTCTTGCGCAAATCTTGCCTCGCTGGACCAAGGAAAGCATTTCCATTGCCTGGCATTGAAGGTAGGCTGCGATCTTGATGTTTGTGTGGGAAATGCATTGATTAACATGTATGCCAAGTGTGGAAGCATTGAAGATGCCAGGTTAATATTCGATGCCATGCCTGACCATGATCTCATGTCATGGAACTCACTGATTCATTGCTATGCGCATCACGGGAATGGAAACCAGGCAATCAGTGTCTTCAACACTATGATGGATGCTCGCAACATCATGCCTGACCATTCAACATTTGTGGGGATTTTAGTTGCATGTAGTCACATGGGTTGTGTCGATCAAGCATTCAGATACTTCGATACAATGCTTGATCAGTACGGTATCATGCCATCAGCTTCCCACTATGCTTGTATAGTTGACATGATGGGTAGAGCTGGCAGGCTAATGGAGGCTCTTCACATCATTAACAAAATGCCATTTGAACCAGATGTTCTGATATGGAAGACAATGTTAGCATCTTGTAAGTTACATAAGAATCTAGAACTCGGGAAATTAGCTGCAGAAAAGGTAATCGAGTTATCGCCAAAGGATTCTGCTGGTTATGTTCTTCTCTCTAACATGCATGCAATGCATGGAGAATGGAAAGATGTTGAGAATGTGAGGACCATGATGGATGAACAGGGAATTAAGAAAGGTGCTGGATGTAGTTGGATTCAGATTAGCAGTGAAGTGCATGTTTTTACTGCACATGATTTTTCTCATGGGAAAGCCGATTCAGTTTATTTTACGTTGAATTTGCTTTATAAGGAGATGAAGGTGGAGAATGGATGTTCAGCCGAAATGATCTTCGTATCATATGATTTGTGATATTTAACTGACAAAAGTTCATTCACCTGAAACTAGTGGTTTGGTAGAAGAGGAATTGGGAAAGATGATTCTTTCAGCTGAGACTGGTAAGCAATCTAGGACATCACAACTTCAAATTATTTAGCTTTGTCAAGATTTAGGGTTTAAAACTTAGGGTTTTACAGTTTGTCCAAGTTTAATCATAGTTAACCATAATAAACTGTTGAAATTTATGTTTAATTGGTTTCTTGTCATGTGTACTTTAAGATCCAGACTAATTGGAAATTACCTTCTAGGACTATTGATTAGGTTTGGATTAGGGTTAGGGTTTGGCATGGCTAGAGGTTACTACTTGCACTGCATCTTCCACATCTTCATAATTTGCACATTGATTTTGCTTCATGTTGCAGAATGTATTTAAGAGGTTGATGTTTTAAAGAAAAAGAAAAAGGAAATTTAATACAAAGCATAAAATGCAGGAACCTTGATGTTCAGATATAATTGATTCAAATACATTGCAAGGAATTCGAAGCCTGTCAAATGTTGTTACAATGTACAGCATCACACTGCCTGTCAAAGACCTTTAAACGATGGCGAAGTACTTCAAATGTAGGTTTTTTTTTTTACTTATTCAACCCCTGTATGATTTGTAATTGCTCATATACTCATGCAAAACTATAATTCTTATATATATATATATATATATAAGCGATCCTGGATGATTGCTGCATTCCTGCTCATTTCATTGATATCAAAAGCGAAACTGTACATGATACAAAATTGATATACATAGTAGCCCATATGAGGTTGCTCATATGTTGAACTATGATGTGATGATAATTGGGCTTGTGATCGTTCTGAATCTTGTTCTTCTCTGAATTTATACCTGGAGTTCAAACTTCTGCTGAAACTCCTTCTCGGCATTAGATTACATTTATATATATGTATATATATAAACACACATATATGCTCCTCTGAATTTTTATTTGGAGTTCAAACTTCTGCTTAAACTCCTTCTTGGCATTAGATTACATTATGTATAGACAGACACACACATGATATCAGCTAGCAAGCACTGGTCAGCTGCACAACCGAATAGTACAAGCCACTGCTTGTGCCCAATACTTCAGTCTTGCTTTAACATCTTCTGGATGATCACCTGAATTATTAGTAAACAGAAATTTGTCATTCATAAATGAAATACACCGATAATGAGTGACATAGTGACTAAATTTGAAGTAGCGTAAGTTCCATGGTATAATTGTATAAGTGTTACACAGTGCACATTGAGATGCTGAAACCGGATAGGTTATGAATAGATGATACCAAGAATACTTTAAACTTGGGAGAGTTAAGAACAAAAGAGGAAAACAGCTAAAACATAATTGAATTCCTAATAGATTAGCTTTTAATCGAAAGCAATGTAGCTAAGAACATCTTCCACTTTAAAAAGCAAAGGAATACACAATGCCAAGCATAGCAACGTAATTGATCATTGGCAGTTGCATTACATAGTAAAAATTGAGAAGCAGGAATTGGAGTGGATATGAATACATGATACTAATTATATTTTAGACTTTCTCTACTTTAAACTTGAGAGAGTTAAGAACAAAAGAGAACAAAAGCTAACGCATTCCAAACAGATAATTATCACACAATTAAGGCATACAAACATAATGGAATTCTTAATAGATTAACTTTTAACCAAAAGTAATGTAGCTAAGAACAGCTTCCACTTTTAAAAGCAAAGGAATTCACAATACTGAACATAACAACATATTTAATCAATTTGCAGTTGCGTTACATAGCACATATTAAGACGTAAGAATTGGATTCGATATGAATACATGATACTAATTATACTTTAAACTTGAGAAAGTTAAGATTGAAAGTAGTAAAAAAGTTAAAACATCCAGTAAGACAAATAAACATATTGGAATACTAAGAGATTAGTTTATAAGTTTTAACCAAAGGTAATGTAGCTAAGAAGAGCTTCCCTTTCTAAAAGCAAAGGAAACCTCAAGGACCCTTCTTTTTGTCTGAATATCATATTTCTGATCAATTTTGTTATAGAATTAGAAGTTCTATAATATGCAAGCATTATTGATGCAATTCTAGCTTTTCAATCAACAAGAAACAAAGAAAGCTTTTAAAAGACTAAAAGGATCAACAATACATTCTTTTTCTCAATTGAAACATTTCCTATGCCAAATTCATTATCCCTCAAAGCATTAACTATCTCAAAAACAAGAAATCCAAGAATTTTCCACGAAATTAAGAAAAATTATGCATAACAAGCAAGATTTCTGTTTTCATTGCAAATCAATTATGAAACATCTTCACAAGAAAGTAAATCTAATCCGTTGGTACCAAAACGAAATAATTCTCAGCAAAAATATCAAATTTCATCAATTGAAAACCCTAATCGAACAAAACAAGCAAGAAATCACCAACCCACTCATACTCAATCCAAAGTCTGAGATCACGAAGAGCCATACCAGGGCTGGAGATCTTCCAATTAGCTAACGGCGAAGGCGGCTCATGAGCAGCCTCATGCGAGTGATGCTGGTGCTGCTCGTCGAGGAACCGCTGAGACAATGAATAGCAGAGCTCAAGAGCAGGGAGAGTACCACAGAGCTCCGGTATCCCATCATAGCTGAAGCCAAATCCAAGGTCCAGGCACCCTTTGAGCTCCTCCAGGTCCTCATCCGTGAGGCTCTTCGTCCTCCCCATCGCCGGCGTCTCTCCACCGACCGGCATCAAACAAAGACCAACAGATTCGTCGACGTAGCCCTCAAGCATCACGCCGCTCTTGCTCCTCCGCGGCCAGGGATCTTCATCCATGGCTTTTCCCACCTTCTCGGGCTTCTTCATTGCGGAAAGCTTCGAGCTTTCTGAAGAGTAGAACTCCTTGATCCGCCTCTTTCTCTCCCACTCTCTCTCACTGAAGAGTGGTGGAGACTTGGGAGGGATGGGGTTTATAAAGGCGATGAGGAGATAGTTTATTTGCACTTGCACCCCTGAAAAAATATATTATTTCAAATTAACCCTATAACCCTATAAATAAATAAATAAATAAATAAAAATATATATAAAAAAAAAAAAAATATATATATATATATATATATATATATATATATATATATATAATGTAAAAATCTGAAATTACATAAAGTTTATATCTACATTGATCTATTGGCATTAGGTTCTTTTTATAAGGTATTCTTGTTCGATTAAGAATGCATATTCAAACCTCAGTCCATGCAATGTGATGGCATAAATGTGTTGAGGGTCATGTTCAGCAGAAAAGATGTGTTCAAATCTTAGTTTACATAAAATTATGGCACATATGCATTGAGAGAATAATTCTGTCCGTCATTGTGCATGCCTAGACATAACTTGTTGACTTTGTTTTAAAAAAAAAAATAATTATATCTCTGGTGGTCATGAAACTTTTGATTTTTTGTTTTGTCTTCTAAATTGGTTTTTTTAATTGATGAATTTATATGTTTTAGTCCTTCCGATTAGTGTTTAATTTAATAAAATTTATAGCAAAAATGACCATATTTTTACCGAGGGACTAAATTGAAAAATGACCAACCACTTGTCACCTCGTACCTAATTACATGAATTATTTCAATAAATCATTATATATTACTTTATAAGAAACAATTATTTTACCCTGATTGAGATGTCTTACCATTTTTATGTTATTGTAAGAGATACTTATATATAATTTTATTATATAAGTGATTATAACTCAAAACTGTAAAGATAACATTCATGTAAAAAAAAAATTACTATATAACCAATTGAAGTACACATAGAAAGTTATTCAAACACATTAATATGACATGGAGTCCTTTAGCATTGGCTTAGAGCCTGGACTCCTAATTACTAATGGAAAAGTAACTCCTTGCTATGCTTGTGCTGGAATAGGGGTAAATTTTCTGATAGTGCATTAAACTATGGTTTTTTTTTATATTTATTTTAGATCCAAATTTCGATTTGAATCAAAATAATTACTCAACTTTAATTTTATTTCATCAGAGGATTATTTAGCATATTTCGGCTTATTTTTTATAATGTAATATCAGAAATTCTCTATCGCGGGTAAAATATAATTATCAGTTGAACAGACAGTGTGCCATATATATATGATGACAAAATTTTAAGCATATATATTATCAAAAATAGGCTAGAATCTTTTAAGTGGCCATTCAGTGAAACAAAATTAAAACTAAGGAACCATTTTGATTCAAATTGAAGTCTAGACCTTAAAATGAGAAAAGGTCATAATTTGGTGCCTTATAAAAAAATTTACCAGCTTGAATATATTAGGTGGAGTGCTTTTTTTGTTTACATTTTTTTTTATTAAGGGGGTGTAAATAGGCTTCAACGGTCAAAATTGCATAGGTACTATTTGGATGTTGATCCAATAGCTATGAATGCGTCACTGTGCAAGTAATGGCACTGTTGCTAATACTGTACAGATATTGTTTATTACACTAGACACTGCAAATTGTATAATAGATGTGTAGCCATTGAATTTGAATCCAATGACTAATCTACAGATGTTTTTAGATTTGTAATCTAAGAACATTCATAGATGACTGACCCTCATATCTCTCTCTCTCTATCTATCTATCTATATATATATATATATATATATATAGAACCTTCATAGAGTATATTTGTAAGAAACCCTTTTATTCAATGTGATAATTATTTTTCTCATATACATGCATCATCTAAGACATCCTTGGATTTTTCTATAGCTGCGAATCTAAAGGCCTGTCCATTCATGCAATAATTAGTCATTTAACATAACAATTAACAATAATTTTTGGACATCACCCTTATAAATAGCAATTATTAGACATCCTTGGATTTTAAAAAGCTAAAAATATCTATCTATAAATATCTATAAATGGCCCCAGTCCATGTCATTTTAATTAAGTTGAACCAATACTCTTCCATTTCCTAATCTTTTTATTGAACATTTTATTTAATCTAATCTAATTCCACATCAGCATCTTATCTCATTCTAATCCAAGTCCCACCAAAATCAACATCAAATCAAATTAACCTCCAACTTGACCACAAATTGTACAAATTGGGCATTGCCAAGATCAATTCTTAAATTATTTTTTAGAACTAGAAAACTTTTTTTAAGATTTTTTTAAAATAAAAGTTTCATTTTTTGTAATGTAGTAATTAATATATTAATAAACCAATTTTTGTGTGCATTAATATATGATATATATATCTCTCTTGATAGTGATTGGAAAGGAATTATAAGGAACATAAACAAATAATTTTATAGGTTTATAACACTATAGCCATTGAAATGATAAAAATATCTTTAATGGTTCAAAAATGAAATATAGTTAGTTTTAGGGGTTTATATGCAAAACTAACAAACAAATATGTATTCGCAAAATAAATAAAAATAAAGGGTAATGTGGGAATTTTTTTTTATTTGTTTTAAGTCTATGACATTGGGCCTGAATGTGTAATTTAGAAATGGTTTTATAATTAAGAAATTGTTTGGATTTTTTTTTTTTGACAAAAGGAATTGTTTTTATTATAATAAATAAAAAAAATTATTTTTTATAATATTTTTTTTTATAAGCTACTCCTTTTGAGAAAGAGCTTTTTTCCCTCAAAGCTTATAAAAGAAATTATAACTTACCCCAAAACCAATTTCTAAATAAAAAAAGTAAAAAAAAAAAATCCAATCAAGGCCATAAATAATTAATT